>OU015490.1:77384867-77822367 GCA_907164885.2 Dolomedes plantarius
GTTTAAAACTCAAATTTGTGGCCTTTTTTTTCTGTTTGTGATTTAATTGCCAACTTTCTAAACTAGCAAAGCAAGGCCACTACCAAAATTCAACCATGGACCAGTTCCTAAGCTTAATGAAAGGATGGAATAGGTCAATATGGAGTGGATGAATTTTAAAATTGATTTAAAATATTACTGATATTAATAACCTTAAGGTTATTTGTAATTCTTTTAACTGCTCATTTAAACTGATATATTCATATTCATCACATTTTTTTCCCTTTTAAATGTGCTGGATGTTCTTTTCCTTTGTCAACGTGGATATATATATACCTCTATTTATACTTCCCTTTATAGGTATGACTTAAAAAATGCTTGTTTTGAGTTTCTTTACGTATTCAGCTTAGTATCACTGAGATTTTGTAATTTTCAAAGAGGTTGCATATAAAAAAACAATAATGACAGAGTCACAGGTTTTCAGGATTTTTATCAATCAAGTTTGAGAAGATTGTACTTAAGCAAAACTATCTATCCTACTGGAGGATTTCCCTATCTGCAACTCACAAGTTGCACAAGCCAGATCATGGCCGAATGGCTAGGGCGCTGGCATTCAGTACCAAAGTCTGTGGGTTCAAATCCCACTGTTGGCATGGTCATTTGTAGCCATTTGGAATCGGCTTTAAGCAGTAGGTCCCAGTCTAATTTACCCTCGTGTAGCGAAAAGTGACCATAGTGCTCCAAACCAAAACCAAACCACAAGTTGCATGTACCTAATGATCAAGTACTTGGGGAGAAATCTATGAGTGTAGTACCCTCATAAGAGACCTGTGTTATATTGAATATTTTACAGAAAAAAGACCCAAAGTATATTTTATGCAGGAAACCCCAGCCTTTATCTAAAAGGCCTCACTAAATTTCTGTAGTTCAGAATATTTTATCTACTTTTACATAAAATACACATAAATTTTCAACTCTAAAAGTATCTTTAAAAAAAACTAAACTCAAGGTACAACAGTCTGCTGTGGGCCATGGCCAGCGGTGCCCATCTCCACTTTCTTGACCATGGGCTTGGGGGTGCCATACAGCATATGTCTCAGTCAGGTGGTCAACCTGACATGGGGCCCCCAGAGTTCAGTTCCCAAGCAAACTTTGTCCTCACTTAATCGACCCACTCAAGGGGAAAAGTATTCTACAACTATAAATAAAATTATAATGAAGCCATATAATGTGCTTATTGAATTATTTTTAATTCTGTTAAATATTGCAACCCCCCCCCCCCCCCAAAAAAAAAAAAAAAGAGAGAGAACAGTATTGGAAAGCTAAAAGGTGTGTTGTTTTTTCTAATTTATTTGGTAATTTTTGAGCAGGATTAATCCATGACAGTGCAAGTTGAGCATTCAATCTTAAACTCTACCTCAAGCAGGTACTGGTGCTAGATTTTTCATTAAGCTATTTACTATAGTAAGGATTGTAGATGTGAAAACATATCCTTGTAAATAGCCTGTGTGAAGTCAATAGCTTATATTAAGAATGATGTAAACAAAATTGTTATGGTACAGTTCATTTTTGTGCAGCATCAGAATATGTATTTCTAAAGAGATAAATAAGGCTTTTTTTATTAATAGCTTTGTTACTAAAAATCAACTATGAGTTCTGTCCCCTCAAATCAATAGTGCTGGTGCAGTTTACATTGTAAAATGTATGTACATTTTGTTTCAATGTAAGGAAATTGGCAACTTTTATAATTATGTGAATCACTATTTTATAGATTAGCAATTCAAATAATTTTATTTTAGTACATTTTCATAGATCTTGCTTTTCCTTTTCAAAACTTTTCAGTTCATATTAATAATTATAATTTCTTGCATGTATGTTGTAATCTTTTAATTTGAGCATGAATATGTTATTATAAAAGGTGTTTTGCCATCCAATAAAAAATTAAATCTTAGAAATAACATAGAAAATCTACATTAAAACAAATAAATTATTATTATTCTTATTACTGTGTATTTATGTGTATAATGTACTTAAGTAAAACTTAACATAAATATCATTGTAGTTTCCAGTTTCATTTTCCAAGCAATACTCAAAAATGTTTTTTTGCTCAGTTATTTATATATTATCTTTTATAGGTTTACCAGATCATGACATAACCAGCTATGTACCTTTGTACTCTGAAGAAGCTGAAATAGAGTTACAAGTAAGGCACAGACATAGCAGTGAGAATTCCAGTGCCTCTCACGAAGGTAGCCAAAGTGTGCACAGCAGCCGTTCAGGAAAAGATATTTTTAGTGCTTCATTTATTCGAACTCCTGCTGAGGACCGTTCAAAATATGAAAAGCTTCTAAATGATGACTTTGAAATGAAGTCTCCACTAGAAATTACTGAAGGTGGAGAGAAGGTTCCTTATCGAGTTACTGTGGATGTAACCGCAACTAGTAACGTAGAATTTCCTCCTGAAAATGATGACAGTGATTCCATAGGTTCAGCTAGTGATCTTAGAGAAAGGGTTGATTCTAGTGGAGAGGACGATGGCTCATCAGCAGTATCTGATGATGGTAAAACCAGTGATATGCCAAATATTCCTTCTGATCAAAATGCATGCTCAAGCAATATTTGTAGTGAGAAATTGAGCAAAAAATCTCCCGGTTTAAAAGATGCAATACAAGATGTATTTAGTGGTCATATAGAAAGTGGGCGACCGTTACTTGATGAGGAATCATCTGATGATGATCAAAATGAAGCCTTACTACCTGGAAATTTGAAAGGTAGCAATTCATCCTCTGTGGTAGTCTCTCCAGTGACAACTGTCACACCACCATCTTCTCCTGGTGAGAAGCCTCGAAGCTTAGATGTTTTTGGTGCAGCTCCTTTCAAACGACTTGCTAATCTTACAAATCCTGCTAAAGCTCCTTTATTATCTTCTGAGAAGAGTGAGGTAGATGTTTTTGCCCAAGCTCCATTCAGAGTACCTTTCAAGGGGCAAAAAGAAAGTTTTAAAAATTCCTTAAAAAAGAAAAATGATCCTGAAGTTGTTGAAACTATCCCAGTTCTTCAAAGCTCTGAAATAATTCCCAATGTTCACACCGTATTCCTACCCGATGTTGTTCCTGGGGTTGAACTGTCAGCTAGAAAAAACAGTGTTAAATACATAGCTCAGGAAAGTAATATAACTGCAGCTTCAATTCCACTTGCTCCTTCTACCGATTTATTTGGTTCAGCTCCATTTAATGAAATATCAGAAAAAGAGTTAAGTGAGTCTCAAATAACATCACCACACACAGTTCAGCCTCCTTCTGGACCACTTCAAGTGAGTAATGTAGTCATAACTTACCAAAAGCAAATATTAGCTCCTCAGTCAACTGCATCCCCTGCTCCAATACCTCCTCCTACTACAGGTGGTGGTATTACTAGAAGAAAATCAAATCAAGATCTTTTTGGTGCTGTTCCTTTTAGTGCTGTTGCTCCTGCTCTGGTTTCACAGAAGAAACTTCCTCCTCCTGTTGCTCCCAAGCCTAAAACAGTCAGGGCTAGTTCATTATCTGATTCTCTGCCTAGCTCATCTTTGACGAAGCATGTCACCGATAATGGTAACATGTCTCGTGAATCCTCGGGATCCTTCAGCTCTGAATCCTGTGATGAATCTAAATTGACTTCTGTGGACAAATCAAAGTATAAAGAACTAATAGATGAAGATAGCCTTGCCCATGATGAAAATGTAAATGTTCTCAAATCAGGGCACTACACACAACTCAAATCTGTTAAGAAATCCAAACACTCCAAAAAGAAAGAAGCTAAAGATAAAATAAGCAGTACGAATGCTTTCTCAAATATGAGTTTTGAAGATATCGTCAGTGATGATGAGTCTCAGTATACTCAGTCGTTCCTTCGTGAGAGTAGCAGCATCAGGCGAACATCTAATTCCTTCAGAATTGCTAAGATCAACTAAATATACTACAAAATATTACATACCAAACTGTAACTTAAAAAAAAAGAATTTTACATTTTGTAGAGTATGTAATTATGCTTATAATAAATTTATTACTTTCAATTTATAGCATTATGTTAAAGTCTAAGATTTATATATTATTACATTACCCCCTGTTGTTTATTTATATATATATAAATATATATCTAATATTGTTGTTATCCAGTCATAGGCCTTCAAGTACTGTAGACAGAAAATAGGCCTAGTGTCACAAGTGTGCTCTGGCTGTATATATTATATAAATAAAAAAATATATATATAAATAATTATATCATACAGGGCTTGTAGACAACGAAGTTGTGAGAATCCAACAGAATAAAGAAATATTCTTGCATTACTTTTATGTGGATTCATAATTTCTTTTGTGTTTTTAAATATTTTAGTGAGTTACATCATTCATTTTAATTTTTATTTATTTATTTTATTGTTTAAGTTCTCGCATTACATTTTAAGACTACAAATTTATAACAAAACTATTAACTCTTGTAAGACTATAATTCTGTCATTTGTAGTGACAAAATAGTTTAGGTATTTTCTTTTTACTCATAAAATTTCATAATCACAAAACTGATATTTATCATAAAAGAAACAGTCTATACTGTCTCTTTAAGAAGAATTGTGAGACTTACTAATTCAGAACTCGCTTTTTGTCCTGGGAATCTTTTGGCCAATCTGACTCCCGTTCTCAACAACAGTGTAATTTTTTGTTAGATATCAGTCATTTATAAAAATTTGAGAATCAACATTTTTTAATATAAATTATGTAATTTTTGCATTTCAATTTGACTTTTATTTCACTGAGGTAAAAATTATTTTCATTCCTTGCTTTTGTAAAGTATAACATGCTGAAATTTAATGTAAAACAAAACTGGATTCATTTCAAGTTGTTTGGGATTATAAAAATCTCTGAAGTATCCTACATTTTCAGATATCTAGGCAAGTAATTAATATTTAAATGAGGTGAGAGAAAATAATTTACTTAGACATTTAGAAATATATAAATATTGGACATTGTCAATGAGATTGTTAATAGAAATCACTGTTAAATCTTTTCTAAACTTAATTAGATTGAGCATTAATTCTCATTCCATAGCTTGACTTATTTGTCTTTTGACAGAAGATGGAAAAATCAAACTTTTACTTTACCGGTAGGATCGTGTTTGAGCATTGACAGCTTTATTGTATGGTTTAAGGATTAACCTGATGCAATGAAGAAAATGTGCAATAACCAGACTAGTCTATGGGGGCTAATGATTTTTATGAATGAAATTTACCTTCATCTTTGCAAAACTGAAAGTCAACTTGGCCATGAATATATTTTAAAAGAATTTTTACAGTAAATGTATGTCCGGTGCTACAGCCCTTAGTGATTTTTTTCTGGCTCATCCTATAATTCCAGGATGTATCAACTAAATCTCATATAATAAAAAACTTTCCCCACTGCATATTGAGTGGCCTACAACATCTGACCTAATAAACATATTGCATGATCTGTCACCACAAACTGTTTAACCTCATCTTTCCCTCCAATATTTTTTCTTCCTCACTATATCAAACTGCATGTGTCTGCTGGTTGCAAAATTAAAGACCACTTAAAAATATATTTTGTCACTCCTGAAAAAACCCATTAAATATAAATTAAACCCAGTGTAAAATATGAATACCTCTGTGTGCACTTATTTTCAAATTACCTCTCTTCTATTTTAAGGCATGTAAACATAATAAGAGGTTCCCATTGACAAAAGATATGATGAAAAGACTATACAAATTGATATAGACAAGGTCAAGGTAATGTTTTTTTGTTAAATATCAGTCTTTATAAAAATTTAAGGATCAACATTTGTGAAAATATAATACATTTAATTTTTGAATATAAATTATATAATTTTTAAATTGTGTAATTTTTGCATTCCAATTTGACTTGGATATCAATGCAGATAAAAATTACCTGCATTGCTTGCTTTTGTAAAGTATAGCATGCTGAAATTTAATGTAAAACAAAACTGGCTTCATTTCAAGTTGTTGGAGATTATAAAAATCCCCACAAAATGTCAATAACCAGATGACTAGATATCGACATAACCAATATGTCACTTTGGTCATTTGCGACACAAAAGCTAAACTGACTGGAGCGTATGGCTTAAAGCAGATTCTGATTGCCTACAAACATTCATTTGTATCAAGGTATTCAAACTCCACTGACTTTAGATTTGATGACTAGTGCCCCAGCCATTGAATGGCTATATCAAGGTGAAGACCAAATTCCAATCACTATGGTGTTTCAAGTAAACTGACACCACATTTTTATAAATACCACTGCTGATTTTCAGTATCTTGTTTTATAATAATATAAATGATCAATATCTAGGCCTTTCATTGGATTAGAATGTTAAGTCTAATTGTGAAGTTTTGATGCTCAAGTTCAGTTATGAAATCAGCTACCAAAAATTAACTTTGATATAACTTGCAGTGTTCCTAATGTTAAGTACCAGATTCTGATTGCCTACAAACATTCATTTGTATCAAGGTATTCAAACTCCACTGACTTTAGATTTGATGACTAGTGCCCCAGCCATTGAATGGCTATATCAAGGTGAAGACCAAATTCCAATCACTATGGTGTTTCAAGTAAACTGACACCACATTTTTATAAATACCACTGCTGATTTTCAGTATCTTGTTTTATAATAATATAAATGATCAATATCTAGGCTTTTCATTGGATTAGAATGTTAAGTCTAATTGTGAAGTTTTGATGCTCAAGTTCAGTTATGAAATCAGCTACCAAAAATTAACTTTGATATAACTTGCAGTGTTCCTAATGTTAAGTACCATATGTTGTGTGTTTATAATAAATTTTCATTTTATTGATTTTACTGGTTACTAACCAAATGACCATAACTTACTGAAGTGGTAAATACAATAGCCTCTCCTAACTTAATGTTTCTCTCATAACAATTCATCATTGTATTATTAAATTATATTATACAAACATTGTTTTTAATATGTTAATTTTGGGGGAATTCTTAGTTCTAATTGAAATGCTAGTCTATAAAAATGAATGCAGCAGTTTAATGCACAAAAAGAGTTGTGTTCATTTTATGCACAACAGTTAACTTGTGATAATTCCATCCCAACTAAATATTCACAACTATAACAATTATGGTAAAAGCAGAGATTCTTTTTAGAAATGACACTGTCCCCTTGAACTTAGTTGTCTTTATTAAAATTTAAGGGAAAATGTAAGAGAGAAGACTGTCCAGTATTACCAAGTGTTATCAAGAAATGTTTAATAAAGAAATAAAAAATGTTCATGAGAAAATATAAATGATTTATTAAACAACTTCCACAAAAAAATTTCACATTTTCCGAGTGGCAATTTCTTATTAGTTACAATAGTAATGTTTATAAATAATTGTTAACAGCAAATTTATTATTTTCATTTATGTATTTTTTATAGACCCATAATTTTGTCATGTAAAATACAGTGTTTTTTTTCAAAAAATATCTTTAAAATCTCTCGCCGCAACTTTATTTCTTGTCATACTTGTAAAAGCCCTCTCCGGACTTAATTCCTAATTTTCCTTCTTTCACAATCTTTGTTAAGAGTTCAGATGGCTTGAAAAGTGGATTTTCTGGATCCTTCTCATGCCAACCTACAATAAGAAAATAAATAAATAAATACAATTTGAAGATTTCGAGTGGCTGAATTTAGAAGATATAGAAATACAATTAATCTATCTTCAAACCAGTTCTATATGAAAACAAAGGTTTATCAATTTCAGAAATGTTTTGGAAATAACTGAAAATGATTGATCATTTGGCTTAGGTAAAAAGAATGAAAAAAAGGAAATAATGATATATTGGAAGGTCATTCCAAAAATCTGTAGTTGTTTAACCCTTAGACCGTTATGAACACGCTCAACGTGTTTATCAGAGTATTTCCCTGAGCATTACGGACACATCTATCAGGGTTTTCGAATATTTTGCACGTTACAAACACATTTAGCGTGTTCTAAATTGATTTTTTCATTCATTAATAGATGGCAGAACTTAATGGCATTCGAATACAATTTCTCCTGATAAGTGAATTTTTAGATGATATTTTGAGAACACATGCAGTATAAAATGGTGGGAGTTTGGGGTTTTCGAACTGACGTGATTCTGAGAGTGATTATTCAGATTTATTCGATGACAAAAGTGATGAAAAGACTATAGTAGACTAAGTGATGAATAGACTATATAGTGTAAAGACTGTGAAGTAGGTGTATGCATATTATCTTGCTTTAAAATATATCATACTATGAGAAATTTATGAACAAAAAAATATGTACATTACATAAATATACATATGTAATCTTAAAAACTTTGTTTCTATTATTTTGTGCTATTTATTTTGATTTAAATAACTTAACTGTATTGAACTTGCGTTTTTGAACGTTCCTACAAAACACGATTCCAAAAAAAGAACCCCATGCTGGGGGAAGAACTGGAAGGCGAAAACTCAACGGTAAAAGGGTTAAAACAACTAGAAATGGTTTTATTACCAATTTTCTCCTCGACATAAACTTGTGAGCTTTTATTTCCCATAACAAATTTTTCAAAGAGAGTTTCAGAAGTAGAATGTCTGATTTAGTTTGGCATGTGTATTAATAAAAGTTACAAAATATGAATGTGATATAAATCCAACATACAACAGTAAAAAATCTCGGTAATAAATAACTGATATTGATACAAGTTTATGACAGTTTAAGAGCTCATTTTTATGAAATTCCATCTAAATTTTTTAACCTTCTAATATCCAATAATTAGTTTTTTTATTAATTTTTCCCCTTATAAGTTGCTTAGCTTATTAGCTACTCTAGAAATATTTTCAAATTTTTCGCACACACACATAGGATGGTTTGCCACCTCTGGTTTATAAACTGAAGTTAGTCATTTTGTTTAAGAAATATATTAAGTGTATAATGAATATATAATATACACCACAACGCTTATATCTAAAATATGCATCATAATAGTACATATGAAATTAAAATCTGTAATTCTTTACCATCTAAAATAAATTTTGTGGTATCAAGTCCTACATAATCAAGTAATTCAAAAGGTCCCATTGGGTAACCAGCACCCAATTTCATTGCTATATCAATGTCTTTAGCTGAAGCATCACCTATTAAAAGGAAAATAAATACTTTAGTTTTACTTTACTTCTAAACTTAGTAAGAATTACAAACACATTAAAAAAAATAATTCTTAATGTGTAAGTTAAGATTTCAATTGTCACAAACAAGTAATAAGAATTTTTTTTAACAGAGAAAACATTTCTGATTTTGACTAACTTATTGTCCTGTTGACTAATTTTGTCATTATCTTAAAATTACTGATGTTTATACATTTCCTCTTACATATTTAAATCATAATTTTGTATTTAAATAGGTAAGACATATTCAACAGATAATTTCTCAAATACTTCAAAATCTCTAAAAAGATATTTTTATAAATTATACTAAAAAGTTTTGCAGTTTTGTATTTCACTTTCTTTTCTGCAATTTGAAGAGAAAAATTCTGTCCTAATCATGATAGATATAAGTAGAGTAAATTAAATTCACCATGAAACAATACTAACTTTTCCATACATTGTCTAGCTCAAAGATATTTTTCCCATATTTAATGATTCAGACGCAAGTCTTCGTGGCTACATTCTGCAAGTTTGAATTTCACAACAAGCATGGCTGTTCACAGCCATTTGAATTTGGCTGTAAACTGTAAGTCCAAATCCATTTAACTCCTGTGTTGTAAAAAATGCCCATACTATCCCCAACTAACCAATCCTAATTGGATACTGTAAAAGTATGCTCATTCAAAGAAAAAAACATTTGTGGTCTTATTAATATAGATAACTTCAGGGATTAGTGACAAAGAATTAAAAATTATATTTTTCCATCTTTCAAATGAAATTTTTTCATAAACACTAATGAGGTTACCTATTTTTTAAAGCCCTTAGAATAGAGATGAATGATAATTTTCAGTTTAATGTTATTTGTCATGAGATAGAGTTCTTCATAAGGATGGCACATAAAAGCATTACAACTACAAGAGGGAAAAAAAGATGCAAAAATAGAATATATTCATTTAAAAAAATGAACATAAGTTTATACTTTATCCCTAAGCATCAACTAAGTTTTGATAATTCTTCATATGTACTGTAAAACTTAAGAAGTCATTTGACATTGCAGATTTTCAATCCCCATGTTAAGCTACAGTGAATTTTTCACCCAGTATTATTTGTTTATTATATACTAGCTGAATACCCATGCATCGCTACGGAGTACATTTTAGGATAATTACAATGGAAAAATAATGAAATTGCTTTTTAGAGTATTATAATATAGTACAATTACTACATAATACAGTTTGAGGAACATTTCGTTTACTGTATTTTAATATTTTTTTGTCAATTTATTTCGTTGTTATGCACATGATGCAAAATTACTTTAAAGTATCACAAAATGAAAAGAAATCTCATGATCAGCATTTAATAAATTCTAAAATTTAATCTTTAAAAATTCACCAAAAATCAGAAAATGGAGGTAAAGATTCGAAAAAGATTTCGCTTTAAAGGAAGTTTAATGATCTTTCTCGTGATATAAATTTTATAACCGTCAGATTATTATTTTAATTGAAAACTTTTAAAAAGTTAGAAAAACAGCTTAAAAATTTAATTTTAAAAAAATCTAAGAAGAATTTTTCAAAAATCTTTCTTTGTGCACCCCTACACTGTAAGAATTGCCATGCAAAATTTCAGCCCTTTAGGTCCAGCGGTTTGGTCTGTGCGTTATCTGTCTGTCAGTCAGTTAGTCATAGAACTGTTTTATATATATATACAGTGAAACCCCAATTTTACATTTTTCTTGGGACCAGCGGTAAAAAACGTACGAAACAGAAAAATGTAAAATCAGGGTTAAAAAAATCTAAGCATATTATTCAAAAATTGACAATTACCGGATGAACTATTGGAAAAAATATGTAATCTTTACTTGTTTTTTGCTTTTAAATACAATTTCAACTACAGCACATTCAATACTAACAATTTTTTACAAATTTGCTTCTTGGTTTACATATTGGGATATTTTAACATTATTGGTAAAGGCAATTTTCACAGACCAGCAGAAAATGATGTAGGAAGTGGGATAATGTACGAAACGGACAAGGTAAAATCAGGGTTCTACTGTATATAGATTAGCAAATGTATGCTCTTTTGAATTTTTTAGGAGTAAATTTAATTATTTCATTAAATGTCTAATGTTTATTGTTTCAAATTTGAAATTGTTTCTTGAAGATAATGAAATAAAAAGATATTTTTAAAATGTTGCATTTAAAAATCTATTATAAAACATAAAATAAACAGAATTCAAAAATATGTATTTGCTAATCTAAAATTCAAAAAATAAAGCTAAGAGGAAAATTCTCCATAGTTTAAAATCAGGATTGAAGGTCAGTAAAGTCAACTTATTTAAGGCAGTGTCTTAAATAGTTTAAAATAACATTTTCTTGAAATTCTATACGGAGATCAAACAAGTTTAAAAATAAAAAGACACAGAGTATAAATCACTTATTTATTCAAGGAATAATAAAAGATCATTTCCTCAAAATTACTGAGAAAAATTTAGTTAACATTTAGAAATTTTAGCAAACTCATACCTCTTTCAAGCATTTTCACAGCCTCACTCATATATGGCACTAGTAAACGATTCACGACAAAACCAGGAGTGTCCTGTAAACATAAGAAATAAACACTACAAAGTTGAATATCAATTCATTGGTCAAATAATCTAATTCCACTCAAAACTTAGCATACTGAATAATAGAAATAAAATTTGAATTAGAACTTCAAACACGAAGGAAAAAAGGCATATTAAGTACACATGTATGTGAATACATTACCTTTGTAATTTTTAAAACCAAGAGCTTATTGAATTACAGACAAGTAAAGTAAACAAACTGAAAGAAAATCAATAAAAAAAATTTAAATATTGAAACCGACCAACTTAGTTTTAAAAGATGCAGCGTATCAGTTGACATCACATAACTTCAATTTTAGTATCAAGCTATAGGAGAATTTTTCTCTCGATATTTTCAAATCACAAGTAGCAAATAAATATTTCTGAAATCTAATTTCACATATGATGGTAGATATTTCAATAAAAAGCTCATAGTTTTTAAATTTAAAATTATCCTCCAGTTAATTTTTTTTTATAGGCCATACAATTATTGATGCCTATTGCTACAGAATTAAAATTTTTTTAAAGAAAACTTGAGCAATAAATGGAGAGGCCTTTGAAAAACAATAAAAATATGCAATTTTTTTTAATCTGTTATCAGAAAATTCTCCATAGTTAATTGGGATTGGATTTCTCTCAACATTGGGATTGAAGATCTGCTATATCAACTGAGGTACAATCTTAATGCGACAGAACCTAGGATGCTATACATAAAATGACTTACATTGCTTTCTATCATAAATTCACTCAATTAAATTGATTCACTACATTTATAAAAGGGCTGAACACAAATGCTAAAATTAACTTTTTATTTTAAACTGATCCATGTTTATTCTGTTCCATGGCATAGACTATAAAAAGGTAATATCTAGTTCCAAGAAACAAGATAAATATCTAGTTATAGTACATAAAATATGTCCAGTCATATGATTATTAAAAGGATCATACTAGAGAAAGCATTACCTTAATTTTTTGCCACAAATTTTGCTGCTAAAGTATATCTCTATGAGATAAGAATTGTACTTCATTAACCTTTTAACTGTCATGCCCAAGATAGTCTTGGGCACTTGCATTTCAAAATGTCTTGCCTGAGTCCAACTCGGGCTAGATTTTTTTTTCTTTCATCTTATTGTCAAACCCAAATCTATCTCGGGACAGGTTTATTTGAGCTTTATTCAATAGATGGCAGCACTAGTAGTCTATACCAGGGGTCAGCAACCTTTTTTACTAGAAGGGCATATATCAAATGTAGGAGTTTGGCGGGCACTGCTGGAGGAAGGGGGGATTAATATTTAAACATGGAAATATTAATGTGACATAAATTTTTAATACATAAATTCAAATTTTAATTTAAGCAAAACAATCATAGAATTGATAATTAATGCATTATTTGACATTGCAACTCTGTGGTCAACTCGTTGTAATGTGGCACATAAGTTGAATCCCCAGTTCTCAGGCATTGTTCCAAATGAGTGTCAGTGAGGCTTGATCAGTACTTTGATTTTAAGTATTTCATATTGAAAAACAAAGATTCACAAGCATATGTCGACGCTGAAAGAGAGTTCAATTTCAGACCAAATTTTCTCAACAATGGGAATCTATTTCAATTCACTAAATTCCAGAAGTTTTCTTCGTTATGACGTGATTTTAATTCAATGTCATTTCTTATATTTATAATTTCCAATTATTAAGTCCTCCATATTGGAAATATCAAAATACGTTGCGATTTTATTAGTCACATCGTCCTGTGTATGAGAGAAAAGATTAGTAAAAAACGTCAAGAATGCCTCCAATTCATAGAATTCCTCAAATCTGGTATTAAATTCTTCCAATAAGGAATCAAAATGTTTGGCAAAATGATAGGTGGTAGCATTTCCATCGCAATAATTTTCTATCATCATTTTTAAAATTGAGAAATGTGATAAATTATCTTTCTCCATATGCAATTTCCAGAGCACCAATTTCATTACATCTACAAGCATTTGTTGTTCCAATATCAAAAATTTAGATATTTGAATGGCGGGCACTTTAAAATTGTTTTGCAGGCACCACATTGCCGACCCCTGGTCTATACCATATCTTGGGAGGTGAATTTTTGCTTTATTCAGTAGATGGCAGTACTTTATTTTGTTCTAAACATTTGATTGTTGCAATAAAAAAATTTGACATTTTCCGTGGCAAAATCATCAAAACTTGACAGTTAAAAGGTTAAATCATTATAAAAAATATTTCCTTCTTTTTCAGTTTTAATTTTTAAGAGATATATTTTGTCTAAAAATGTATGAGAAAGATATTATTATTTTTTCTTTCTTAAAAGAGGACTGTTGGAGAAGCAGGTAAGAAAATATTAAAAAACAGCTGAGTAGACATACTTTACAGGTTATAGTCTGTTTGCCAAGCTTTAATCCAAAGTCCATCATAGATTTATAAGTTTCATCACTGGTTTCAGCAGTTCTAATAACCTAATTAAAAGCAGAGAAATACAAATTATAATAAATAATAAAATAAAAAAGAACTATGTAAAATTTTATTTTATCAAATACACTTGGTATTTCAAATTTTCAGAAATTATTTCAATATTCAGACTGAAATACAAAGATTAGCACAATATCCACTACTAGCTTGTTTGTGAAAGAGAGATAGAGTCACCACAACTTAAGACTATGATAAAGTTATTTATTACAGGATTCCTATTCATACATTGACTAAAAAAAGACTTTTAAAGCTGATATGTTCTGAACAATTCATTGAATTGGCTGTTGAAACAAAGTTAATATAGTACAAAACTTATATCTACATCACTAATAATAATAGTAATTTGAATATGTATTTAATAAGTACTCAATTATCAGCTGTACAATAATATTAAAAATACAAACGTCTAATATATTTAGGCCTTCCTTAGCAGTCTTTAATTAGCTTCTTATTGAAGAGTGTTGCAATGTCTAATAGCTTCCTCATAAAACAAACTTAAATGAATATTTCCTATTAAAACTTTATTTCTGAAAGCTAAGAAAAGTTCATTTAAATATACACTTTAGGCGGCACATCAATATGCATCACAGATCTTCAATCTACATGTTAAACAATGGAGAATTTTCATCTCTGTATTTTTTCTTATCACCGATTAGTAAATGCATATTTTTTAATTATATTTTTTGCACATGAAGGTTGACATTTAAATAACATACACAGTATTTAAAATTCTAAATTTTTCAGAGGGCATTAAATGATTTATATCTATTTCTACAAAATTAAAACTGGTTTAAAAAATAAAAGATTTTTGAAGAACCACGCACTACATTTAAAGATCTATTTTTAAAAGTAGTATTTCAAAAATATACATTAGATAACTATAATTGTAAAATAACAGAGGAAAATTCCCCACAGTTTAACACAAAGATTGAAGATATGTGAGAACAACCGATGTGCCACCTTAAAGAAATGGATAAAAAATATAGATTTTGCACCTTTGTTCAAATTTTTGAATACTTTCTAGTGTAACACAAACTGCTACAGCAAAAAAAAAAAAAAAAAAAAAAGTATATATTTTCACATTTCTATAAATACTTTTTTATGATGATTAAAAAAAAATTATTAATGTTACTCAAAAAGGACAGATCTCTTTTTCCTTATTTCTAAACTTAAGCCTTCAACGCTTTTCAATTAAAACTTACGCCAAATGAAAAATTTTAAAAATAAAGACTTTCTATTGCTTTAGAATATAAAACTGGGTCTGATACAGTTCTTAAAAATTAATTTTGAATAATAATTACTTTTTGGGCTATGCAAAATTTTTGAACTGTAATATTTTATGTATTCTTAACTCAAGTTCTTATTTGAGTCTGGTAAATAATTATCAAACTGGGGGGGTTGCTTAAACTGCTAGATAGCATCTGGTATTTCGCAAAATATGAGTAAAAATTTTTTTATCTATGCTAAATATTGCAAGATTACACATCTAAATTGTTTCTTTAACTAATAAATAAATACAAGGACCACTGATATGACCTATTATTTTTTATATAAATGGATGCAATGAATGCAAAAGAAAGACAAATTGGCATAGATTTTAAGGTTTAATTGCAGAAATATAAATTAATGAGGAAATGACTTTTAGAACACATAAACTCTGCTTGTCATTCATGGATTGTAATTTTTTTTCCCCTACACTCAGGAAAAGTCTAAAGACCAGTTTCCTTCTAGCAGCCCAAAACAGTTCAGCCCGGTAAGAAAAATTGTCCACAGAAAAGTGCTTGTCATGAAAAGCTGAGCATGACAGAAGATGGTCGAAGTCAATAAAATTCCCCTCGGGGCAAAGAGGGCAGCCGGGGGAGGGGGAAGGGGAAATACCAATGTGATGTATGTGTCCCCACAAAAAGTTGTGAGGTCAACTAACAGTCTAAAAATGGCAGTGACCACATGTCTATGGAGGTTGCCTGGGAGTGGGTGAGTTAAAAGCTTGCTCCAGGTCTTTCCTGTAGCCTGAGTCACGATATTGCTTAAATGCACTGTTGATCTTTCACTTAATCTCACCACAGATAATAAAATAACGGCAGGGGCAGGATGGCTGAGACAAGGAGCATCCAGCTCCAGCCAGCTGGTCAGCTCGTTCATTGCCAGGAATATTACAGTGGCTTGACTCACTGTAAAGTGACAGTCCAACCATTGTTTAAAAGTTTGTCAAGTTGTATATGGGTTTCATTCACCCTAGCAGTGTCATCGTTCCGTAAGAATCCCAGAGTTTGGATTGCAGCCTGGGAGTCAGCAAGAAAAACTGTCTTGTTGTGAGTCGTAATAGTTGAGAGCTTTGAGGCAGCTTGGGTGATGGCCTCAATTTCGGCATCAAAATTGGTAGCTAGTGAACCAACAGCTATGTGGTCCTCAAAGATGTCTTTATGGTAAAAAATTGATTGAAATATGAAAAGTGTTTACTTTATGTTCCCCAATGAGTAAATTTATCTTATAATGGTTGAAACTGAAATAAATGAGGAGAAATATATTACAATGTACAATATCTCCAAGTGTGAATTCACCCCCATCTTTAGAAGCAATTACAATTTTACATATTTAATTGAAGAGAGGATACAGATATTGAAACAATAAAATCTTTATAATTCTATACTTTAAAAAAAGAGAGAGAGATATCAGCACACAAGAGCTCATACTAGAAATAACCCACCATTATATCTATTGACAAGATCAAAGCTATAATAAATACAATATTTATCACCATTTCCTTACTCAACAAAAATTATCTTTTAATTTTAACAGCTCTAAGCCGCCTATATGATATAATAGTTAGAGTCATGTGCTTCCATACAGTAGGCTTGGGTTCAAGATCCGAGTAAGGTTTGGACATTACCATGTTGTCCTCCAATAGGGAGCAAAGCTGGCTCACCTAAATGGTGGTCCCATAATAAAGTAGCCATCAACATATTGCAGTGTTGATGGGCCATGGTCAAAGAGACAAGTACCTGTCACATTTTAAAAAAAGGGGGGAACTAAGAGCTCTAATATGGGTATAAAATACTTTTACAGAATTTTTTTTTCTCCTGGTGCCCGGGGCACAATATCTTTTTGGCACCCACCCACCATAAAACATATAGTAATATAATATATAGAATCTTGTTTGTCTTGAGGAGCATTTGGTGCCCCTCTGCGAGGGGCACCCGGGACATAATAGACCCCCTTGCCCCCCCCCCCCCCTTTGCTATGCCACTGGTAAAGCACATACAATTAAAGAATGAATTAATTTCAGTTATTTCCCTAACTTTCAATTAGACTTAACTTTATTCATTGATTCAAAAAATCTATGAAAGTTTGTACATTTTACTTATTTAGCAATTACATTTGAAAAATACCTCTAAAAGTTTCATGACAGGCACAGGATTGAAGAAATGAAGACCTCCAAATCTATCTCTTCTTTCAGTAGCACTAGCAATTTCAGTGATTGATAATGATGATGTATTACTTGCAAATAGAGTAGAACTGAACAAAAAAACAAGGATGTTTTTAAATGCAGATGTAATTAAAAAAATATTTTTTAAATGTTCATGCATTTTTTAAAAAACAAATTAGTAACACATATTTTATTATTTAATAAATGAACATTACAATGTAAATTATCAATACAGTCGAACCGCACTATAGCAAACCCGGTATATAATGAACTCATGGATAACAAACGAAAATTTTGGTCCCACCATTTTCCTATTGTATTCAATGCTAATTTATCCTTTTATAGGAAACCTCTGAAATCTTAAGAATTGGCTATGACAAACCTTTTTTTTCAGTCGACTACTGAATTTTCTTTTAATTTTTAAACTTTTTAAGAATGTTGAAGATACAACAAATGTTAAAGAAGCAAAGAATGTTGAAGACGAATATGATGAAGATTATATTCTTCTATTGCGATGAGAACAGAAAAGCACAAAATTTCATCATTCTCAGATTGTGACATGCAATTGTTTGAAACATGTGATGATGAAGTCATTACATGTGAAAATCCGACTGATGATATTGTGGAAGAAATTAAAATGAATCATTCTGAAATCGAAGATTCTGCATCTGATGCTGATGAAGAGGAGCACATAAATGACGAAATCCCCACCATCTCAGATGATACAGCAGTGGTGCATGTAATTAATAAGTTCTTGTCTACACAACAGTGGAAGAAAGAGTGTTGGAGTCATTTGATGTATTGTACAAAGAAATTCATAAAATGTTTTTGAAATCGGCATCACATCAGCAGAAGATTACTGATTATTTCTGCATAAAAACAGTGAGCAACAATTAACTGTAAAATGAATTTATTTCCATTTGTATTCCTTTTTAGTTAATTTAATTAGTATTGTATCAGTTTAATATAATCAATTTTAGTCAATTTATTCATTAATGATCATTTTTAACAGATTTTATCATTTTTTTAATACATCATTATTGAATACACATAGCAACTAATGAGTTATACATTTTGTGAACTTTAACATTTTTCTTAACGGTTCGGATACAGCAAAAGAAACCTTTGGTCCCTTGAAGTTCGTTATAATGGGGTTTGACTGTATAAATTAATATTTAGATTTTTGTTTATATATTTTTTAGCTGTTTTATACAAAATAGCTTATTATTTTAGGCATAAAGATCAACAAAAATTTTGAGTACAAATAATGTATATAAGAAAAAATAATTATGGTAAAAAATATGTCAAGAATTATAAAATAATATAAAAATCTTGAAAAAATAAACTGATGTTATGCAAATATAAATACTTTATACTAATAATGACTTATACAAAACAGACAGTATAATTTGGGAGCTGAAAAAAAAATAGATAATATATCAAAAACGGTTAATTTACTTAATTTATTTCTTGCAAATAGAAGAATAGAAATTTAGCAAACATAACATATAATTTTGACAAAAATAGCATCTATTTAAAGTTTGTGCAAACTATTAAAATGCTAAGTTTGATACCAATAAATATTTAATGCATAAATATACAAAAGTATCAATTTTTCATAAAAATTATATTATAAGAATAAAAATTATTTTTAAAAAAATCAACTTATGTTATAATTTAGTTACTTTGACTGAAATTGCAAAAAAAATTATGTTATTAATATTATACATTTCTTTTTTATAATGCCAGCCTCATACCTAGGAGCAGCTTTATCTAAAGTTTTAAACAGTTCTTGTTTTATCTTTATGTTCTCAACAATAGCTTCAATAACTATATCAGCAGTTTTCACAGCTTGTGCAGCATCAGTATGTGTTTTCAATCTGGTCAAAGTGTCAGAAATAAATTTTTCACCATCCTAAAAATACATAAAATACATATTAATCTAAAATATTATTAAGATCACATAAAACCCAATTTAAAATTTTATTTACAAACTCTGAATATATATTTGCATTCCTTTTCAGAGTAGAAAATTTTCAGCCAAGTACTTGTAGCTATAATGACTTTTTGCAACAAATTTGAAACACAGCACAAGGTATATTTCTACTACTTTTCCATCCTACAGCAGCTTAGTAATTAAAAATTATAAAAATTTATATACTGATAGGTGCATTTCACATATAATTAAGTGATAAACACTGCTAAATGTTTACTCATCATTGCTTAAGTAATGTGCGTAAATTAAGAAAAAAAACTAGACCTGAAAATAATATTTTAATTGAAAATTGTCAACCATATAAGTTAATGTGCAGAGTTATTTTATCTCAAAACTTTTTATCATGCATACATGGTTAATTTTAGCTAGGCTGCATTTTTTCCCCAGTTAATAAAAAACAATGATTTTTTTATAATTTCCATCTTTTATTTCTATGAAAATATTCAATATATAGCCACTCTTTCACATAATCAAAAAAGGTGCTGGGGCTAACTTAGATAATTTTCTGCCAACTAAACATAATAAAATATCCACATTATACTGACTAGATTATATTAGTAATATCAATTACTTTCTATTTTTCAGGATAGACATTATGTTCTTATTAACATATGTGATATTTTTCTTAAATAGGATTTCACCATAATGATCTCTGGCAGCACAGAAATAATAAAATATTGAAATCTAGAGAAAAAGTTTTGGGTAATATCACATACTCGAGGAATTTTTTCTTGTATCTGACCGTTAGTGAGATGCGACTTGCAGCAGATGAAAAAATTCTCTTATGGAATAGGTAATTTTGAATAAGTGCAATCTTTTTGAACATGACAGAAGAAAATCCTGTACCAAATCAAGTATGTCTCTTTTCACCCAACAGTATACAAGCAAGAATGATATCCCATAGCATGGCATATCATTGTCCGCCATTGATTAAATACAACCCCCAAGTTCTAGGAAATATTGAGCAACCATGCAATGAGCTAACTGTTTAGTGTAGTCAGAAAGATCCCAAGTTCCTGAGAATAGTTAATGAATGTGATATCACCATTAACAATTTTATTATTTAAAAATTAAAACTGAATACATAGTGTAAGTGGAGAAAGTAGAAGAAAAAGTCTAAGAAAAGGTACACAGGTTAAAAAGGTAAAATTTTTATTTTAAATCTGATTGGTAAACTGGATCAAACATCTGAAAACAACAGAAAATTTTACTTATTTAACACACTTTTGAGACCTACTAAAGAATTTTCAGTATCACTTAGGAAAAGGAAAATTTGATTCAGTAAGTTATCATAAGTAAAGAGTATACTTAAATAACTGAAAAATACATACTTGAGGATTACTGGAATATTTTTTCTTTGCAACTCTTTCCAGGCTTTTCTTTATATTTCCTGTTGCATGCTGCAAGACTTGGTCCGAAATATCAACTAAAGTAACATCATGGCCCGTTTGAGCAGCTACCTACAAAGATTTATCAACCATTAGTTATACATAGAAAAAAAAATACTTGTCTAAAAACCACAGACTGGCATCATTATATCCAGAGTAAGAGGCAATCAAGAATTCTGCAATGAAAAGTAGAGGAAGAGAGAGCTCAAGAAAAATACTTGTGAAACTTTACATTGCAAATTGAAAAATCTAATATTAATGCATCTTATTAGAAGCCATTCAATTTTAATTTTCAAAATCTAATAAAAAAGGCCTTAAAGAAGAAATTATACTATCCATATTTTTTTCTTAAATACACAATGAAAAATGTCAGCTACAAGAATTCTCCATGTGTAAAACTCGACTATCCAGCAAGAGTACAGCCCTACAACAAACTCTCAATTATCAAAGAGTGGATTATCCATGCAGGACAAAAGAAAAAGTTTTGAAATAAATTATAAATTGCCTAAAAAAGGGGGAACACAGATAGTAAACAAAGGAATAAAACAAACTTATTCCAGAGGAAAAACTGAAAATCAATGTCAGTTTTATTATTTGAATTTGGTCCTGCATATAGTTTATAATTTCTGAGTAGATCTTTTTTTAAGGTATAATTAATGTACAGGTGTTAACAGAGAGCTCAATCTATGCTCTCTGTTAACACCTGTATATTAATTAGAACAGATAAAGAGTTTGGTATTTATATATATATATATATATACACTTTTTTTTCAAGTCCAACTATGAATCTCAGGGGTAATTCCAGTATTTTTCTTTTTCAAGAGTGATTTCAGTCTTCACTACATTTGAGAAGATGGCAGTCTGTCTTTCATTTTCGGATAATTTTTGATAGATATAAGAGATAACAAATCAAAATGTACCTTTATTCTCAAGATTATATTGTTACAGACATTTTGTGATTACCACATAGCTTGATCATTTAATAAATACACTATAAACTGCTATACTTGTAAAAAACAAATTCTTTACATGTAACCATTTTTTATTTTTTTTAATGGACATCAACATAGAAAAATGGTATGGAAAAGTTTTTAAATTATTTTCTCAATAATTGACAGCATGTTTTCATGGCATCATGTTACACTAAATCAGAAATAGTATTTTTTCTCAATTTGTGTTAACGATTTTCGACTATCACAAAATTTTAAATAGTTACTCCAAAAATATTGAGCTACTTTATTAATATGTGCACTGGATAGTTTAATGAAATATTTTTAAGATAAAAGTAGAAAATAATAAAAAGGATAAAATATGATAGAAATTAATGGGAAAATTTCTTTAAAATTAGAAAAATATTCTATATTTCTAACTTTTTTTAAATTTTAATGATGTAGCACATTATTAAAATATATTAAAATGATGGGAAAATTTAAGGGCTGAGGACTAGTAGCATGAGATATCTCAAAGAAGTCCACACACACACACACACACCAAAAAAAAAAAAAAAAAAAAAAAAATCAAAAATTTTTTTGCAAGTATTATCAGTATATATTTCTGAAATGTCTCATGGAAAAAATTCCCCCAAAAATTTTTATGAATTTTCAGCTCTTGAAAAATGTAAGCAAAGAATGTAAAGTGGTTTCAAAACTTCAAACATCCAACAAAAATATCTAAGCATTCAAACTAAAAAAATAAATAAATAAATAAATAAACCAATGGTGGTACTGTATAGATGAACCAAACCACTCCCTGGTGCCAACACAATTTTGACCAAGCTTCCTCTGAGGTGATAGTTGGAGGGTTCATAACTTCTATCCCAGTAATATGAAATTCTGAAAAGCTCAGTAATAAATGTATGGAATAATCTATGACAAAAATGGATTACTTGTAGCTGTTTGCATGCCTAATTTTGAAGATATTTTGAAATGTATATGCAAAATAATTGAAAATGCTATAATAAATATTAGGGTGAAGTGGGGTAAGAGAAAATGCGGGATAAGTGAGAAGGCAGGCTTAAAACCCTTAAACCCTACTTTTAAAAAAATTTTCAAGTGTACTTTGTAGGAAAATTCTTGCTCTACTGTTTGTTTAGTTTTTATTTACAGGAAAAAATTATAAAATAGAAAATATTTATACCTACGAAACCCTTGCATTTTAACTAAGGTACCCAAGTTCAAGTACTAGTTTAAAAAAAAAAATCATAACTAATTAACCACAACACATAGTTATTTTAAAAATACCCTCTAAAAATCATTAAGAAATGAAGAATACAGATAAAATGTAAAAACCAATTTTTTGCAAGATTACTTCAGTACTGCAGGGTTTTCACTCGCCCCATAAAAATGTTGTGTTGGGGCAAATGAGAACAGGAAGGTTGGGGCAAGTGAGAACAAGTATATGGGGCAAGTGAGAACTGCTGTTCTCACTTGCCCCATATACTGAAAAAACCTGACTTTGTGTTATAACAACCATATAAATAGGTTTTTCTTCCTAACATGTTTTCTGGCTGGAGAAAATTCAAAACCAACAACCTTTTGCCATGTTTGTTTAACAGTTTCAATTCCTTAACATTAAAAAAAAGTAAATTATGCAACTGAGACTAGTTTTTTTTTTTTTTTTTTGTAGGTTTGAAGAAGTGAAGACAAAAGCAAGTGAATTGTAATAAACTAACTTATTTAGACTAACTGTTAGTGAATGTGAGTAGAGTGGACATTATAAACTATGTGTGAATATATTAGTCTAAGTACAAAACAAAAATGGTTAGGAAATATACAAGACAGGGATTCTAACTACTCTGCTGAAGACATCAAAAAACCCTGGTGGACATTAAGGATTATTATTTTAATTTATCACATTTTTTTTGTGTAGACTGATCTTTGTGATTGCTTGAATGTACCAGATGATGACTTATTAGTGTTCCTGGAAGAGCCGAGGCATGGAAGGTGCAGTGAACAATTTTTTTTCTGTGTCTTTTTGGTCTCACAATATTTAGTAGAGCCTAGCCAAGAAAAAAAAACTTCAAGTAGTATAGAATATGCAAATAAGCAGAAAATTTAAGTAGTAAGCTAGTGAAAAAGATTTTGTTTTGTTTTGAACTCTTAATAGAAGTTTTCATTTGTCACAATACTCAGTTAACTAAAGAAAAAAAAACATTCAAGTAGGATAGAAGACATAAATAAATAGTAAATTGAACTAAAAGGCTAGAGAAAAAGAATTTTTTGTTTTGAACTTTTAACATACATTTGTTACTCTAAAAGAAATATATACAAATATACATATTCTGTTAATATTTGAACATTGCTGACATGCACACAAAACATAAAAACTTTAGATATTTACAGCAAAAAAAAGTTGTGAATAGATTTTTTTTAAAAATAGAAATATAAATGTAGAACATAACAAAAAGTATGTATGCAAATTTTCATACAAATACAACAACTTGTTAAAAACCCATTTAGATTCAAAGTGGAACTATGTGATTTTGCATTCTCACCTACCCCACTTCACCCTAACAAAATTTATAAGAGCTGATTTTGTGCACATTTTCTCATTTCATTTATGGTTATATTAAATATAATCATAATCATACAAATAGCCTATTAAGGGTCAGTTTGAAAAGAATTTCTACAATAAATTGCATTTGAAGAGTATATTTTTAAGGAGTAAGCAAAAAATATTTTTAACCAAAAACTCATCAAACATGTTCTCTCCAAATATGAAGCTCAAACATTCTTTGCAATTTCCCCTCTAAATGAAGACCAACATTGAAAAGCCAACTCTTTTTCATGCTCCTTTTTTCAATACACTATGACAACTACTGCTAAATTCTCTAGAGTTCCTTAGTTCTATAAAACATGTTCAAATGGCACCTGTAAAGCTAACAAAACTGGTAGGTTTTCTTTTATTTTAAAATTTCTTGTTGGTAACAAAAGTTGCATATCTAAAGAAATAAATCTTATGTTGTCAAATGCATGAGTAACTTTTTATTTTTCCTATCTACTGAAATGTAATTTTCTTTAGTGCAACAATCAGCATCTTGAAAAATAAAACCTTGTTTTATGTTACAAACATATTAATGTGTTAAACGGGGTTGCGAGTTCCATATCTTATCCTACCTCATATACCACACTAATATCATTTTTTCTTTAAGCTGAAATGAAAACTTGAGCAGACATAGTTAACTCATAGGTCGTACTAGATAATTTCATTACTTAAGTTCAGATATCTGTACGCCTTACCTGGGCAATACCAGACCCCATTAACCCACTGCCGATGACAGTAACATTTTTGATAGCCATATGAACAGCAGAAGATGAAAATGATCTAGCACTATTTAAAATAGGAAATGCCATTATTTATATCAAGCGATAATTTGTTTAAAAAAAAACAAAATTTAGTCAACAAGCTGAATATTCTGAATCTAAATTTTCACGCCTTCGGCAACCAGCACCAGAACCACACGCCAAGTAGCACCTCACCGCAACAGTTCTCCACTCACTTCAACGTGACTGACCTGTTATCACCCTATCACAGTACAGTAATCGCAAACAACAATGAACTTTGCTCCAAAGATAGTTTCACGCTAAATGCCATCAGTACGTTCGCACCTTCGGTACATTGCAAGATGTTGACGAAATATATAAAACTCTCAGTTGGCTGAAGACTACAAATCAGTGAACAATTTCCTACTCTCGGAGAGAGTTAAATGTAGGACATATCTCCTGGATGAGGAGAAACCATTTAAAGTAGTCATCGAGGGCAACTTGCCTGCACCTTCCCGGAATTAATTAAAAAAGAGATTGAAAATTATGACTTTCTCGATGTAATCCAATGTTCAAAGGTCCCAAAACCAAACGGGTACCCATGCCGTTATTTTACGTCCAAGTTTTAAAAACCTAGGACATAACAAGAATTTATAACATTACAGATGTCTTAGGTATGGAGGTAATAATTGAAAAATATAGGGGCCAAAAAGGGCCGAGTCAGTGTTTCCAGTGCCAGGACTTTTGGCATAGTCAGGTCGCTTACAGACTGCCTACCCCGTTGCGTCAGATGCGCTGAAGAACATCTGTCTGATGATTGTCCGGTAAAGGACACCATCCAGACATGCATCTGTTGTAACGGCAATGGACCTCATTCGGCGAGTTACAGGAATTGCCCGAAATTTCCAAAGCCTAAAAATTCTAAAAATAGGACTTTCACTAGGATTTCAATAGGATTCTGCTTTCACTAGGAATAAACCAGCTAAGACGTTCACGAGCACGAAGGTGGACCCGACATTTACCTACGCTAATGCTGCACGAAACTCGCGTACCTCCGATCCGGGGCCATCGTGATCACGATGGCCCCTCTCCGAACCCACCCTTGGGGAAAGTCAAAGTATGGAACCGCCTAAAAATTCGACCCCAGCTGAAGCTACACTGGTGTAAGAAATTAAGAGAATTTGCAGACTTGGTCGATTATCTCAAGAACTACTGTACCGATTTTAATGAAATTTGATATGTACATACATTGATACAATACAAAACAAATAACCATTCAATAATTGTAATACACACGTATGATCGTGCGTAACACTCGTTGGAATCGGAAGATATGAAACAGCGGTTGCGGAATAAACAAAAAAATGGGTTACTAGATGGGTTAATAGGGGGTATGGTCCCGTCTTACAGATATACAGGTCTTGTAGCGTGATTTCATACTTGAAATAAGGCAGTTTATCATTTCCTGTGGCAATTGGTCCCACTCGTTCAGTAACGCTGTTTTCATTCCCTGCATGGTTCTCGGAAGGTGGGTTGCGAGTTGCAATCGCCCTCTCCAGATCGTCCAAGACATACTCTATAGGGTTAAGGTCTGGAGATCTGGCTGGCCAATCTATCCGGCGAATATCCTTACTCTCTAGAAATTCGTCGACCAGAAGAGCTCTATGTGGCCTCGCGTTATCGTCCATTAAAATGAACTCAGGGCCAACTGTACACCTGAAAAGGCGAACATAGGGCTCCAAGACCTCATCCCTATACCTCACACCAGTCACAGTGCCTCTTTCAAAGACATGTCGAGGTGTGCGGCCATCCAACATGATGCCTGCCCAGATCATTAAACCTCCTCCGCCATAATGGTCGATTTCGCGGACATTGGAAGGTAGGTAGCGGGTCTCTGGTTCTCTCCATATGAACGTACGGCGAGAATCGGTGTTTAGGCTGAACCGGGACTCATCAGTGAAGAGAACGGTTGCCCATTGATCCATACTCCAATCTCTATGCTCTCTGTACCATGATAAACGGATTCTCCTGTTCGTAGAAGTGGGATGCAAACAGCAGGTCTTCTTGCAAACAATCCTCTCTCACGAAGTCTTTTGGAAACAGTCACCCTTGATACACGGGTTCCTGTGGCTGCATACAAGTCACGAGAGAGCTGAGAAGCTGTAGCACTCCTGTTACGCCTCGCTATAATCGACAAATGGCGATCTTCTCTGGCCGTCGTGGCTCTTGGACGACCTTGCCCAAGGTTTCTCTCGATGGATCCGGTATCCTGGAACTGTTTCCATAAGTTACACACGACGCTGGGCGTTAAATTGAACTCTCCACAAATTTGAACTTGAGATTGGCCTGCTTCTAGCCTCCCCACAATTTGCCACCCCATTCCATCATCTAAACGTTGATGGTTACTCATTTTTACTGTTACAATTTGAAATTAACCGATTGCTGCAAAATAACACCAAGAAATTCGCCGAGGTGTGCTAGCAAACGAAATGCGTCTTAACTTACGCGCGCTTATAAAGCCTGTTTCTCTACTGGCTCCGTCTACACACACATGTACGCTTACGTATTTGAAGTAGAAGATTTGCATTTTTGTCTAGAATCAGTGGTTTTACATTCAGTTAAGCTCTTTTCATGAAATTCGATAAAATATGCAAATTCTCTTAATTTATTTCACCAGTGTATTTCCGATGCCGAGTTTATCCAAAATCTCTTAGGATTCGAGGTGAATTATGCCTGTGCTACTATTCTCTTGGCCTTTGAGATGGCCTTGCCCGCCCTCCGGACCGCTTCTATCGGCGTGGACCGGGTCTTCCTCCTTTATGAATGAGAGCCTTGTTGGGCTCTCATCATAGGGCTTGCCCACCACGTTGTTCCTTCGCTTGTTGGCTTCATGTTTGCGGATAAAAACTCATGTAATTTCTCCGTTGGCATCAGGAACGCCTACGGACTGTGGTCGAGGATTTCCGAATTCAGGCAGTTTTTTGCCGAATGCAATTTGGACGTGTTTTTGGTTGCAGAGACCCGCTTTACCCACGGTAAACCTCCCAATGTAGCGAACTACGAGTGTTAACATGATGAATGACCTCATACTTCGCATCGTTCTGCTGGCGGTACTGCTATATACACTCATGTCCATAAATTAAGGATAATTCAGAATCACACGGAAATCGAACTCTAAAGTAAAAATTTCACCTGTAGAATTATCACACACATCTTCAAGACTAATATGCAAAATTACAGGAAGCCACCAGATGACGCCGATAGTACGTCACAATGACGAGAGTGTAAGAGAGGGATATATAAGGAATGGTGGCAAAGAAATAAAATTGTTCAGAAGAGTTCTGTAAGCCGCTCATTGCCATAACCGAATAGTAATGACACAAAAGACGCATGTGGATGATTTTTTACGTGGTAGAATTATCGGCCGCCTGGAATGTGGGCGTACTCAGATGGAAGTATCCGAGGAACTTGGAATTGCCCGAAGTGTCCTCGCTAGGCTTTGGCAACGATTCCAAGATGATGGAAATGTCAGTAGACGTTACAGTACAGGTCGCTCCCGAGTTACAACGCCGAATGAAGACCGGTATTTGGTAGTAACTGCCAAAAGAAGCAGAGGGAGCACAGCATCCGACCTGTCTCGTCAGCTATCTGCAGCCACGGGTACGACAGTGTCAAGGCAAACCGTGCACAGACGTTTGGGAAATATTGGTCTATATGCTCTCAGGCCTGTGAGATGTGTTCCGCTCACGGCAACTCACTGTCGGCAGCGATCAGCCTGGAGTAGAGAACATGCAATGTGGACATCGTAACAGTGGGCTTGTGTGATGTTTTCCGACGAGTCCAGGTTTAGCTTGCAGTCTGATTCACGTCGGATTTCATATGGAGAACGCTAGGTACCCTTTACCACCAAGACAACCTCATTGAACGACACCGTTAGGGCCTGTTCACATACGAGTCCGTGCGTTGCGTTAAGGAAAAGATGATGTTGAGACGAAAATAAACCAATCATATGCCTCCAAATGATTATCAATGAAATTTTTAACGGCTATGATTGGTTTATTTTCGTCTTAACGTCATCTTTTCCTTAACGCAACGCAACGGACTCCTATGTGAACAGGCCTTTACGGTGGTGGATGATTGCTCGTTTGGGATGGAATTATACTAGGCTCCAGAACAGATCTGCATGTTGAAATCGGAACCATGAAGAGCCACATTTATCGGGACATCATTCTGGAACAACATTTACGTTTGTTTAGGGGTGCCATGGACGCAGAATTTGTGTTTATGGATGACAACGCCCGTCCTCACCGAGCAAACATTATAAACGAATGCCTTCAATCTGAATTTATCACCCGTATGGAATGGCCAGCATTCTCACCTGACTTAAATCCGATAGAGCATGTGGAGACATGCTTGTCCGATGATTTGCAGCCCGTTAACCACCTCCTACATGTGTACCGGAACTTGGGAGAGCATTGCTTGCTGAGTGGAGTAATCTTCCCCAAGATCAGCTCGATAATTTGATACTGAGCATGCTTAGGCGTTGTACGGAATGTATTCCATCGCATGGGAGACATACAATGTATTAACCATCATACCAACCATGTAATATTAAGTTTTTGTAAAGGAGATATTTTTTACAATTGCTCCAGGGAGCAAAAATCGTAGTTTTTATGAATAGTATCATACATACACCATCTTTTTTGTTTTTTATCTTTTATTTAATAAATGAGCTTTATGAATAAGTCACGTTTGTTTTGTTTCTGAACCCTTATTTTCCGGAGCTGGCATTATCCTAAATTTATGGACATGAGTGTATATTAAACGGTCGATTCCTCATGTTAGGTCCCCCCCCCCCTTAAAGCATGCGAATGTACTATGGTCGAAATTTCCCTCCTGATCATTCCGAAGTTAAAAATTATAGCCATTTACGTATCCCCTTCCAAGCATTATAAACTGCTCACTGATGATTTAAATGCAATTATTGGCGTTTCGGCTACCTTATTGCAGGTGATTTTAATGCACACCACCACTCCTGAAGTTGCAGGAGCTTTACTATGCGAGGTGTGCACCTTAGGCGTTGGGTTGATAATAATATTGCTCAGGTGATCGCCCCTCCCCCCCCCCCCCCCACCACGTGTTATGTTGACCTTAATCCTTTAGCGCAGCCTTGTTAAGAAAAGTTAGGGGTATTCACCCTCTAAAAATCGTTTGGACACTTCAAACTTTATGCCAAGATTAGTGTACACAGGGACTCGGCAAAAGAGCTTGGTGTACATTGCTAAATGAGCAATTCGTGATTCAATTCAGTAATTAAGACTTACCAAAAAGTAAACAAGGCGAAAAGTATAAAGTTGTCACCTGAAATACCTGATTGTATTGCACTCCGGGAAGCTAATATATTTATTCTACAATGGTGCTGCCATTACCTTTTGATAAAAGACTGGGATATACAACGGGGCAAATTTATTAGCACTACTTACTCGGTACATCGTTATGCCACGTTTTTCTCTCAATACTACTGCGATTATCTATGGCATGGGCTCTGAGATTTCAGTAGGTAGCTTGAGGAATCTAAGAGAGAGACCATATAAGATGATCTGCACTTTCCTAAGATTTAATAATTCTGGATACAGCAGCCCGATTCCCTTTTGACATCATCCCACAAATGAGGCGTTGAAAGGCAAAGTGATGTAAGGCAAAAGCGTTTTACTGCAAAAACTACAAAAAGTTCCTCAATAAATTGAACAAATTATAATTCATAATAATTATTTGCAATTCCATTATAAATTGAACATGGAGATTATATTTTTGCCCTCAAATACAGAGTTGAAAATGTGACTTACACCACTTTGCCTTTCACCGCCTCAAATGTTCAATTGAATTCAGACGTGGTGATTGCGAAGACTAACTACATAAGGTGAAGCCTATGACATTCTCTCCAAACCAGCTGTGGACTAAGCGAATTTTATGGCACAGAGTATTGTCCCGCTGGAAGTATATCTCCAGAAACTAGGTCAGCGACAATATTTAAAAACGTTTCGGCATTCAGACGTTCTTCACAAATTAGAGTCCAAACAATAGCGCCCTTTACACGTACGGGAAAACTTGCAGTACGCTCAAAAGCATCTTCCTCTCCGACACTTTCACACGTACACTCAATCACGCGGGAAAGAGCGTACGTGTAGAGGGCGTTATTGTCAAGAAACATCCCCAAAACCATCTTGAAGTGTTGTGGCAATATACTTAGGGTCCATAAATCTATGCCGTTTTCTCCATATTCGTACCCTGCTATCTGCATGTAGTTACAAACTCGATTCATCGGACCACATTATCCTTTCCGTTCATTTACTATTAATACCTTGGGATCATCTGTGAACTGGATACGTTTTATCTTGCTTGTTGTAGACAGCAAAGGCTTTAGAATTGGCCTACCTAATACGGCATATGTATAGAACAGTATATCAAGACCACCGGAGTTTGTCCCTGATTAAGATTAGCTGTAATTTGACGGACTATTAGACTCGAGAAGTCTGGAAACTCTCCTTTCAGCTCCAGCATCTAGTAGCCGATGACGACCCTTACATTGAGACCCAGGTTTTGGGTAACCTACTGTTTGTAAACATGGAGAGCTACTGCTTTCGGGCACTTCCCAAGCGATGTTCACCGATACTCGCTTCTTTCTGTTTCTATGCTCCACAATCATTCAGTCTGTTAAATCGAGTTTTTGAAAATTCCTTCAGAAGCAATAAATTTCTATCTTTAGAATCATTTAGCAATCCCTCTCTATACCAATATCCCCCTCTTAAAGAAATACACTGCTCAAAACAATTAGGGGAGCACATGGTTTTAACGAAATTACGCACAAAAGCAGCTTACACCGAAAAGTAACATAAAATAAATCATCCATAATTTAAAGCCTAGCAGGAAACAGAAGAAAACTTCATATGCAAATCAAAGTTCATGACGTCAAAAACCAGAAAAAGAACATAAGGGCGGAAATCGGGATGTTGCACAAACGTCCGTTTCACTGCCTTAACTGTGAAATTCGATTGCTCAGTTATTCTTATTGAGAAAATGTGACTTGAAAATGTCTCAACAACGTGATTTACCGGAATCCATGGCATGGCGTATTATAGGCAGACTTATGCGGCCTATAATACGCCGCGACACTACGTTGTGTTTATCGGGCAAACACAACGTAGTGTCGCGGACGCTGTTGGAGTCGCCAGAAGTGTCGTTGCAAGGCGGTGGAATCGATTCCAAGAAACAGGGAATGTTAGACGTCGACCAGTGCAAGGTCGGCCACGCGCCACTACAGCAACTGATGACCGGTATATACTGTTAACAGCTCGTCGAAACAGAACAGACAATGCTACTCAGCTGCAAAGACAGTTGCTCTTGGCAACAGGACGAAGGGTGTACAGCCAAACAGTACGTAATGGGCTTCATCAGGGAGGTCTCTATGCCCGTAGGCCAACGGTCTGCATTCCGTTGACCTCACGCCACCGTGCGGCCCGAAGAAGATGGGCTGCTGAACATCGAGATTGGGAGCAACATGATTGGAGCCAAGTGCTGTTTACAGACGAGTCCCGATTCAGTCTGGAGTGTGCCACCCGACGTGTTTTGCTACGGAGGGAAAGGGGCACTCGAAATAACCCCACATTCGTTCGTGAAAGGTCACAATACAGACGAGCTGGTTTTATGGTATGGGATGGAATCAGCATAGGTGGACGTACGGACCTGCATATCATTCGGAATGGTACTTTGACGGCCCGAAGGTATGCAGACGAGATACTGAGACCTCATGTCATACCTTACGCTGCAGCCATTGGAGATTCCTTTGTTTTCCAGCATGATAATGCCAGACCGCATACAGCTCGTCTTGTGGATAACATGCTTGAAGTTGAAACAATACAGCGTATGGAATTGCCAGCGTGCTCTCCTGACCTGAATCCAATCGAGCATGTTTGGGACATTCTCGGAAAACGCATTGCTGCGAGACCAAGGCCTTCTTTTACTCTCCGAGACTTGGAGATTGCACTTCTTGAGGAGTGGAACAGTATTCCCCAAAGTCTTATCGATAACATCATCGCATCCCTGGAAAACAGGTGTGCAGCAGTCTTAGCTGTTCGAGGAGACCTCACGCCATATTAAAAATCTTGCATAATTTCTAAACAATACTTTTTTTTTTATCGTTTACATGTAACCAAATTGTTGCCCCAAATCATCCTTTCATGTTTTTTTCCATATTTTGAAAGAATTAAAGCTTAACTACAATTTTTTTTACGTCTTTTTTTCTGTATTGCGCATTGATACGCGTGTACTATCCATTTTATGCCAATACGTGGCTGTCTCGCATGGTTTTCTTAACTTCTTTGCTTGCTCCCCTAGTTTTTTTTTTGAGAAGTGTAGATGCAAGTGGGTGATAGCATAAAATTGCCAGGTGGTCATACTAAACTGGCCACTCAGTGTAAGCTGTTTTTGGTCAAAACTAACACCTTATTTATGTACACCCAGCTTAAGGTAAAAGGAAAATGGTAACTGGAAGACAAACACTAAAATACTGCCGATTAAAAAATCGCTAAAACTACTATAGTATATGCAAAAACTGCTAAAAATTCAAATCTCAAATTTTCCACGGCATTCACAATAAATAACTTAAAACAGTGGTTTTTCATTTTAATCATACACAATCTACAATATTTATTCTTGAAAATAACTTGAAACATTTTTCTCATTTAAAGGCATTTTATGGAATTATAAAATCTCTTTTCTAAAAAAAAGTAACTCCCGCTGCTGCTGTCAAAAGCTTGTCACGCTATCTCCTCCGAAACTGCTGGGGGTATGGGGTAGAGAGCGATACCAATGGATGCAGAAAAATGGGGGGACAAAGTAAGACATGTCTCATCTTCATCGGACTTTAATTTTTTATTTTATGTTTTGTGGGAAAATATTGACTTTTTCATCTTCAGATTACGATACCTCGCCAAAAAATAATCGTAGAATTTTTATCTTTTTACAATCTAAGATTACAGACATTTCTCTTTCAAACTAGATCTCATTTGTTTAAAAATATTTTAAAACATACTAATATTTTCCTCAAAAAATGAAACACATTTTTTCAAGAAATATCGTCCCCTAAGTGGATGTAATATCGATGCTCATAGAGTTTTTATCTTACAAAGAAAATATTTGCATCATCTGGAAGCTGAAAGCTTTCTGATTCATATAAACCTCATTTCAAGTCTATATCTTAAATTTTCGAATTTTAAAGCTGATAATTCAACAGTGATGAAACACCCTTCGCATTAAGGGTGACAACAGTAAATGGAGGGAAGCTGTTACATCGCCCGAGAATCATCCCTATGTATCCCGCTGTTAGCCATAACAGAGGAGCGAGCCTAGAGGCGAAGCCCCTAGTTATCTTAAAAATTAACAAAGTTGATATAGAATTGGTTTTTTTTATTAGCCCTCATGTACTGTTAATTAAAATACCCTAGTAAATTATTGATATAAATGGATCTCTCTACTTTATACAAATTAATCTGAGGAAAAGTTTGTAAATTTGAGAATATTTATTGTCATCAAAGAGCTTTAAGCTTTTGAAGACACGAGTCAAACTTTGAGATTTCTGAATGCAGTTTGAATTGACGTTCTCTTAATGTTAAGTTTGAAGTATAATACAAACTCTAGGAAATATACACAAATTCTCTGCTAAATACATTTTTAAAAACTAAGCTATTGCCATTCTTTTACCCCATCAGAGAGAATAGGTCATTTCATGAGTATTTAAACTATGGAATGACCTATCCTCTCGCTTCTTTATCTTAAGTTTAAAATGGAAAAGTTTACAAGTTTGGATTATTAAAAGGAATTACCAAACAGAGCATTTTTAAAAGACCTATTTTAAATAAATGTCCCGAAGAATAGAGCTGCAAACTCAGATCAAAATTATTGTATTTTTTAACCTATATTTGTAAATCAGATTGAGAGGCTGATTATCATTTCTTGAATTTCAGAAGTAACACATTAACACCACAAGCAGCATTTAATTAATTTGTTAAAATTTATTTCTTGAAATTTTTTTAAAGGCCTTTCATATCATCATAACTATTCTGTTAGAAAAATCAATGTAATAAGAAAAATAAGATCATTGAAATTCTACTAATATATTTGCATAATGCAAAATGCTTAGAATGAGCAAATACTTCAAAAAGTATTCCCTAAATAGGGAATATTTCAATGATTTACAGCATCCTTTGGAAATATAAAGTTAACACTTTTAAATTAAACATAAAAAGTATACATTAATCCACATAAATTCAAGACAACTGAAGTTTGTTGAGATATCAAAGGATTACACTTCTCAACAAAGACAATAAAATCAAATGACTAAAAAGACTTTTTTAAAAATAAAATAACTTATTCATTTAGATTACTTATTTAAATGAATGTTTGAAGAATTTACCAAACCAAGCTTTAAAAAATACTTTTACAAGATAATTCAAACAAAACAAAGCATGAAAAATTCCAGTGTTGGAATTCTTAAAACATACATTTTTTACTTGTCAATATTATTACAATGTAGATTACAAATATCAAGCATATAATACAGAAAATATTCTCAAATATTATAGAAAGTTGTTGATGTCAACAAATGCACTCTTTTTAAACTGAAAATAATCGCCCACCGTGTTGTTATATACCAATATTCTAAATCAGACTAAAAAGAATATACTAATATTATATGATATAGCTACACATTAAAGAAAAATACCAGGCATTGACATATCAGTGACAAAAATTATAATGCATATAACTACAATATTTAACTTGATTTATGATAAAAAGGAAAAAATAATGAGCATATAAATTAATTCCAAAATTTTACAAAAAGAATACATAAATGATGAAAAATAAGATGATTCATGATTGCTTTCAGCACAGCATGCACATGAGAGATTGACAAAATTACGAAATTCATGATCCTTATTATTTTAAGATATATATTTAATTTAAACAAATAGAAGAAATATATTGTAAAAGAACTATGTACAAACATATACAGAAAAATTTAAAAATTTCACTTCCTCATAAATTTCAATACATGGAAATAATGGGGGGGGGGGGGAAGCTTTTCAATCTAATCTTTTAGTACAAATCTATGAAAACAAAAACATTCACATTAGAGGGGGGGAAAAACACACCTTAGAATCAATTCTAAGCAGTCCACTTCAAACAACGTGTATCCTGATGAACACTTAGGCACTTAATACTACAGTATCGAGTGCCACACTGAACACATGTATAATTTGACAGACATCCACACACAGCACAAAAATGTCTGGGTGGATACTTAGATGGTGGTACTTGAGCAGTTAAATAATTTGTTTTATCCTTAGTAAAATGCTGTTCCTCTTCCTCTAATAAAGCAGTAAAATTTTTTCTAAACCTCTGTTTAAATGGTTCAGTTTTCAATTTTTTCCTTCTTTTATTTTCAATAGTATCTTCAAACTTCGGAGCATTTTTATGCATCACTAAATTTGCATGAGGGTCATCATGATAATTATCTTGTTCTAAAGCTTCTAAAGCTTTTTTAAGACGACGTTTACGTGCACCATCATCCAAAACTTTCCGTTGATTAGCATCTTTCACTCGAACTGATTCCCTTTTATCAGCCATAGCTAATGTTTTAAGTACTATAGCAAGAAATTTACTTTTCAGCTAGAGGAAATGAGATCATATCCATTAAGTCATCAATACGTGTTTGTAAAACTTCAAGCATGTCAGCAGCAATGAAAACATGTGTTTCATCTAGATCTTCAATAATAAATTTCTTTTTAAAAGCATTTGTTTCATCTAAATGGAGTAAGAACTGCTTCATAGCCGGATCACTATAAAGAAAAAAATTAAATAGACCCTTAAAACAAAATACATTAATTATGGCAATATAAATATACACTATTCTAATTTACATAGAGGTAAATTTTCAACAAACTATACATAACATTATAATGAGGCAAAAACTATATTTAACATGAAATTAGCAAAAGAGCAGCATTAGATGAAAATTAATTTCAGAACACAAACCATAAAACAGATTTCTGTCACATCATATAAAATTTAAATTGTACTTCCTTTAACTCGATAAAATAAAACATTTCCCAACTTCAGAGTTGCAAGAAGCTAATGATGCTACATGCAAGATGTTCTACTTCTCTCACCAGAATGAAATTAGTACACTGCCAAGAATAAAGTTTTTACTCATGAAAGACAAAGTTACGTCTTAAAGAATTCTGATGATGCTTATGAGAACACGGCTGGGATTAAAGGACTATGATAGCTCACCTATATGGTATTCCCATTATAAAGAAGCCAACAAATTTATGGTGTGCATGGGCAAATGCTATAAGACAAAGTGCCTGTCACATTGGGAATAGCTGTGTTCCTCCTTTAAAATAGTATATTTTTGCTTAAAAATAGATGTTTTCTTTAATAATTTGTACTGTAATCTTACTTTAACACAGAGTCTATATTAAAGAGGTTATTAAAATATTACCAAAAAAAACTTGACACTTGACCAAACACACTTGACTCATAATTTTTTATATCCAACATCATTATTCACTTCAAGACAGTCAAGGAGGGCCAAAGGTCCTATTTATTAGACCTGCTACTAAGTCTGGTTTTTCTTATATAGAATCCATTAACTGTATGCAAAGTTATTTTGTCAGATTTTAGGTATATGAAGATTATGATCCCTTATAGTCAGAGCTTGAAATTGATGGAATAATTTCACTAAGAAGTATATGACTGAAAAAGGATGACATTGTCTTCATGTGGCAACACTTAAATTGTTTAGAACTTTTTAATAAATTTAGAATTAAGATCGCAATTTGAAAAGGTTGGACTAGAATTGAGAACTGGGTTAAACTGAATTGTACGATTCCAGGTGATTATTGCCAAACATGGCAACCGTTTTTCTAAATTTTGAGATTTCACCAAAAACCAAATTAGAAGCTAAATAGCTGAATTGCAATATTTCAGAAAGGAATATCCTTAATTTTCTTGTCATAAGGAGTCATTATAAAATTTGAACTCATTTTGGTAATGCTTTGTTTGTAAGTGGTTGAAGTTGAATGTGTATTATTTGTTCTCTTTATATTAAGTATGAATGTTATTTTGCAAACCACATATAAATGGATTTATAAGTATAAAAATTGGTAGATTGTTAGTTAACCCTGAATTGTACACTCCCTCATGGTTTACTAGCAAATATGGCAAGGAAATTTAAATAGTCAAAGCCCAAATTTACTTTGTTTTGTTTTCCTGATTATCTTGACAGCAGATTCATGGTGTAGCTGGATCTTTGTGAATTAAGAGTAGGGCCATGGCCAACTCAGGCTACCAGGTTTATAACGCCAGCCATAAGTTTGATTTACAAATACATATTTTCACTACTGTGTAGTATTGCAATTACATATGAACTTGCAATATGCCTCTGAGATAGTTGGCTTTACTGCAGCATGAAACAATGAACCAAGAAGGGAAAATTAGAGGTTAAAATTCCCATTCTAGCAAACCCAGCAATATTTCAAGCCTTGGGTGCAAAAAAATGGCTTAGCGAGATCTTGGTGTGAATGTATGATTATATAATTCAGTTTTACCAAGAATTGAAAGTTTTAGGGAAAACAAAAATTACATAATGCAAAGGGTGCCAGTTTATGTTTATCTATTAATTTTGTCATAAACAAAAGGGAAATGTAATGTTAAATTTTTATAAGCTAAGAGACTACAGTTCCTGGTAAATTTCGTTATGGTTATTCAAATCTTGCAAGGATGAGAGAACTTTGCTTACTGAAGCAGGATGTTTGAAATAGCTTCACATTAATTAAGCAAATAATAAAAATAAATAAAAAATAACCATCAAGTTATAAATTTAAAATTATAAAACAATTTCAGAATACTTGTAAGCACTTCGATATTTTCAATGACATTGTTTTAGAAGTTAGAATACCTTTTGTTCAGCATGCTAAGTAATACACAAAAACCAGATCAAAATCTTCAGTTTTACTTATAGTTTACATATACAGTGCTTTTTTCTGGAGATTTGCAGGGATACGGTGTATCCCCACCTTTTTTTAAGTATATTTTTTGGCTTGGCTTAACCAAAATTTTATGAAACTTACAAATCAAATGTTAATATATAACAAAAAGGATTTTTAAAATTGCAAGTTTTTCGTTCCCCTGTGACGTATTTTTATAAATCAATATTTATTTTTCTGTATTTCTCTCTTATGACCATATCTCTTTCACGAACAGATAAAGATCTCCCGCGAAAAGAAACAAGGCAACGGTGCAATGGCATATGACAGATGTTATCATGGTCTCCTAAATGGCAGTATAGTTAAAAGGGCACCAATCCTTAGGATTTTTGGGGTAGCAGGAAAAGTCAGGAGGATGCAAGGAGAGAGAGAGAGAGTATGTATCTCATCTTCAACATACAAGAATTATAGAAAAGAGGACCCAACAATATGTCCTATTTAATTTTATGAAAATATCTATAGAAAAGAGATGATTAGATGATGAAGAAGCTGATTTACCTTAATAGGCCAGAGTGCTAGATCCAAAACAGTGACCAGAAGAAGTTCAAAATCATTTAACGTTTGGGAAGGCAGAAATAAGTAATTTATCAAGAATACTTCATTTGAATGAAAGGGAGATGATACAGAGTTTCCGAGAATACATGGAGGAAAAAATAATTCCAGAAGGATATTTCAATTAATACACCATCTTGATATGATTCCCATAGCTTCAAGAGAATGCGAAAGGAGTTTTTAACAGATGAACCTTATTGTAATCCCTTTAAGAACTTCATAATTGACTAAAACAACATCGGCAGTGATGTTCATCAAAATTGTTAGGCCTCCTGTAGGTCTGTTCAATCCAACAAAATGTGTAGAAACTTGGTTACTTTTAGCACACCATTCAGCAATAGATGCAAATAGCAAAGAAAGAAATTGAGACATTGAACCTTCAGAAAGCATGAGTTAGATTTGGAGTTTATTATAAAATTTTTACAAACTTTTTAATGACAAAAATATTTTGAAATTTTGTTTAGTTTTCCGAATCGATAAATTGAATTAGAATTAACAGATTTACTATATTACTTTATTAAATTTCTCTAATAAGTTCTAAAAGGAAAAAAAAAAAGCCCTTTAACATCTTCCTAAACCATAAATTTCTTTTGAAGTTGCAAACACAGTACTAAACATGCACACCTATATTTGAGAAAACACAGTATACCCATCTTTTATTTTTAGAAAGAAACTACTGTATATTTATATATATTTACAATGCTGACTCTCTGCATAATAGGCTATTTTTTTCAAACTACACTTCTACTTTCCGTGGAATATACACCATTTTACCTCTCATGCGAGAATTTTGGTTACATGAAGATCAGTTTGTAAGAAGTTGATAAAGCTACATAAAAAAATAAATCTTAAGATAATTTTTAAATTTCATTTTCATGTATATTTCTGTCTACTTCTTACACACACTTAAATAGAGTTGTTTTGTTAGTAACACCGTGTTGTGGTAATTGCATCTCCGATTTGTAAGTAGATGTTCCAGAGATCCAACCCCGGTCTCTACAAGCGTATGAAAAGTACTTTTCCTCGTCAAGAGTCTTCGTTCAATCGAGAGGTTGGTGACAGGTCAATATAATAGGAAAGTACCCAAAATAGTATCAGTATAGTTTCCAAAACAATTAAATATTTACAGACAAGACAACGGTAAGTGGTTGGGGCGAAAAGACCAAGTGGAAATAAGAAAGCCTACAGATTACCAAAATCTATTTTTCAGTGAACTGATTCTATAAAAGAGCTATAACTAGGGACATAAAAACATAAACAATTGAATGAAATCATGAGAGAATGCAGTAGTTACCGTTTACCATGGAATACAATTTAGAGTTTGTAGCTATCTAATTCTCGTTCTTAAGGGGAGTGGTCACTTTTACGTACCTTTAAAAGTACCATTTTTAGACCTATGTTTGATTGTATGTACTACTCATGATTTTTGCTTGATTAATATGATATTTTTTGAGTAACTGCCTATAATACTGTTTATTACATATACAAAATATATCAAGCTAATTTTTGAAAAAAATATTTTTTATGCATAAAAAGTGAATTTTTCTTTTCAATTGAGCATTTTGCAGTCAACTACTGTGTGCATTATGTCAAAATAAATTACTAAGGTACAGTAATAATTGTTTACTATATGTGAATACAATACTTCAGGCAACAAAATCTACCAACATTTTTTAACCTTAACATATTTTAATTTTTTTTAAAGAATTTTTTTATAAGCTTTTACTCAGTCATTTTTGAAATTCCTAATTAAAAATAGCACATACTAAAATGTTTTAATATATCTTAGAATAATGTTGGTGGATATTTTTGCCTGAAGTATTGTAATCACATATAGTAAACAATTATTACTGTACCTTAATAATTTATTTTGACAGAATGCACAGCTGACTGCAAAATGCTTGATTTTAAAAAAAATATTCACTTTTTTTACATAAAAAATAATTTTATTTTTTAAAAATTACCTTGAAATATTGTATATATATAATAAACAGTATGTTAGGCAGTTACTCAAAAAAATTTTATGTAAATCAAGCAAAAATCATGAGTAGTACATAAATCGAACATAGGTCTAAAAAAGATACTTTTACAGGTACTTAAAAGTGAACACCCCCCTTAACTTTTCTGGGGGCTAGATATAACAAAAATAGAAAAGAAAATTTCTAAGAAACCTTGAATTAACTCCACATGAAACATGCTTTGCACAACGTTTACAAAGTTAAGATTTTTGTTTCATTCTTATAGCTTGATGAAAACTTTATGCAATACTTATAACGTATTTAATCAAAACAATAAAACATAATCTCTAAGGGATTATATAAAAGTAGTAAAAGCATAAATAAAGCGACAGGTAACGATTCAAAATTGAAATAGATTTCAGTTTCAAATAATAGTAGACAAAAGCCATTGGATCTATAATTACCATTCGACTAATATTCCTTTCATAACATACACCATTTTTAAATTTGATGCTTGTAACACAGTCAACACAAAGTTAATTTTATCATTTAGTATTTTACTGAGCAAAGCGTGCAGTTCACGAAACACAATAAAAATACTTCAGACTTTCATCCATTGTCAATGCCAATAACGAATCTCTAATATTAAACCATGGATGTACAGAAACTTCAGATGTTCAATGGTTGGATAACAAAAGGGGTAATTCGCTTTAAAATACTGTAACAGACTAGCATCGCAAATCGGTTTCAAGTCACAATTGTATGGGCCTGTTCACATAGCAATCCGTTAGCGTTAACGTAAAAGTATTGAAATATATTTAGCCAATGACATACCTCCAAACGATTAGTAGCGAAATTATTAAGGCATATGAATGGTTTATTTCCATCTCAGCGCCAACTTTCCTTGAACGCTTAGGGCCTGATCACATAGGAGTCCGTTGCGTTGCGCTAAGGAAAAGATGACGTTGAGGCGAAAATAAACCAATCATATGCCTCCAAACGATTAGCAATGAAATTTTTAACGCCTATGATTGGTTTATTTTCGTCTCAACGTCATCTTTTCCTTAACGCAACGCAACAGACTCCTATGTGAACAGGCCCTTACGCTATCGGACTGCCCTATCTGTGAGCAGGTCCTATCTGTGAGCCGTCTGAAGAAACCCTAAAAATATTTGCAATCCCTTTACCCGAGGATTTACGTTTTTAAAAATCCGAAAGACTTGTTATTTTTTTCAATTCTTGCGTGAATGACTATATTATGCTTAAATGGATATTATTTTAAGTCTCTTAGATTTTTTTTCCTAACAAAAACACAATCGTAAAGCTAGGGTCAGTACTTTTAATGTTATTGAACTGTACAAGAAATATATCATCTATTCTAGCACGTCTAAGGACCTGTTCACATAGGAGTCCGTACGTTGCGTTAAGGAAAAGATGACGTTGAGACGAAAATAAACCAATCATAGGCGTTAAAATTTTCATTTCTAATCGTTTGGAGGCCTATGATTGGTTTATTTTCGTCTCAACGTCATCTTTTCCTTAACGCAACGAAACGGACTTCTATGTGAACAGGCCCTTAAGGGAAAGATGACGTTGGGGCGAAAATAAACCAATCATAGGCGTTAAAAATTTCATTGCTAATCGTTTGGAGGTTTGTAAATGGTTAAATATATTTCAATACTTTAACGCTCCGCAACGGACTCCTGTGTGAACAGGTCCTAATTCAAAATCCATCAAATTAAAAATTATACATCACTTACAGTCCGACCACGGAAGCTAGGTCCCTGGAAGCTGTTACGCATGCGCGAGAAAAGCTAGTCTACTTAGAAAATAGGGGAAAACGTCATATTTTCGGATGTGTTTGTTTATGAAATACGGAATGTATTTCAGACTGCTTTTTGTCCGCAATTTTAAAGTTATTTTTTAAAACTTTATTTTTGATCGAATATGTGAATAATAATTTCAAAATAATAAAAAGAAAGAAGCAAATATATTTAAAAAATAGGAGTTTTATAGGAGTGGATATTTTCGGATTACATCACAATCAAAATTATCTAAAGCTACGTTTTCGGTGGTTCTTTTTTTCTGACGTTTCCTCGGAGATTCAAATTTTGGAGTTTCTTCACCCTTTGCTTCTCTGCGTATTCTTTTTACACTGGACATTGATATCCCGGTCATTTCACTAGCTCTCTTTAGGGATTGCGAAAGTGGAACAATAACATTTCCTTCTAGTGCTTCTTTATCACACAATTTAATTACACTGTGTATTATACGTTTACAATCACTACGGAACGGCTTATTCCGAGCAGTCGTGTTGGGTAAAGGATGCATTAATTTTAATATAATAATCAAAATAACAGACGAGGAAAAAGCAAGCAAGCGCAGTTAGTAACCGATTCTAAAGAATGTCGAGAGAATACGAGACTTTTCCCCCTCTTTCCTCAGCAGCCTTACCTACAGAGTGAATAGAATCGTCTTGGCACTATGCCAACCGTGGTTCTTCGTACTGTGGTCGGACAGTATTTATTATGAATATTTTTTAAATAAAGAATTCTAATTAAAATGTGATCTCGAGAAGTGGTGCCACCTATATGTTCAGATATACATTTCCTGTATTTTTTTACATACTAAAAGAACATTTCTACATTTCTAAAAGAATCTAAAAATTTTAAACATAGAGAATGTTATATTTTTACAAGAGGAGAACATGTAACATACATTCACTTGTCTTAGAAGAATAAGTGAACAAAAATATAGCTCTCACAATTACATCAAGATCACAACTTGGCGAAGCAATTGTTGCTTGGATTTCAAACAGTTTCAGAATAAACTAAAAATGTATTACATCCCTACAAAATCTGAAAGAAGTAATAGCGTTTGCTTTGAGGAAACGGGAAAAGTATTTATCAAATCAATTGCCTTTCCTTTACCGATTTATTCCTTTCTTTTCCCAAATTCTTTTAGTTAGTTGCTTGCTGTCTTTGAGGGGTTTTGAGGCGTTGAAAAGAACAATAAATACTCGTAGGGATGACTCCAATTTTAGTCAAAATGTTAAGTATACATGTGAATAGAGCATTCACTCCAACAGCAGACTGATATTACTGTTGATAACTATTTCAGTATTTGAAGAACATAAAAACCTATGCACAGTCTTACGTACCATTTTAACTTGCTAATTCGATAGCTTTTTAAAACAAATACGTATTATTGGAAGAAACAATCACTTGATTTGAATTCTGTTCCATGAGACAGCAAATGATAGTATATTAAAATGAATAACAAAATAGATGACAAAATATATAATTAAAAAAAATTGCATGCGAATAATTTCATGTTCATTTTACCGATTTTGCTTTCTCTCCCTATATTTTCGTATTTCACAAAAGACTAGTATTTTCTATATTGCCATTATCACTGTGAAAGTCTTATAATCGTGACAAAATTCAAAATTCAGTTTATTGGTTGTGCTAAAAGACAGTTCCGATTCGACTGTCGTCTCTCTGTCTTTAAGCACTCTCACATTTAATAAATTGAGTGTTACAATAGTATATGACCTCAATGTGACTGGAAAGGGCCGGATAGCTATTCAGGATTAACTGTCAAATTGCAAATAGGCAACCAAATTAAAAGGCAAGAGGATGGGGGTAAAGTCACGGAAGAAAAGTAGTGATTAACTTATCTAACATTTTGAAAGCTTCATTATACATTCGTTAGAAATACTCACACACACACAAAAGACAGATAAGAACAAATTCATAGAGAGGGAGTAGACCAATGCAGTAAATATGCAATCTCTTGCACCCTCACTTAGCCAGGCATATATCCAGGGAAAAACAAACTAAACTTACGGTGGAAAGTGCACAATTTCTGGCGTTCGTGTAATTAAGGGCCTGTTCACATAGGAGTACGTTGCGTAGCGTTAAGGGAAAGATGACGTTGAGACGAAAATAAACCAATCATAGGCGTTAAAAATTTCATTACTAATCGTTTGGAGGCCTATGATTGGTTTATTTTCGTCTCAACGTCATCTTTTCCTTAACGCAACGCAATCCTATCTAAACAGGCCCTTAAGGTTAATTTTTCTTAAAAGCACAGTAATAACATATGAAGAATAAAAATTTCAGTACTGGGAAAAGGGGGGGGGGGAAGGAGAGCTGTGTCCCACTCCTTTTCCTACGTCTCTACAAAAAACGGTTGTAGACTATTATCGCCCTCCTAAGCACAGGTGTATGCGCATATTCTACAAGCTATATGCGCATATTATTTTAAGGGAGATAGTATTGAAAATATAAAAAACCTAATAGAAAGTCATGAGATAGCAGTAAACTTACACTGGGTTAAAGCCCACTGTGGCATTAATGAAAATGAGATGGTAGACGCAGCAGCTAAAAAAGCAACAACACTGAATGAAATCACAGGAAATTATAAATTAACTAAAGAACAGATTAAGAATAAAATTAAGAATTATTACATAAATATATGGCAAGAAAATTGGGAGAGAAGCAGTGTAGGAAGGAAAGTATTTGAGTTCCCTAGAGTTTCTACGAAAAGACTGTCGGCAGATTTCCTTGTTAATCAAGCAATAACTGAACATGGCTGTATAGGAGTCTATCAAAACAGATTTTTTGCTAAAACAGTGCTTTGTGAGTGTGGCAATATACAAACTATAAAGCACTGTATATACAATTGTAGCAAATGGGCTGAAGCACGAAAAAACTTACTTTTGGGCCTTCAAGATTGGGCCCCATTATTGTAGAAGGTACATCAAGAATATTATGCAGGAACTTATGAATATATACTTCCCCCTACAAGGGGAAGGTGGATAGCCCCTCAGATTTAAAAAAAAAAAAAAAAAGACACGTAAACGAATTGCAAAAAGAAAAACTTCGGGACCCGGCTGTTCTGGATTGCCGTCGGGATGATTAGTTTTATTATTGAAGGGCCGTATAACCCTCCGGTGTGGACGGCGGCGATATTACTTACTTATGGTTTGATATTTGTTTTGAAAAAAAAAACTAGGATTACTTAATTCTATTTTAAATGTTTTTTTTTATTTTACAAAAGTTAAACATATACTACAGGAACAAACGTAAACTTGGATTTTTGCATTGCATCACCTTATTTCTTTAACAGGTGCGTATAGCAAATTTTTCAGAAATCGGGAAAATACGATTTTTTTTATTAAAGTATACGTAGGGGGAATCGTATTTAAAATAGGAATAAAATTAAAATAAAATCGATTTGGAACGTTTCTTTGCAAAAGTCAATCTTTATCGAGAAACAGCTTAACTTACATTGCGCCTTTTTTATAAGTTCTTTATTTGACTACGAATGTAAAGATGAGGCTCCAAAAATTCCAGAAGACCAATTCAAAATTTATTTTTATTTTGTAATATTGGACACTGCATTATCAAAAATAGAAGAAAGGTTCGAACAAATAGAACAACATTACACAGTTTTCAATTTTCTCAACGACCTAAATAATTTCCTTGAAACAGATAAATCAAATAGGTCTACGCAGGGGCGTTCCAACCCGGGGGTGCAAGGAGTGCGGGGTACACGGGCGGCACATCAAGGGGGGCGGCAAGTCAGCCGCCCGGATAAAAAAAAATTTAAAACTAATTTATTAGAAAAATAATTAATATAAAAATATCACCATTATGTTAGGTAATTACTTAGAGTTAAAAAAATGTATTTTACAAGTATAACTGGAAATAAACAGTAAGGTTTGGACTCAGAAGGGGAAGTGACGCGCCCAGGCGACAGTCGCGACCTATAGCCACAACTGTAGCTCTGTATAATAAGGCCCTTAGATTTATCGCTTTTGCGAAGCCAGTGTGTCTACAGGACATTGCTGATCTAGTGTAATTTTTGTTTATTCGGCACATGCCGAATGTGATGAGGTTTGCGCGCGAAAAATGTTAAAAGAAGGTTATTCTGGGAGATTTTGTCTTAGGCTGAGGTCGTGTCAGATCATTTGCGCTCCCGGTATGTTATTTTTATTGTGATTTCTTTTTGTAACTCTGTGTGTCTCTATATCTAATCAAATGTGTTTGATTAAATTAAGACTTCGTTTTTATTTGGCGAAGCAAGAATGCCTATATTTTAATGATAATTTAAATTTGGCCATAGAGAAATTTACTTAAGGGGACAGTGGACCTTCAAACCTAACTTTTTTTGTTTTGAATGGATTTGCTTGAAATTTGAATATGTGATTAGTACCATAGATATGTAAAAGTGGTTAAAATTTAAAGATGAAATATTAATAATTTATGAATCATGAATTATTAATTATGTCAAAAATTGGCCTCATTAAAAACATTCCAAGCGCATTTCTTTTGCATATAATATGGTCATTTTTATTTACAGGATACCTTATAGAACTAACAACAAAACTTACTGCTTATTTTAAGCATTCATTAAAAATATAAAGAGAAAAAAATAATAGTGAAAACACCCTTTTTATGACGCAAAATACCTATAAATCATCTTTTCAAGTACAAAATTTAGAAATTCTGAGCTACGAAGCATAATTTTTTTCAATAATATTTATTTGATATACAGTTAAGTATATAAAACTTAAATTTCAAAGCAATACGATCATTAGAAATGCGCCTGGAGTAGTTTGAATATTCGTATAACATGAAAATTTTTATTTTGAGAAAAACACATTTAAAGTTATTGCATTTAGTAACCACATAATATCTAAATTAAATACAAATGCCTATAACTAGGAAAGTAATCACAGAAATTAAAAATTCTTTTTGCAACACATTTCTACTCGTCCGTAGTTTCACAATTCAATAAAATAAAAAAAAAAATCGAATGTTTGGACAAATTTCACAATTTTGAAAGTCCACTGTCCCGACAATGGACCATGAAACACTTTTTTTTTTATCATCAACCAATTGCTATGAAATTTTGTATACTTATACAGTGTTGTTTAGAGATGAAAATGCTAAATTAAAAAAAGATCAGAATGTAATTAATTAAGATATTAATTAAAATCAGTTTGTTAATTACTCAACTTAAAAATGCTCCATGTGCATCAATTTTTGTCTCAGATATCTAATTTTCTTTCTTAAGCTAGCTTTATATAGTTATAATAAAAGTTAGTAGTAATATTAGATGTACAAAAAAAAAAAAATCTGAAAAAAAAAAATCGTTTTTGAGACATATTTTTGTCAATCTGAAGGTCCATTGTCGCCTTAAACAAAACCACATTGGTTTTAGCAGCGCTACTCCACGTCGCAACCAGTTGGGAAATATATTGTTCGTTTTTGTTTTAGCACATTTTAACCCATCATCCCATCAAATCGTGTCGCATTGCCGGCATCGCATCGGTGCGGGCGGTTTTTGTCAGGTTGCAGGAAAATACTCTTTTATGCCCTGAGCCTATAAATACACGGACCGGGATAATTTGCACTATATTAATTTTGAACGTGTCCATCTCAACAACTGAAAACAAAGCTTTTTGTCTCTAATTTTTGTGCTCGATATTGTGATTGCTGACCAACAAAAATATTTCACAGGTAAGTAAACTTGATATTTTTTCTTTTGAGCGGTTAGCGGTTAGAAACTGAAATAATACATTTATGGTTTGACATTTGTTTTAAAAAAAGCTAGGATTCATTACTTAATTCTATTTTAAAGGTTTTTATTTTATTTTGCAAATGTTAAACATATACTACAGGAACAAGTGTAAACTTGAATTTTTGAACTGCATCACCTTATTTTTTTAACAGGTACGTGAAATATGGCAATTCAGAAATCGGGAAAATACGATTTTTTTTATTAAAAAAAACGTACGGGGAATTGTATTTAAAATATGAACAAAATTAAAATAAAATCGATTTGGAATGTTTCTTTGCAAAAGTCACTCTTTATCGAGAAACAGCTTAACTTACATTGCGCCATTTTTATAAGTTCTTTACGAAAAGAACATCATTTTTTTACCAGATGTCTGATAAACGTAAAAAGTTTTTTGGGGCCCAATACAGAAAAAGAAAACTTGAAAAAGAAGAATTAGTAAAGAAAGCTTGTGGTTCATTAAAAACATTTTTAATCCCAGCAAGATCGCACGAGGCGCCATCAAGTTCCAGAGATACAAATGTGACGGAGACCGAAATCACAAACCCCAAGGAAGATGTTTTAATCGCAGAACCAAGTCTTGAAACCAGTGAAACCGTGACCAAAGATCATGAAGATTTTCTTCATCTTTCTTATAAAGATGATGTTTATAAGGATCCTAGCTGTTGGCCTTCCGTACTATCTGACAAAATTAAATTAACTTTAGTAGAGTTAGGCCCTACCCAACTTACAGAAGCGGATCTAAACTTTCCTGTAAATAAAGATAACAGAGGTTTCTCATCTATTTATTATAAAAAAAATTAAGTAATGGGGAAATAATTCCAAGAGTTTGGCTAATGTATTCTAAGTTAAAAGATTGTGTATTTTGTTTTCCTTGCAAATTATTTAAAACTTTTTCTAGTGCCTTTGTTGAGGGATATAGCGATTGGAGACATTTAACTCAGATTATTGAACGTCATGAAAAATCAAAAAGTCACATTTGTAATACAAAATCTTGGATTAATTTAAAGAAATCAATTTCTTCTGAAACAACTACTGATTCTCTAAATGAGAAATTAATAAATATGGAAAAAGATAGATGGGTTTCCGTGTTAAAAATTATAATTTATACCGTTAAATTCTTAGCCGGTCAAAATTTGACATTTAGAGGCAAAAATAATAAGTTATACGAGCAACGAAATGGAAACTTTTTAAAATTAATTGAAGCAATTGCAAAGTTTAATGATACCATATCAGACCACCTCACTAGAATTAGCAGAAATCCATCAAGTATGCCTCATTATTTAGGTGTTCATATTCAAAATGAACTTATTTCCCTTTTGGGTCAAAAAATAAGACATGAAATAATTTCGCTCTTAAAAGTTAGTAAATATTATTTTATTATTTTAGATTCCACCCCTGATCTAAGTCACCAAGACCAACTTACTGTTGTAGTAAGATTTGTTCTATTAAATAATAAATCAAAGCAAATACAAATTAGGGAGCATTTTTGGGGATTTATTTCAATACCAGATTCGACAGGACAGGGTTTAACTGATATTTTATTAGATTTTTTGAGACTCACAACATTTGTTTGGGGGATTTAAGGGGGCAGGGTTATGATAATGGTGCGAATATGAAGGGTCGCAATAATGGTTTACAAAAAAAGTTCTTGACTTAAACCCTAGAGCTTTTTATGTGCCTTGTGCGGCCCACAGTTTAAATTTAGTTGTTAATGACGCTGCAAAAGCGTCTTTAGAAATTACAAGCTTTTTTGTAATTGTACAGGAGCTATACGTTTTCTTCTCCGCATCCACTAAACGTTGGAAGGTCTTAAAAAATGAAATCCCAACTTTAACGCTTAAACCCCTTTCAGATACTAGATGGGAAAGCAGAATAGATGCGCTAAAAGTTCTTAGATACAATCTAACAAAAATATATGATACTTTATATACCCTCTATTCTGATAATACTAGAGACTCTGAAACTAGAAACATGGCAAATTCATTACTTTTGAAAATTAAGTCGTTTAAATTTATTTGTTCCATTATTACATGGTATAATGTGTTAACAAAAATTAATATCGTAAGTAAAGCTATGCAGGAATCGGATGCTATACTACCAAATATTATTTTAATGTTAGAGCAAACCAAAACATTTATATAATATTAGGTCAGATAAAGGTTTTAGTGATATTTTAGAAGAGGCAAAAAATATTGCAGAAGATATCGATTGAGACCCTTCATTTCCTCTGGTTAATATTGTTGGACCCCGAACAAAAAAACGTTTATTTGACTACGAATGTAAAGATGAGGCTCCAAAAAATCCAGAAGACCAATTCAAAATTAATTTTTACTTCGTAATATTGGACACTGCATTATCAAAAATAGAAGAAAGGTTCGAACAAATAAAACAACATCACACAGTTTTCAATTTTCTCAACGACCTAAATAATTTCCTTAAAACAGATAAATCAAATAGGTCTACAAAATGTAAATCTGTGGAAATTATGTTACATGATCAATTTAAAAATGAAAAAGATATTATAGCTGAAGATTTATGCGATGAAATTGTCAACGTTGCATCCTTTATTTCCCCTGAAATGAACGCGTTAAATGTGATTCAATACTTATTTACAAGTAACCTCATCTATCTGTTTCCAAATTTAGTGATTGCCATACGAATTTTTTTAACATTACCCGTGACTGTGGCTAGCGGGGAAAGAAGCTTTTCAAAACTTAAAATAATAAAAAATTATTTGAGATCAACAATGGGACAAGAAAGGTTTTCAGACTTATCTATTATTAGTATAGAAAAGGACATTTCGGAAGATATAGATGTATCAGATATTATAACAGAATTTGCATTAAAAAAGGCACGAAAAGCAAAGATTTTTTAAGCTTTTTGACTGTCTGTTATTAAGTATATGTATTAATAGATATGTGTTGTATGTATTTAATATAACGTATTCATTTGGTTACTATATCAATACATTAATAATTATTATGTTAGGTTGTAAAATTAAAAAATAAACTGAATTTATAATATTTTCTGTAATTCGTTGTTTCATTTAAGGTAAAAATATTTCAGATAAATTTCAATTAATCCGTAATGTATGAGGGGGGGGGGGCGGCAAATTTATTCTCGCACACGGGCGGCAGCTACCCTAGGAACGGCCCTGGGTCTACGAAATGTAAATCTGTGGAAAGTATGTGACATGATCCATTTTAAAATGAAAAAAATATTATAGCTGAAGATTTAAGCGATGAAATTGACAACGTTGCACCCTATATTTCCCCTGAAATGAACGCGTTAAAAGTGATTCAATACCTATTTACAAATAAAATCATCTATCTGTTTCCAAATTTAGTGATTGACATACGAATTTTTTTAAACATTACCCGTGACTGTGGCTAGCGGGGAAAGAAGCTTTTCAAATCCTAAATCTGCTATGTACTAACCCTATTGGATTCGCTCCCCTCTATGTTGATCAATGGAAAAAAATTATCCAAGGATTGCCGACTTGAATTTAAAGATTAAAAAAAAAAAATTGTACTCCGTAATAGAGAAAGAAATTTTACACCTTGGGGTAATTTTCGTTTAAAAAAAATGCAGGTATGGCAATAGTCCTAATTTGAGTCAATAACATCATCCGACTAGCTGAACATGGACTTTATTACACTGGGCATCTTGTCATAAAAATACACTTACACAACAGACGATCACATATTTTACGAACACACACAATTATCACGTAGTTACAGGAACACACGATTCCATTCTAACATCATCTGCTCGACATTTTACACCCTCACTGACTCTTCCGATACACCCGTTTCCCTCTTTGCATTCCGAAGGGTCTATTATCAGTACTCCGGGGGGGGGGGGAGAAAGGTTAGGGTCAGATTAGGTAAAATTATATTTGTTACACTAATAATATTTTAAAATTTAAATTATTCGGGGAAAAATCTGGTCTAGTGTGTTTCAAACGCTCCTAAATTCCTTCGGTGGACGCAATTTATAAAATGAATCCCGTAGCAAGGTGCAGAAAATTCCAGGCTATCTGAAAATACCATTTTTACTGGATTATGTGCATTTATGTAGCTGTCAACAGTAGACACATTCAGACCCTGATTTTCCACTAGGCCCAGTAGGCCCGGGCCTAGGGGCACCCCAAAATTTTTATTTTAAAAGAAAAAATTTCCAATTCAATTTTTTTAATTTTACCTTTTTTAATAGCAATTTTTTTTATATATCCTTACAAATTTGATTGATAGGTTCGTCATATGTATAGTTATATGTATAGTTCATCATATGTATGTTATAGTGTATATAAGTTATTAATAAGGTTTTCTGGTTGCATTGTATTGGTGTTTTAATGTGTTTTGATGATGTAAGTTAATATGTTGTATTGCTTTTTGTTATTTGATAATGTTCTAGGCTTCTACGCTTCGAATAGCCAATTCTTGGTAAAATGGTACTTTTACAATGATTCATGATTATTTTTTGTGTGTGTTAATTTCGGAAATTTTAAGACCACATCAGTATTAGGGAGAGGGGGGGAGCATCCCGAGTTGTGCCTATAGTCAAGAATTTTCTAAATCGGGCCCTGGTCACATTTTCTCCATAGATTAACATTGAGGTGAGCGAATCCAATAGGGTTAGTACACAGAAGCCTTAACCTAACGGTATATATATCAAACGAAAACTCATCGCTCCAACACATTTACCACAGAAGTATTTGTGCGCCGAACTTAATCGTTTAAGAGTTATGACACTTACAAATATGTAGATACAAAAGCACGTGGCGAGGTGAAACAAGTGTTTGTCGACGCTCATTCCCACAAAACTTTTATTTCTAGTTTGTCCCGACTGCAGAACTTCCTAGTTACCCAGTGACTGCTGAGACAAAAAACAAAGGGCTTGTGATCAAAATCTGAAAGAATTTTAGTGGGAATATATTAAAAAAAAAAAAAAAAAAAAAAAAAATTATATATATATATATATATATATATATATATATATATATATATATATATATATATATATATATATATATATATATATATATGTGTGTAAAAATAAAATAAGCAAATCAAACTAACAAAATTAAAAAGCGAGCATAGACTGCCAAACAAGTTAGCTTAAAACCTACCCTAGCAATAAAACTTTTCAATAAACGATTGCGCAGGTTCCTGCATATCCTTATATTGAAAATGGACAAATATAACTAAAAATAAATAATCCAACAGAGCTAGATAATTATAAGAAGAATGAAGACAAAAAAACAAACAGAAATCAGTCACTCAGGGCTCTACGCACCAGAGGCAAGATTCTGTAGTAGTGCCGGAACTGAACCAGAAATCGAGGTAACCGACTGGTCTCGTCATCAGGGAGCCTAACCAAATCAGTTACCTCAAGGAGAACTTTCTGAATAGGATGCAGGTATAACCAAAAAACACCCCAAGGCCCCGAGTTCCCAATTGAAATATTTAGTCAAAAGAAAATGAAAAGACAGAGACAACTTACAGTAAGGGCTCAACGCATTATACATGCAAGTACACATACAATCCTAATGAAAAGCCAAAGATGCATACATACCCTAATTCTGTAGGTGACGGTTATGGCGAAACTGAACAAATTGAAGTTCTACAGAGTAGACAAATGTCGAAATTCTGAGTGACTTTGTCGTATCTAAGCCTATAATTGCTTTTTCCTGGCGAAAAAGCATGTTTCGAATTTTTTTTCCTGTTTCCAGTTGCGATACAAGTTATTTATTACCTAATGCCTTGATATGTGGGTCAATAACTGATGAAAATAATAATAAAACAAAATGTTTTCGCTCGTGAGATTCTCAATTAAGCACCAAGAATAGAGGATGTTTTAGAAAACTGTAAAACTTATGATGAGTTTTATACAAAGTATTCAGAGTTAAAGTGAACCAAGTCCATGAGAGTCAGTTCTGAGAAAACTGATCTATAAGTTGAACAACTGTATTAAGGTGCTGTGATCTAACCCTATTGAATTTGTTCACCTCAATGTTAAACTATGGAGAAAAGGTGTCTACTATTTACAGCTACATAAATCCTGGTAAGCCAATAAAAATGGTATTGTCAGATATCCTGGACGTTTCTGCACCTTGCAACAGGATTCATTTTATAAATTTCGTCCACCAAAGGAATTGATGAGCGTTTAAAACACACTATACCAGATTTTCCCCCCGAATAATTTAAATTTAAAAATATTATTTAAATGAAAAATTCCTCAAGGGGTAAAATTTCTTTCTCTATTACGGAGTACAATTAAAAAAAATCTTTCAATCCAAGTCGGCAATCCTTGGACACATTTTCTCCATAGGTTAACACTGACGTGAGCGAATCCAATGGGGTTAGTACAAAGCAGCCTTAATTAACCTTTGCCTTTTGTTTGTTATTTCTGCTTGAATAACGTAAAATTTATACTGCGGACTTGGTACACTATTGCATTGAAAAATAGGTTTTTACCGTATCATGGGTAAGGGCCTGTTCACATGAGTCCGGAAGCTGAAGCGTAAAAGGAATGATGGCTCTGAGACGGAAATAAACCAATCATAGGCCTTAACAATTTCGTTGCTAATCGTTTGGAGGTTTGTCATTGGTTAAATATATATCAATACTTTAACACTACCGGACTCCTATGTGAACAGGCCCTAACTGTATCATAAGTTTCTCTATTTATAATTTTATATACTGCTTCTGAATCAATACGGTAGGTGCATTATTTTTAATCGAGGCTCTGGTTTGTTCTGTTCTTGCTTTTACACGCCTTTGACTGAAGAATGAACGTTTCTAAATGGTCTCCATTTTTTACAAATTTATTTTTTTTAAAATTAAACATTTTGTTCGCATTAAATTATCGAAAATGCATTTTAGTGTTTTTCGTCAAGTCTTAAAAGGCCTTTTTAATGACACTATGCAGGGTGTGCAAAAGGGGGGGGGGTGTAGGATGCGTGAAAACCATTATAAGGGGTATCGCAACTTGAAAAAGTTTTAGAAAAGCTGCTCTAAAACACGACATTAAGCAGTTTGATTTTGTCTTAGTTTCATTGGGTTTTTTAAAAATCTATCTAAGGAATGTCCCGTAATAAGTAAGATTTCATAATTTCTTCAAAACTTTATATTTTTATTTTATTATTATTTTTTGAATTCTTACCAGCACCAGTTTCACGAGAATTGCGCAATGGTAGAGGAATCGTGTTCATTCCAATTACCAACTACTTACCGACCTCATAAATTTGCCACAAACAATCAACCATGGTCATGTTTTAAATGTTGGGTCGGACTGTTTTAAATGTTGCTCCTCCCTTTTCTAATGCTTCTGTCACACACATCTGCCCTGCACAGTACACAGGGGGAAAACGAGTGATTTATGGGCAGCGCTCTTTGCAGCGATCCTACCCTGAGTCGGTTTTCAAGCAGATGATCAAAGAGATTCGAGGGACCTTGGGGGGGGGGGGAGGACCGTGACCCCCAAATGTGTCAATAGGTGTCGGGGACAGCGTGTCTAGATGTGTGTGACTGGACCATAAGAATTCCACAGAGGTCCCATCCCAAGCTGTCCAGCTTCTTCACTGAAGGCTCTCTCTCCCTTTTGCCCCCTGTGGCGAACCTTATTTGGCCTACCTCCACCTTTTCAAAAGAAAAATTACCCAGTGCCCCCTTGCAAATTTTCCTTCCTAAGCTAACAAACAGAGATGTAGTGACAAATTTACGTCCTTTTATCTATATACAAAACAGTTCCTTATATAAAACAGTTCCGTATATAAAACAGTTCCTTAACTGACTGACTGACTGACATACAACGCACAGACCAAACCGCTGGACCTAAAGGGCTGAAATTTTGCATGGCGATTCTTCTTACAGTGTAGGGGTGCACTAAGAAATATTTTTGAAAAATTCTTCTTAGATTTTTTTCAATTAAATTTTTAAGCTGTTTTTGTAACTTTTTAAAGTTTGCATTTAAAATCATAATCAGAGGGTTATAAAATTTATATCACGAGAAAGATCATAAAAATTCCTTTAAAATGAAATCTTTTTCGAATCTTTACCTCCATTTTCTGATTTTTGGTGAATTTTTAAAGATTAATTTTTAGAATTTAATTTATTAAATGCTGATCACGTGAGTTCTTTTTCTGGTACTTTAAATAAATTTATCGTCACGTTCATAACAATGAAATAGACAAAAAAAATTTTTCCCCTTGATAATGCGGCAGACGATTGGACATTATCCAAAAAAAAATATTGAATTACAGTAAAAGATATGTTCCTCAAACAGTACTATATTCTTTAGTATGTCCTATTAGATTTAATTTTAATATTTTCTTCTTCATTATTTTGTCTATAAAAATATCTCTTACGATTTTTTTATAAACATTTTTTTACATCAATTGTATACATTGATCGTCGTATTTATTATACATATATATATACAGAGGCTGTTCACACATTTTTTAGACGATGTATATTGTATTCACAAAACTAAATTACATAAAATTCTTGTGTTTTAAATGTTCTATTTGACATCCCTTATTCTGAACTATCTTTCGACACTTCGATCTTCTGAACTATCTTTTCAGCGATATGATTTGGAAGAAGACGATGCACATTGCGTTTTTTGCTTTCTTAAGATTTAAATCAACGTTTATCATTTTGTTTACAGTGGACACCTAGCATTTTAATGATTTTGCAACTGTCCTTTGACTAGGGGGATTTTCTTTTAACATTAAGCAACGTACCTTTGCAATAGTCGAAGATGTCCGTTTTTTCCTTGGATACTTGTTTGGAATTTTTGTCCCACTTGAGGCTCCAATTTGACGTTTTCTTCCTTTCTTGTTGACGATATTACCTATCGACGCTTTAGATATCACAAAACCATGACTCTCACATCGTTTTTGGATAACGGAGTACGCATATTTCTCTTCGGAAAGAGCATAAATGTAGCCTTCGAACCACTGCTTTGTTAAAAACGCCATTTTGAATAAAAACAAAACTTTCAAGCCGCAGACGATAATTTTGACTTTTAAAAACATAGTACAATTGCAATTATTTCTTTTGCAGCCAACGATTTTTTATTATCGCTTGCCAAAATCGTCTAAAAAATGTGCGAATAGCCTCTGTATATATATATATATATATATATATATATATATATATATTTTTTTTTTGGCATTAATTGCATGCATTGACCATTGTATTTAATTTGAATGTACTCCGTAGCGAAGTGCGGGTTTTCAGCTAGTGTAATATGTATTTCTAACTATGCCCTTCAACATAGTAAAGAAAGATGTTGTAAATAAGACACCTTGAAGCTTAAAATTACAAAATAATTTATTAAAACCAACCATGGCAACATTCGCATTACACACACAAAATGAAGATAACGAAGGATGATATATATACATAAAAAAATTACTAAAAACTTCAAAACTAATCCTAATGAGAAGGCTTGGTGTGCTGCTATCAGTTAATGAACGTTCGCACTATTTTTATCAGCAGCATTTTTAAACCATCGTGATTAGCTATTTGTAGTCTGTTTCTGTGTTTAGTACGGAGATTTGCGACTACATTGAACCCATGTTCAGTGCCGGATCAAGGAAATTTCTCAGGGAGGGGGGGGGGGCGAAGTCAGCCCCATGATGCCCATATAGCTGTTTTTCACTATTTAATGCAATAATAAATAACAGGATAAAAGTAATAGTCTTTTTTAATGGTGTGCCAAACTTAATATATTGAAATAAAAACACATATATTTTTTACTTAACAATACTATAACATAGAAGTATATGCAATTTTTTTCATACCGACTAAAAATAAAACCTACTGAAACCTACCACTATCCTCTTTCCCAAGAAATGATGGTCTTCGTAGCTACCTTTCATTATGCTTTAGAAAATGTGGTGTGTATATTTTTACAAAATTATTTTCCTTGATTTTCTTTCAGAAAATGAGTTAATGGCTTCTTCATAATTTATTGAATTAGCCTCTTGGCTTTCTATAGACAGTATTGCGAGGTTTTTCAATCTGTCTTGAGTCATTGTTGATCTGAGATAGTTTTCAATTATCTTCAGTTTGCTAAAACTCCTCTCGTAGCTTGCTGTAGTTGGGAGCGTTAAGTAAACTTTCAAGACTATGCACACATTTGGGGAAGCATCAGTCAAATATCTTTCTTGGATTAGGTTTAGAAGATAAAGTTGATTCATTTCTTCAAAATTAACTGTTGAATTCTGTTACTGATAACGAAGAACTAGGATTTCAGTAGAGAACTTATCTTCACTTATATCTTCAAGATATTTACTAGTTAAGTTTGCAGCACAAGTTTTCCACTCCTTGTCATTCAAGCTTTTCACAGCGCTTCATCACAGTGCACTTATACTATGCATTCTATCTTTCAACTGAATCAGTATCACATCGATTACTCCCTTCATACTATGGTAAAAACTTTCTTCTACAGAGAAACTTCTTCCTTCAACTTTCACCATCTCTCCAGGCATTATTTTCCTTTTTGGGATTCTGCGAGTTTCCTTAGTTGGCTCCACTTCAATTTTTTGCGCTATTTCTTTAGCAGTCTTTATCCATTCTTTTGCTTCATTTCTCAGCCTTTTCATGGTTTTGGTGAGACCTTCCGACATTTGTATTGTTTTTACAATATTATGTTATGTTTCTGTATTTCCTTGTTAACTCTGCTAATTTCTTTTAAGATATTTGCCCAAGCAACCAAATATGAAATAAGTCGTAAATCTTTCAAAGTACGAATGAGAATGGAGGCATCAGATTTTGTTTCTGGAGTATAGTTTTCCTCTTGGTTCAACTCAGTGAGAGCGCTGATTACTCCTTGAAAGTATTTTACAAGAGCATGTACTGCCTCGGACTTAGCAGACCATCGAGTATCACTGGTTCCTTTGAAATTCGTTTTTGTGTGTTTATTCATGACTTCCCATCGTTGTGTTAATGAAACAAAATAGGTGTTATAACCTCTGTATTACTCCAAATACGTTCGCTGTTTCAGGAGATGTTGATGCTGCATGTAGTCCCACCAGATTCAAGGAGTGGGCTGTGACAAATGTTGCTAATGGGTTGATATCCAAGCACCTAGCCTGAACTCCTTTATAAACACCACGCATGTTCGACCCATTTATCATATGTTTGGGCTCGGCAATTTCTTTTTTATAACCCCTTCTTCCTCCAACTAATGAAATATTGAATATGCCAAGTACTCCCCAGATTTTTCATTGACTGCTGTAAAATCATTGAAACTTTCTCTGATTTCCAATTGGCCATTTTCATTCTTAGTAAACATATCGGATTACTTGGCTCATTTATTCTGCATGTGATTTATCAGGTGTGCAATCAAACAATACTGCGTAGTACTTTGCATGATATATGTCATTCAGTTTCGAACATGATCTTCCACATTTCAATGATTCCATTCTGTGTGGTTTTTGACAAGTAATATACGTGACGTTTCTGGAGTTCCCCCAAGGCCAATTTTAATATTGTATTGTATTTAGACAGCAAAATAATCAAGTTCAAAAATTTTTCTTGGTCTTTCGAAAAACATTAAAGGGTTAAATCACTTTGTGTCTCCTATGAACCACGTAATGGAAGACTGTTTGTTGCAAGATACAATATCGCATCAATCATTTCACGTAATGTATCCCTCAATTTATTTTTCTTTAATTCAACCGCTTTTTCTAAAGGACTGCCAATACCATATCCGTCATTCAGCGATTTCAATAAATTCCTCCACTGAACAATATTTCCTTTGTGTGTCGGTGAATTTTCGTGTTGGTTCATCTTCTCAAACATTTTCTTCCAATTTTTAAGACCTGTTGTTTGTAATGTGTATATTCCAGGTTTGAGATATTCACTGTCCTTGACCTTGAAGAGTTTACTTGGAACACAGAACAGTGAATTTTCTTTTTTAGAATATGACAACCATGACGTTTTCAATTTTTCATTATTTGAGAACACCTTATAGCAAAGGGAAGGTGTAAAATGTCGTTTATCTCTCACAGTTGATTTAAAAATCAAGGGACTGAGGAAATGTTTCTGTTAGCTTGACTGATTCAAGATGTATAAAAAATTACGCATTTGGTGAGTAATTTTTTTACTAGTTGGCCAAGTGCCTGGCTCAGAGGGATCGATTTTTGTTTTCTCGCTCTCTGTATAGCCTTCATTTATGTACTGTTCTTCCATATTAAAATGAAGATTTTCATCAGCATTGTTTTTGGTTTCGTTTGATGATTGTGGTTCGTTATAATCAACTAATATAGGCTTACAAATGGGCTGTTCTTTCTCACCAAAAAGATTTTCATCAACATCATTTTTTGTTTTATTTGATGAACATGGTTCCTGAGAATCACCTGAAGTAGGCTCATTCGTCTTCAGCCAATTAGCCATGCCCACTGCATTTTGCTTGGTTTTTTTTTTGCTTTAGATTATGCTATTTTCCTATATTGAGCGCCAGATAAACGTTTTCTTGGAAGCATGGCTATTTAGTTATACAGAGGCTGTTCGCACATTTTTTAGACGATTTTGGTAAGCGGTAATAAAAAATCGTTTGCTGCAAAAGAAATAATTGCAATTGTACTATGTTTTTAAAAGTCAAAATTATCGTCTGCGGCTTGAAAGTTTTGTTTTTATTCAAAATGGCGTTTTTAACAAAGCAGTGGTTCGAAGGCTACATTTATGCTCTTTCCGAAGGCTATGTACACATGAGAGCGTTGCAACGCGCGTTAAAGCGCGCGTTAGAAAAACCGAATGTGTACACTATAGTAGCGTTAACGCCACCATGAGCGCCAGTATAGCTATGGAAGTTGAAGAGGCAGCATGTGTTTGGATTTTGTACCGTAGGTATAAAGCACGAAGACGAAGGCAAAGAAAATACTGGGTACATCCGATTTTAAATGACAGATTGACTCACGGTTCTTTTGTAACACTTTACCCGAATCTAAGAAAACATGAGCCCAAGTTTTTTAACTATTTAAGAATGTCGATTGCATCCTTTGACGAGTTATTAGAAATAGTTAAGGATGACCTGGCTCCTAGTGAGAACGTTGTAAGGGATAGCATTTCTCCAGAAGAAAAACTCGTAATCACATTGAGAAATGAAAACATTTTCTATATTATTTACCCTTACCCTTTATGTACCAAATTATGAATTCATAAACGAAAACTCACGTAAATTTTTATTTATGTTAATTCAATACTAATTAACAAATTAGTGTAAAATAATTTCTCACCTTCTTAAAATTTAATTAATTACAACTAGTTAATTGAAGTGGTACTTTAAAGTACCTCCAGTATTATAGGGTTACAAAAATCTTCAAACTCTGAAAATTAATCAGAATGTTTGAAAATGATATAATTATTTATTATGAAACGCAGAACAATTTTAAATATAATGAAAATTTAACTTTGATTATATTGAAATTTTTTTTTTAAATTTACACATAAAAAAAAATTACATATGCTGCATTTTGAATGAAGTTTTGATTGAACTCTTCTTTGTGCACAAAGCTTGCAGAGATCTCGATTTGACACAAATGTTACACGAATTTTATACTCTAACAGGGAGACTGATTCATGTTTTTCGGTATATATTATGTATTAATTTACACATGCTATTTCTAGCATAGCAAAAAAGTGCCTATGCCACCACTTTTTTGATTTTCTGTCTCTTTCATAGATCAATCGTAGCATATCCGACTTATCAACACCACCCATGTGTGCATTATGTGTGCAGTTACATTCAAAAAATATCATCTGTAGATAGAAAGTGGAGAGAAAATTTAAAGAAATGTAAATTTATAATGTACTCAGAGAATGTATATTTGTGGTTCTATATCAGAAAAATAATAAAATACATAAATCATAAAATAAAAAATATACATTAGTATATTGGGCACGAAGTCGCGCATCTTTCATGTAACACCTAACTCCCTTATTTTAATTCAAATGTTTAAAAAAATTTTAAAATAATAACATTTGAAAATTTCGCATAAGTTCATTTTGAAAAATTCATGTATTTTATATCTTATTTATTCTGCACTTTGTAAAAAAATAGAAATATGCCTGTCAAAAAACAGTAGTCAACTGCCCCAGAGCGCGCGTTGCAACGCTCTCATGTGTACGGTCTAATTCAACACAAAGGAACTCGAGGCGCGCTGCAGTCGCGCGATCTGCGTGGAACTCTCCAAACGCGCGTTGCAACGCGCATTTTAGTAGAAGAGAGCGTTGCATGTGTACGCAATCGTTTGATCAGTTGTATTTTTCAACGCGCGTTAGAAAGCGCGCGTTGCAACGCTCTCATGTGTACATAGCCGAAGAGAAATATGCATACTCCGTTATCCAAAAACGATGTGAGAGTCATGGTTTTGTGATATCTAAAGCGTCGATAGGTAATATCGTCAACAAGAAAGGAAAAAAAAAACGTCAAATTGGAGCCTCAAGTGGGACAAAAATTCCAAACAAGTATTCAAGGAAAAAACGGACATCTTCGACTATTGCAAAGGTACGTTGTTACTGCTATGCGCCACACACTAAGGACCAGTTCAGAAAGGATTCCAGTAACGGAAGCGTAAAAGGAAAGATGGCTCTGAGACGGAAATAAACCAATCATAGGCGTTAAAAATTTCGTTGCTAATCGTTTGGAGGTTTGTCATTGGTTAAATATACTTCAATACTTAAACGCTTCCGCTACCCGACTCCTATGTGAACAGGCCCTAAGAAGTGACACCATAAAAATTATTCATCTGTACCAGGGGTGGCCAAAGCGGCGACTGCGGTCGACTGTCGACCGCGTAACTATTTCTAGTCGCCCGCCCGTCTGATATGTAAAAATCTCAGTTCCTACCTCGCATATATCAATTTAGAAGAGATTCTGAAAGAAAATATTAATGAATGTAGGTTTCTATCTTTACTATTCGACGAATCAACGGATGTCACTGATACCACACAACTATGCATATTTAATCGTATGTGTTTTCAAGATTATATTTTGACAGAAAAGAACTGCTAACAATTTTACCGATGAAAGGACAAACGATAGGTCAAAGATAATTATAATTCGTTTAAGTATTTTATTACTAAAACAAAATTTCCCATACATAAACTGGTATCGATTACGACTGATGGAGCTCCTTCTACGATCGGGAATCATAATGGATTTATTACTCTTTGTAAAAGTGATGATGATATTCAAAGTTTTACAAACTACCATTGCATTATCGATCAGCAGGCATTGAGCTCAAAAATTTTGAATTCAGATGATGTGATGAATTTCGCATTTAAAATAGTTAATTCTATTCGTGGAAGAAGTTTGCAAAGACGCAGATTCAGAGCATTACTAGAGGAATGTGAATCTGATTTCGGGGAACTACTATTGCACACTGACGTAAGGTGGATAAATCGTGCTAAGTGTTTAAAAAGATTCTTGGATCATTTGCCTGAAATAAAAGAATTTATGGCAATTATTAATACATCATATTGTAGGGTTCGCGTGTTGCTCAGATGCAAATTTCTGGAAGCAGCGCTGTACATGCCAGCCAAAGTGAGTTCGGCGCAGGTGTTTGATCTATTTAAAGGGCACACGCTGAGTTGGCAAAAGCCCAAGACTTTAATAGCGATACGGGAGAGAGCGAGGCGAGCTTGATGGAAGGTGATAGCGGTGTTTAACTGATAGAGCGTGTATTGGTATTTAGCCGAGGTGGCTGCACGACTTCGAGAATTAGCTCAGAGCCGAGGTGTACGTGTATTGTTAGTAAATGCCTACTCTGCCTGAGGGATTCATTGCGACCTTTAGTTTCTTAGTACCGCGGGTGGCGGTACTGTTGTGTATTATTTTGGAAGCCCCAAGTCTGTATATGTTAGTCTGCCTCTACGTAGAGAATAAAGGAGTTATTCTAGTTATCCCTCGTACTTTATAATGTGCCTGGACCGTTAGAGTAGAGATATACAATTAAAGGAAGAACCACATACTGGCGCCCGACCATTTCGACCGAAAGAGAGGTGAGTGTTTGTACATTATAAAAAAATTGTGAATTGTGTTCTATAGTGCTGGGGAGTTCGCACGAAGAGTGCCAAAGAAGTAGCGATTGTGTATGGTGTCATTCTATATAGTAAAACTCTGAGTTTTGTCTAAAAGTATAATATCTACGGCACTAGCATGTCAGCAGAGGAAGTAGCTCAGCTACGCGAGCAGTTAGAACAATTAGCATTAAATGGCCGGGAAGAACACCAAACAGTCCAGACTGCAGGGTGGCAGCATTTGGCTAATTTTGTGGCCATGACTGCACCACAAAATGCTTGGTTTTCGGGGGAAGGATCTGTCATTAGATATTTAGAGGCAGTTGAGGAACATGGCGTCAGCTATCCTGTCTCAGACGCACAAAAGTTGGTGATTGCAAAAAGAGGGCTGCGGGGAGCGGCTAAGCAATGGTATGATGTTATTGGGTCCAGTGGGATCACTACATTTGAGCAGTTTGCTGAAAAGCTGAAGAAAACATTTCCAGAAGTAAGGGACACCCTTAAGTTGGAGCAGGAATTATATGGAGTATGTCAAAAGCCAGAGCAAACCGCGTACGAGGTGGTCATTCGGAAATGTGAGTTATTGAAGAAACTCAATGAGAACCAAACGGAAGAAAGGAAGGTTAAATTAATTACAGATCGATTAAACCCTAATGCGCAAGAGTTTTTAGAGATTATCAAGCCCAAAGATCTAACAGAGCTAATTGAAGGGGTGATAAAGTACGACCAAAGACACCCACCGAGTATACGAAAAGCGGTTCCGGACAATGTTTGGGGATTTTATAGAAGGCCACAAATGGATAGAGGGATCCGACAGAGTGGAAATTGGTCATATCCTCCTAGGTATAATAGGCCACAGGCCATTACAAACCCTAGATACCCTGACATTCAGTATGAGTGCAATTTAAACTAGGGAGGGGCAACAAGAAGAGGGGCTCGTTGTCCAACACAGGTGGAAAAACCCCTAGGATAGAAATTAAAAGTTTAACATTAAGAAATGTTGAGCTACCATATGTGGTTGTGCAGCTGGATCAAATCCCGGTGCGCAGTTTATTGGACACAGGGGCTACGAAAAATTTCGTAAGTAAGAAATGGTTTCGTGATACATTTCGGAATAAAACTGTGTATAGAAATAATCAGATCCAGGTTTTGTCGGTGCAAGGTAAGGATTGCACAGTATGGGGCCAATTTGCAGCCATGGTGCGGATTCAAACTGAAATACTCCATACACATTTTCATATAGTACAGGATCTGCAGGAAGATGTCATTTTGGGGATGGATTTTCTGCAACGGGCTAAAGTAGTTATGGATTTTGCGAGAGAGTCAATGTCCGTGCAAATGAATCAAGAAAGTAAAAAGGGAACGAAACAATTGGATATAAAGTGGGAAGACTCCGTTTTAACCCATAACCAAAAAGAAAAATTAATGCATGTATTAGAGGGCTTTTCCGAACTTTTTTCTGAGAATCCTGGATTAACTCATGTTAGTACTCATACAATCGATACGGCCGAAGGTACGCCAATTAGATGTCGACCATATAGATATGACCACATAAAAGAACGGATCATCGAACAACATATTGAGGAGATGCTCAAGCAAAATATTATCAAACCCATTAGTAGCCCATGGGCAAGTCCAATAGTGTTTTGTAGAAAGGGGATTTACCGTTAACAGACCCTAAAGCATGGAGATTTGCGATTGACTATCGCGCATTAAATAAAATTACTAAGTTTCCAGCCTACCCGATGCCGCTAATCGAAGACATCTTACATAGTTTTAAAGCAGTTAATTATTTGACAACTTTGGACCTGACATCGGGGTATTATCAAGTAGCGGTGAATGAAAGCGACATACCAAAAACGAGCTTCATTTCAAAAAAAGGGTCGTATGCCTTCGTGAGGATGCCTTTTGGGTTATCGGGAGCCCCCGCGACTTTTCAACGTACGATGGATACAATCCTCAAACCAGTGTTAGGCCAAAATGTATGTGTTTATCTGGATGATATTATTCTATCCTCAGAAACATTTGAAGAGCATACCGAGCTATTAGCGAAGGTATTAACATTGATAAAAGAAAGTGGGCTCACGGTAAATTTGAAAAAGTGTAAATTTGCACGGAAAGAGCTGCAGTATCTTGGGTTCAAAATTACGCAAAATGGGAGAGAAGCTGACGATTCAAAAATTCAAGCGGTAAAGGAGTTTAAAACCCGTATCACACTGAAGAATTTGGTGAAACTTTAAGCTTTTCGTCAAGCATTTCTCCTCGCGGAGTGTCTGTGAAGGGTTGCTGGAGTTTGACAAACGGATTCGCAAACCGAAGCGGACGGGTTACCGTACCAATCCTGTTATCGACCATTAGGCTCTAGGCATAGCATACAAATTTCTTAGCGCATGTATTACGAATCGATTGCTCACTCGGACATAACCTATTCAAATCATGGCTCCATCCAATTTTATGAGCATATCATCTAAAAAAAACGATATGTGCTAAAATAATTTGCCTTACAGCAGCATTAATTGCAAGAAGAAAAAAATCTGAAAGAAAAATTTGGACAAGGGAATGGTTAAAAAAAAGAAATAAACTAGGATGTTATGAGAATTTGATGAGGGAACTGGCACTTCAGGTAAGATATTTTCTTTCAAATTTTGCTAGAATTAATAAATTATTATAGAAATAATATTTATAGAATTATTATGCAGAATATTTGACCCTTCTTTAAGTCCCCTAAGAGAGGATTATTTCTTTTTCCCCCAACTGTTTGGTTTTAGTGAAATGTTTGAAAAGGTTGCTGTAATATCTTGCTCATAAAAATTTTCTATACATGAAATACAATTATGAAAAATTAAACATATCTTATTTTTTTAATACTAGGATACTGAAGGCTATAGAAGGCGGATTAGGATGGATACAGCATCTTTTGAGTATTTGCTTGAAAAAGTATTACCTTTGATACAAAAAAGAAATACACAAATGAGACACAGTATTCCTCCTGGTGAACGTTTGGCACTCACTCTCAGATATTTAGCTACAGGTAAAGATATAGACTTTTTATAAACATTGCTTTTTTTTAAAATCTTAATATTGATATTAAAGACTAGTACAAGATTATCATTATCATGATTTAATGAATATGATGGGCAGGACTGTAGAATATAAACACAGTCGCATACAATAAAGTATAAGTAGGATTAATTATTTTAGGTAGTATAAATATGGTCGATACTAACATACACATGTACTTTTACATATTCTAGTGTATTTCGGTTTTAATACTTTGATTTATATAATATACACTCATGGACAAAAAAATTAGCGCACCAAGAAGGAGTCGTCAAAATGAAACGAAATTTTACATACGTAATGACTACTTTGATATAAGTAAATGATAAGAAAATGAAAGAAAAAAGATAACTTATTTCAGAGAAAAAGGCAAAAGAACGGAGGAGTTAATACTCCGTTGGACCCCCTCTAGCGCGAATGCACGATGCGATACGATCGGGCATTGAGTCATACAAGTTCTGTATGATGTCTTGAGACATTTCGTTCCATATTTGCTGTAACCTTGCCTCTAGTTCGTTCAAACTCGTAGGATGCCCAACTCGTCGACCCAAATGATCCCAGATATGCTCGATTGGAGACAAATCTGAGGATCGGGCAGGCTAAGGAAGGGTAGTAACAGTGCGGAGACAGTCTTGTGACACCCTTGCCGTATGAGGCCGAGCATTGTCTTGTTGAAAAATGGCTCCTGGGAGCCGTTGCATGAGTGGCAACACATGTGGTTGCAGGATTTCATGAACATACCGCTGGGCTGTCATGGTGCCACGGAACAATACTAGGGGTGACCGTGTATTGTAGGCAATGGCACCCCATACCATCACACCAGCTGTGGGAGCGATGTGTCGCTGTACAGCAAAGGCAGGATTGAAGCGTTCACCACGGGCTCTCCACACACGAATACGATTGTCATCACTGCCGAGATTGAATCTGGATTCGTCGCTAAAGACGACCTGGTTCCATTCCGCTGCAGTCCAGTTTCCTCGTGCGCGGCAAAACTCCAAACGGAGGCGTCGATGGGTGGGCGTCAAGGGCAGCACACGTAATGGGCGCCGCGATACCAACTGTCCTTCAGCCAGGCGCCTTCGTATGGTTCGAGAAGACACAGAGGCCCCTATTGAAGGTGCTACCTGTGCCTGGATGGCGGCCGATGAAGCAGTTGGCTGTACGCGTGCATTTCTTACGATGTGGCGGTCTTCTCGACGACTGGTCTGTCGAGGGCGTCCTGAGCCTGGTCTTCGTGTACATGACATCTCTCGGGTCCACTGGTCCCAACACCTCCTCACAACACAATCAGAGCGGCCTAATTGACGAGCTACTCGCCTAGATGACCACCCAGCTTCCATCATCCCGACGATTCTCCCCCTCTCAAACTGCGACAACTGCTTATATTTCTTCGAACACGGCGTAAGGGCATGTCTATCTCATCTCTTCCTTTGTAAATGATTCAGCACACTCAAACAAGCTTTGGTTACCTGTTTTATACTCCACAGAGTACGATGTTCAATGCCCTCTACCAGATATACGTAATGCGCAATCACGCTGCATTTCTAATCATTTGCATATCTCCCCGACATGTACCTTCATTGCAAGTTTCGTTACGATCCCGCAATTATTTCTTGGTGCGCTAATTTTTTTGTCCATGAGTGTATATTATGGCAATCTATTTTAATCAAATTTGTTGCTGATCGATAATTACCCCAGAAGTGACCAAGTTGGTCACACAAAATCTATAATCATGAAATTGACAAATGTATTTGCATTAAAATAAACATTTTATTATGTGGGTGCTTACTGTGCAAAAATTGAAAATATTATATTTGATAGTTAATTAATATAATATAGTAGACTCTCTTTAATTCGCAAGCACCTATAATCCACACATCATAACAGATGTAAACATTGAAATTTGATGTTAAGTTTCAATGCCAATCATTGACAATTCAATAGCTAGCATGTAAAAATATATATTGTGACATTTTTTTAAAAATCATTAATTGTATATTTAAATAAATTCAAATAAAATCATTGTACAATATTTATTATAATATTTCTGTTATTTTAATTTGTCATTAATTGTAAAAAAAACTGTTGATTGGTTTTACTTACAATTTTCAAAACATAAACAATAGAATGACCTATAATCCACACTAGCATTGGTCCCAAGCTGTGTCGATTACAGAGAGCCTACTGTAATTAGATGTTAGATTTGGCATGTTAGGCACATTAGAAACTGATGTTTTATTGTTTATGTTTTCTGTACTATTCTGTTTTGAACAAAATTACTAAGACAGATCTTTAGATGAAAAAATACACCTATGGATCATTAAAAGAGAATTGCTAAAATGTTTTTCTTTTAAGCATTACCTGTGTCTGATTCTTTACTGACAGTATTTATCTTTATTTTTCAGGTGAAACGTGGCAATCATTAAGTTTTCACTTTCGCATTTGTCAAAACACCATTTCTGGAATCTTGCCACTAGTATGCAAGGCAATTTTCATTGAATGCAAGGCTGACTTCAATAGAATGTGGAACCTGTTCCATGGCAAGAGCAAATGTGCAATTTACATTGAATTTAATTTTTAATAAATGTACCTTGTTCAAAGTTAAGATTGAAAATTTTTTTGTTCTGTATAACTTGTAAATAATAACTACACTGGTTTCAATTATGAAAACAGCATACGAAAACTTAGTCTCAAAAGAGGGGTTAGAAAGACCATTATTATTTTATGTTAGAACATAACTTTGCCAAGTACCAAAATAATTTGATTTCTTTTTTCTGTACCCATATAAATTGGGTTACCCATATGGATCTGATCTTTTGTGGTACAAATGGAAAGATTAGTTTCTAGCAACATTCTTAGCACAAAAAAGTGTGAAATAAAAAAAAATTCAGATAAATTACATTCAGATTTTAGTACAGCTCATATTCAAAATATTAGAATAATTACATTACATAAAATACTAACACAATATTAAAAAAATGGACATCTACAAAAAGGTTAACTCTCAGATATATCAATAAATTTTGGAATAGTATCATAAATAAATAAATGGAAAATAATTTCTTATTACTTTTTCTCAGTTATTATAATTTTTTGAATCTGAGCTGTATGCTACTGCTATATATTTTTCAAATGCCAAAATACCTATAAATACCAGTTATATGCAACATACCAGCTATTTGTAAAATTAAATTATGGTCAATGAAATCAATGAAATGAAACATGAAGTAAAAAATTTATTTAAAAAATTATTTATTATTATTAAAAAATTATTTATTATTCAAGTCTGCCATGCAATATTTATTGATAATACCTTGGATTTCAACTCTTGCCTTTTCTTTTAAGTTTACATCTTTTAAACTTTTAAATGTACATCTCAGATAATTAAAAAAGGCATCATCGACATTGTCTTTATCCTCATTTATAGATGCCATTAATTTCTTGACTTGCTCCAACGTGCTGGATAATTGCTTATCCACACTTTCCCCCCCTTTTTTTAGGGGGAATTAATGAAGTTTCCATCACTTTCCTTTTATTGGTCTGGGGGCTATTCATTACTGCATTTTCATTGACTGCAGTAACCGATTCTTGGGTAAATTCCCCAAATTCACTTTCTGTATCCTGTAAAAAATAGACATTAAAATGGAATATTGAAATGTAATAATAAATTAAAAAATGAGAGCTGTGATCAGGGTTCCAAAATATCGAAAATATCCGATATTTTGATATATATCCAATATTTTCAAAATTGTCAACTTATTGCTGATGATAAATATTTACAGATTTAATAAAACTTAAACACCAATACATATTACACATTATATATAAACTAATATAAAACATTATTCTAATATAAAATAGTACTTAATTTTATATATATATAATTATAAATAAAATTTTTTTTCTTTTTTTTAAAGCACTCGTAACAAAATTTTAAGTTAAACATTTTTCTCTTTCAAAACACAAATTATAAAACTCTCAAATTTTAAGAATGTTTTATTTCTTTAACAAAACTTTAAACACAAAATGAAATTTATTTATTTTTGTTCAAAAATTTAAACAAAAATGTAAGTGTTATTATTGTTGTTATTCAGTTGCATGTAAACTGAATGTTTACTATCATAAGTGATCCATAAGTTCGTAAATTTAGCTTACCATAAATACTAGTGTCAGTACAGTAAATCAATGCAACCACAATACTTAAAATCTTAGCATTAAAAATATCTCTTGCATTATTGAACAATAATGATAAAGCAGGGTAGACTATTAATGGCTTTCAATACAATTAACTTTGTTAAATAAGAAGTTATTACTACATGATTAAAAATTCTGATTGATTGTTTTCCGAATACAGAAAAAAAAATTGTAACTTGTTTCAGTGCAATATCCTATGCACGAAGATTATTTCTGTTGACAAACATTGGCGAAGTTTGGCGATAAAAATGACAATTGATATGAATCCATATCAATGATCCGAAAAGTTCCGAAAGATCCACAATTAAATAGAATTATTTTGAAATTATATCAAACGTGGCAATACTATAAATAATTATTAAGTTGTTACGGATAAGAAATGTATAAAAGACATGCAAAATCTTACTTACCGCTAGTAAAAGAAGATTGGTAATGAGGCCATTTCTCACTCATTATCTCCCCTATCTCTTTACAAGTCAACCGCTTTAACGTCCTTTTCTTGTAATAGTATTGACTGTGGTTCCACAGATTTCACGAATTGTAACTTCGTCGATGAAATAATTTAAAATTTCTTCTTTAGTCCACTGATCGGTGTTGGCGGCCATATTTTATTCCTTGCTCGATCGCGAGTCACGTGAGCCAAAAACCTGCCCTGCTATTGGACAATTATGTGCAACACAAGCTTTTCGTGAAACTTTTCCCATGTAGAATGGGAAAAGTTGCAGTTAAAGATTCATAGAAAAACACTCTATCACACAGTATTTTAGTGCAACAGTTGCAGGTAAAACAGGTTTAGTGAAACAGTTGCGCTAAAAGCTTGTGCTAAATCTTTAGTGTGATACGGGCATAAGATTCCGAAATCAGCACGGCAACTTGCATCGTTTTTAGGGCTGTGTTCATATTACAAAACCTTTATCCCATCACTTTCAGAAATAGCTGAACCATTATATATGCTTCGTAGACAATATACTAAATTTCGTTGGTCATCAGAAGCGCATGACGCGTTTGAGAAATTGAAAGCTGCCCTGATTCAAGCCCCAGTACTTGGTCATCCAGACCCGCAAAAACCTTTTATAATACATACGGATAGCTCAGCAGTGGGAATTGGCGCAGTGATGTCACAAGAAGGGCGACCCATTGCATATGTATCCCGAACGTTAAATGCAGCAGAAAGAAATTATACCACAACAGAGCGCGAAATTTTGGCAATTGTGTTTGCGGTGAATAAATTCAAGGGATATTTTACAGAAAAGCCCGTAGTGATTTATACCGATCATGCAGCACTCACGAAATTATACACGGGGAAAAATTTAACCCCAAGAGTTATTCGCTGGGCACTTAAGCTGCAAGAGTATAATTTAGATATCCAGTTTAAAAGTGGGAAGGAAAATAGGGTGGCTGATGCGTTATCCCGCGCACCATATCATACTGAGTCGGGTCAACTTCGATGTGCACTACTCACTACAGTGGTGTTGGAAAATCGAGAGAAGTTGGCGGCCGAGTTAGAAAGGGATCCAAAGTTTGCAGATATCTACGCTTATTTGAAGGATCCGGCCAATTATCATGCCCCCAATAAAATTGAAATTCAAAATCGTAGCAAAAACTATGAACTCATCGACGAAATCTTGTTCTATACCCTACATCGAAACGAGTTTGGGGAACTTCGACCCGTGATTCCAGAATCTATGAGAATGGAAATATTACATGATTTGCATGATTTGCCAATTTGTGGCCACATGGGGATCCGAAAAACGTTTGCGCGAGCAAGAGAAGCAGTATATTGGCCTAAATTGAAAGAATGGGTCACGCAATATGTTCGAAGCTGCGACACATGTCAAAGAATAAATTATGTGAATCACAAGCCTGCAGGGTACCTCACATTGTAGCGACATTTCCTAATGCTATCGTCGGAGTGGATTTATTGGGACCATATCCCAGAAGTGCCCATGGAAAGTTTAGATATTTGTTAGTGACCGCTGATCATTTTTCAAAATGGGTGGAAATTGTACCCCTGAGGCGCGCATCAGCTCAGGCAGTCACAAACGCGTTCATGCAGAAATATGTGTTTCAATATTCTGCACCAGTACAATTAATTAGTGACAATGGCCAACAATTTGTAAGTAAGATATTTGAGGATATGTGTGAAAAGTTAAACATAAAGCACTGCAAAATGGTCACATATCGAGCGCAATCTAATATTGCGGAGCGAGTAAATCGAAATATTGTGCGGATGATCGCAGCTTACATTGAGAAATACCACCAAAATTGGGATAAGTATATTCAAGAATTTACTTATGCACTTCGCACGGCTCAGCACGACTCCACGGGGAAAACACCAGCAGAAGTTTTTTTGGGACGAAAATTAATGACACCCTTAGATCGAATGTTTTTTGTACAGCAGCGAGAGGCTGAATTTCAAATGAAAGATATAGAACAGTTATTACACGAAACGCGTAAATGGAATGATGCCGCTCGAAACACCCAAAAGAAATACTATGATACCAAAAGGCGAGAAAATAATGTTCAAGTTGGAGATTGGGTACTCATAGCAACACACCATTTATCTAGTGCTCAAAAGCATTTTGTAAGTAAATTTGCACCAAAGTTTGAGGGCCCATATCTAGTGCAAAGTTCCCGAAATAACGTTCTGACGATTCAAAAGCACGGGAAGCAGATCGCGGTAAATGTGAATCAGTGTCGAGTGTATATTAATCGACAAACCATGGTGGATTTAGATCAGAAATTAGAACGAAAATCGAAATCTACACAAAGTTCTGAACTCCAGGGTCAAAATGAAGCAGGCCCCTCAAAATCGCAAAAACGTGTTGCAGACACACCGATTGAGAATTCCGGAAAGAAAAAACAGAATCCGCATTTTCAAAATGAAGCAGGCCCCTCAAAATCGCAAAAACGTGTTGCAGACACACCGATTGAGAATTCCGGAAAGAAACAGCAGAATCCGCATTTTCAAAATGAACATAGCCCTCCACAGTCATGCTTGAAACGGAAACATGAAAACGGAGATCAGACAGCAAAAAAAGTCCAATTTAGAATCCAAGGGCCGCACATAAGGGGAAAACGAAAGTTTTCAAACGGTAATGCAATTCCAGAAAAAAAATGCAAGAAGAAAGAGGGTCCAGCAAAACCCTATTTTTACACATCCAAATTTAATCCAAGGAATGTGCGACGAGAAACAATTGGCCGGAGAATACCGACCTGCAGTTATACAGATCAAAGTTCAGGGCCCACACCAGGACCCCCGAAATCCAGCAGCCATAACACTCAGAAGCAACCGCCTCAGAAACGGCAGTTGGCAGACGGTGTATCGGGGCAATATGAAAAACAACCACGGTACGAACTCAGAAAGAGGAGGGCGAAGACGCAGATGGGTACTTCGCAAAGGAAACAACGCATTTCAGCGGTTATTCCAAACAATAAACAACACCGAAAAGGCAGAATAGCTTCGGGAAAGTCTAGACGGAAGCCTCAAATCAGGAAGGAACGATTTATGACACATTCTGATGTTCGATGGATAGCTTGGTTGGATACAGTGCGAGCCCAGATGTATGGTGATGTATCAATTCAACATTATTGATTTTCAGATTGGAGCCGGACTTCAGAGTCTTCCAAAGTCGAACTTTTTTTTTTGTGAAAATACATTAATAGTAAAATACCTTGGAACGCAGCTCTGATATTTTGAGTAATCAGTGCTATGAGTCTATAATGATATAATTGATTTTGTTATACAATCTGAATTCTGATTGGTATGTAATAACTTTAATGATGGCTTTGTAATAATTTTTGACGCGAGGTATTTTCAAAAAAGTGTCATGTGGAACTCTGGAATTGTAGTAAGTGAAACTTGTGATAAGAATGTAATTTTATGGCATAAAAATGTAAAATTTTTTAATATATTGTGATTCTATTGCATAAAAATGTAATTTTTTTTTAGGAATATAATGTAGTTTTGTATCAAAGTTTGACTTGAATGTGTAATATTACTTACGAGATATTTGATGTTGAATGCGTATTTCGAATTGTAATAATTAAGGTTAAACACGTGTCGTCACTAAGCTGTAATATCCCCTCTCTCAGAGCGATCAAGGTCACACAGAGGAATTTGCAATTTAACCTCGGAAGAAAACCATGGTCTCTTAAATTGTAAATCCCCAACGGGTCTCTGACACGGGCCGACACATTTAACTAATTGATCCCTAACAACACTAGCGCGCGTTACACATTCCACGCACAAACAGATTGCTTTAGTAGTATAAATAGATATATAGATTGTTTTGTTAGATATTTGTAGAGGTATTAGAATTGGTAAATATTTACATGTAGTGTATTCAACCGACTGTACATAGCAGACATTTCTTTGCATTTCTGACATTTGTGATGTCATGTCTGAAATATTTTTTTTAAGTATCCTTAGAACTTGAAACTGAAAAAAAAATAAGGCTTTTAGTGTCAGCCTTGCCTAGATTTAAATGGCATTATATTGAGATCCCGGACAGAAATAATTAATGAACTAAATTTAGGTATCTTATATAACACAATTTAAATTCTGAAGTATCAAGAAAGTATATGCCTAATTTTCACTTTTTTTATACAACTAATAAAATGTTAATACTATGTTTTGTTTGTACAATTGAGAAAACTAACAAGTGAAATACAATTGAAAATTGAAATGTGCAACTGTTCAGTTAGAAATACTTAGAAATTGAAAGTGTAGTTTTAGAATGTTTAAGATTGCAGGTGAATTATATATTTTGGTGCAGGAATAAAATTACTATGAAACTTATATTTTGGATGTCTGAACGGGATTCCGGTCAGTCAGACATGAGTGCAGCTCTACGTTTAAATTAGATTTTTTTGTTTAAGTAGACGGAGGTGTACTTGCAGTGAGGGATACCAGGAGGAAGAAGTGCTGGCTACAGAATGAGATGGACGCACCAGCAATTGCCAGGGAGCCGAAGGACAAGTTCCGATGAAATGCTGCCGATCACACTATACGGCAGAGAAGGGCTATTATTCATTTGAATAAAACTAATGGTTTTCTACCCTGTGACCGAAGGGGAGTTTTTCCGGGATTCCAGCTATGGACTCCGAATTAAGAACAACCTGCCGATGATGAAGTGCAGAGACTTTTTGTAATAAACTTTGCTTCTAGGTTATGTTACTCAAGACGAACGAATGTTAAAAGGGGTAAGGAATCAGTTCAGGCAGAGAGTAGTTTCTAGGGGAGTGTAGGAAATTGCATAGACTCCCAATCGCGTGAGGAGTTTTATTAAAAATCCGCGCCCGCACCCCGTTAAAGGGGTGGCGGTCTAAATTTTTTTGTTGGGTCAGGGAGAGTGTAGGGTTCGCGTGTTGCTCAGATGCAAATTTCTGGAAGCAGCGCTGTACATGCCAGCCAAAGTGAGTTCGGCGCAGGTGTTTGATCTATTTAAAGGGCACACGCTGAGTTGGCAAAAGCCCAAGACTTTAGTAGCGATACGGGAGAGAGCGAGGCGAGCTTGATGGAAGGTGATAGCGGTGTTTAACTGATAGAGCGTGTATTGGTATTTAGCCGAGGTGGCTGCACGACTTCGAGAATTAGCTCAGAGCCGAGGTGTACGTGTATTGTTAGTAAATGCCTACTCTGCCTGAGGGATTCATTGCGACCTTTAGTTTCTTAGTACCGCGGGTGGCGGTACTGTTGTGTATTATTTTGGAAGCCCCAAGTCTGTATATGTTAGTCTGCCTCTACGTAGAGAATAAAGGAGTTATTCTAGTTATCCCTCGTACTTTATAATGTGCCTGGACCGTTAGAGTAGAGATATACAATTAAAGGAAGAACCACATAATATCCTCAGTTGAAAGATGATAAGTGGGTGCATGATCTTGCTTTTCTCTCTGACTTTATAGAAAAGATAAATGAATTAAATTTGCACTTTCAAGGAAAGAATAAAACATTAACTGAAAGGGTTACCGGTGTTAGTGTATTCAAGGGGAAACTTACATTCCTTGAAGCCCAACTGAGGAAAGGAGATTTAAAACAATTTGAAAATATGGCAGCTAAATTATATATATAATAGCCGTTGTCTCTGTATAACACTTCCGGGCTGTTCTCATCTTTCAATTGAAGCCCTCAGTAAACAAACAACCGGTTAGGCTTAATTTCAATTTTAGATGTGGATCAGGATTTTTTCTTACCTAAAAACTAATACCTTCTCCATCAAATCACGTTTGTTCCGCCTATTTTTCTATAAAACATTCAGAACTAAAAAAAATTGGATGCTTTTAGCTGTATATTTAACAGTTTTTAAAAATCTGTTTACTTTTGCGATGAATTCTGAAAGTTAACAAACTTGAATGTGAATGAATCAAGTAGCTCAAGTATTCATATCGCGTAGTGAGCTGTAAAAAACTGGATGGCAGTCTACTACTCCAATCGCATGAAAAACTAAATAAATAAAAAATAATGAAAGGGTTTGCTTTTACAAGGTGTGGATTAAATTCAATATTGTTAGATAATTCGGGATATTTTTTAACTTTCATATATCTTTTCCATTATGACGTCATTTTTAGTATTATGACGTCAAAATGACGGGTTGGATGGCAGTCTACTACTCCAATCGCATGAAAAACTAAATAAATAAAAAATAATGAAAGGGTTTGCTTTTACAAGGTGTGGATTAAATGCAATATTGTTAGATAATTCGGGATATTTTTTAACTTTCATATACTTTTTCCATTATGACGTCATTATTAGTATTATGACGTCAAAATGACGGGTTACCTTCTAGTTTATATATAAAAACTCAAATGAATACGATCAACATGCTAATAAGATGTCTCTCTTACGAAATGAGTTTGATAGAAGATTTAAAGATGTTTCTAAAATAGAGAATATAATACAGGGTGTTTCATATTAAATGGGACAAAAAGAAAGCATACCTAGGAACGCTGTAATTACTTTATTTTGATAAATCAAATTTACTGTGAAACTATAGTTATCCAAGTTTCTATAGATGTTCTATGTGTGCCCCTCCGGTGACACGTCAAATATCTATGCAGTATTCCACTTCCTGCTACAATCGTGATAGAATATCCTTTGTTGATGATTCGAGCAATTCAGTGATCTGCTGCTTCAGTTGCTGTAAGTCCTTGGGAAATGAAGGCACTAACACTTTATCTTTAACAAAACCCCACAGGAAAAAATCATAAGGGGTTAGACTTGGGGATCTCGGTGGCCAACAAAGCAATGGCATATCGTTTGACCCAGCACGGCCAATCAAGCAATGAGGTAGACTATCGTTCAGGTACTGACATACGTTTTTATGTCAATGTGGTGGAGCACCGTCTTGTTGCAGAATGAAGCCGGGAATCGCTTCTTCCAACAGAGGGAACGATAAACGAAGATGTTTTGGCGTATTCCAAAACACAGTACGATTTCTCCAGCATGGATGGCGCCATTTCGATTAACAGTGCTTCTAGCGGCGATTTCGTAACCGGAAGATTTTTCGCTGTTGCCAGATAAAACTTGTATAATTGTATTTTCAGAATTAGTTTGTTTCGGATAAATAAATCAATTACAGCATTTGTACTATGCTATTCTTTTTGTCCCATTCAATATGAAACACCCTGTATTATTTATTTCATTCCCATTCAAAGATGAAATAAAAATAGAAGAAATAGCAATAAAATAAAGAGGATTTTTGGATGTGGATCAAATGCTAGTTGAGAATGAAATCCTTAACCTAAAATGCGATATATTTTTGAAATCAAGAGCTACGTCTCAAAATTGTTATTGGAATTTACTTTGTGAAGGAAAATATCCATGTTTATGGAGATGTGCATATTTAACAACCTTTTTCGGTTCTACTTACCCCTGCAAAACAACGTTTTCTACCATGAATGCAATCAAAACAAAACATCGCTCCCGTTTGACAGATGACCATTTGGCAGCATGTTCACGAATAACTATAAAAGTACATATGAACCACAGTATGAAAAGCTTGCCGAAAATATGCAGTCACCTTTCCAGCGCGTCCTCTGATACGAAATAAAAATAATAGTTAAAATAATAATAATTACAAGATGAAAAGAACTTTTTATATACCATGTTTTTAAATTTTCTGTTGAATCATATGAACTTGACAATTCTATGTATTAATAAATACTTAAAAAAATTTTTTTTTGATGAATTATCCGATTAAATTGAAAGAAAATGAAATTAATTGGAAGTTAACTTGCGTTTAACTTTTCGTTCCCGTCCCGGCCGATAGATGGCTGCACCAGTCTACAAAACAAAATTAACTGAAAATGAATTCAATACTGCTTAAAGATGGCTAAAAGTATCAAAAGAATGCATTGTCATCGTGTTCTGAGCTATTCTAAAAGTTTCAAATGTCTAGCTAATCGGGAAGTTAGTTAAAAATCGATTGCAAGATTTGTACTGGACAAACACAAACATACAAACAAACAAGAAAGAGAGTTAATAAAAACATGGAAATAAATTTTCAATAACATTGTTCGCATTAATAATAAGAAAATAAAAGAAAATATGGTTTTATTTATGTACTAATTAGTTTGCAAGAAGAAAACATTTTCTTCTCCTATTAAAATAACTTGATATTGAATATAATTAGTAATATCTATGATTATTTTAATTTTAAACTAATTTTTGGCTTTAAATTACTAATTCTCTTATGATCACTCAGCACATACGATGTTGGTAGACCGTCGCCTATAATTTAAATTACAGGTCGCCCGTAGTGATCAAAAGTTTGGGCCACTACTGATCTATACGTAGTTACTGATGGAAAAAAATATCCAGACATCTTTCCTTCACTAAGTCCGCCACGGAGCACGTATTTCTGACATATGCTTCCCTACTATAGAGAAAATTTTTATCCTTCGTTAGCAACACCATAAGAATAGGATTTTCCCCGTTTTTTCCGTGTCTCAGTCAATGTCAAACATAAACAATGGAGCATGACGTATTTTAGAAAATATAGAGAGCGATCGAACATCTGTTTCGCCATCAGTGATAGCTGTCTTTAGATTTCGGCATATTATGTGAAGCACTTGTGCACGTGATATGTAGAATTTTCTATTAAACCTTAATTGCCATTTCCTGTGAAAATGAAGAGGTGCTGAAATAAATTTGAAAGTCATAGCTGCATGTCGCAATGTTATGAAGTCAGAATATTGTTATGAAGCATGCACATGAGATTGCTTATTTGTACATTTTTTCTGCTTCGCCCCTTTTTCAAGTTCTTCAAAATTTTAGTCATCGTCAAAAATTTATGCCCAATAATAGTAACTTAAAAAAAAAAAAAAATCAGGTAGTCGCTTCTAACGAAACTATCGCGGGTTATTAACGTAGGATTACTTATCGTTGCTTACCTCTTTTTTTTTTTTTTAACGCATTTTGGTACTTTTCTGTTTAACTGTTTTACTACTACTGGGTTTGGCGCGCTGCCAAAATTATAACTCGCGACAACGCTGAAATTTTGCTTTCCGCAGGACCGTTATTGAGGAACGTAATCCTACGTTAAAAGAAGGATTGATGGGTGTATAGAAATTCGAAAAAAGATCTACTAAAAACACCAAACCGCTTGTTGCGTATTTAGAATTTCAAGAGAGGGATTTTTTTAAAATTATTGATATTTTTATCTGTTACTAAGCCGCAAGGTAAAGGATAGTAATTTTTATATTTTCTCTAGATAATATGGACACATTTCGAAATCATACTTCTCTTTCAGAATAAGGTAATTTCAGCTTTAAAATGGCTAAATACACCAGTTTCAGTTTTATGATATACATAAATTATAGGGTTCGAAGTAGTCTAGTGGTAGCTCTTCGGCTTTCGTTGCTGAGGGTGCTCGGATCGAATCCCAGAAAGTGTCATTAAATAACTCCGTGTCTAGGCCGGATATAGGCACGTTAAATCCGTAAACTGGAAAGTCCCCCTATGAGGTCAGAGAGGGTGGGATATGGAACGATCCCCCAGGGTGCTCTGTAAAAATTGAGGTGGCACCTGGCTAAATCGGATTCCGACCTTTGTGCTGCCATTATAAATAGCAATCCTCAGCCCGCTAGCCGTTTTGGACCCGGTCTGGAATACTCCCGGCCAGGGCAATGACAACAACAACATAAATTATTTATACATATTTACATGATGATAAATATCTACTTTCCACATTTACTGCAGTTAAAGGCTAAAATATAATGAAATCTACTTATTTTAACTGAATTATCCTCTTTAAGTAATGAAGTACTCGAACACGTTTCTTAGCATTTGGCGAGAATTTTACTGTTGTAAATTCATGGTAAAATCACTTTAAAACGTGACTCACGTACAACCGGCCTCTTTAATTCTGGAGCCCGATTGACTAATGAAACAAGTGCCCGGATCCAAACGCAGACTTTGTGATAATTTTACATATTTCTCCCATTTCCAGTGACAAACTCTCATTGGTCGAGAACTGTGAAATCTAGCTTTCTCTCTGGCCAACGAAACCCGAATTTCAGCCCGATCCGTAAATGTCTATCCAGACCGTGATTCCCTGCTAGCCTTGGAAAAAAAAATGTTTATGTAATCTCCCTTCTTAGTTCTACTATAACTAAACTTCCTACTTTTTGTTTTTCGTGTTTTTATTAACTTATGAACTCTCGGATCAACGTGTTCGTCCTCTTTTATCTTTCATATCTTGTTCAGTCTTTTCGGAAACCTGAATATTCATTATCTAATTCGTAGACTCCAGAATCCCAACTGCCACTTGAATTCGTTGATAGCTGAGAATGATGACGTTTCATAGAATCCTGAAACCATATTTTTTTTCAGAGTAAGGGAAAAAAAACATTTAAAAATCAGCAGAAAATAAATTTATTGATTAAGGATAAAAATAAACAAATGAATACAATTTTTTAAAAATTTAATTCGGCGAATACAATTTTATTTCAGCACGAGTCTGAGTTACAGACGATCTGCTGTGAATAATTTTGCATAATGCAAATAAAATGTTGAATTTCTAGCGATTTTCTTTCGAACTCTTTGTTAGTTATTTTATTATGTAGTGTTAGCAATGTAATCGCAGACGACATCTTCTGATATCCAGTTCTTTCCCTTCTCTCTCATTTGTTCTCGTATCAAAGATTTCTATTGGATGCCTTATTAAAAGCTACTATTGGCTCTTTCTGGGATCCTTAACAAGTTAATAAATACATGTGATGTTCTTTTTTTCAGCCAATCTGTGTTGTAGCTTGTATATGTTTGACCTACTGTAAATAAACGTCTATTTTCCCGGTCCATGGAACTCTTTTAACTTAACGCAGTTGCCTCTCTTATTCTAACATTTAGTAACATACAGTGTCCCCAAAAATATGAAAAAAATGGTCGGTCACTGCTGGAAATCTCCTTATGTGAGGACTCGGTCCAGGGCAGTGGTTCCTAATCGTTGGTCCGAGAGAACCAAAGAAATGACCCACGTGTTTCAGGAGAAAAAAAAAAATTGGTTTCATCGTTTCAAAACGACCGTGAATTTAAATAACTTTTTAAAACTGGGAGCAAAAAAAATTTAGTTCCCCATTTTTTGTTCAGATTAAAAAAAATTTCTGTATTTCTTCCGCTTTCTGACGTTTTGAGTACGAAAAAAAAATATTTCAGATAGTCTCTTCTAACGAAACTACCGCGGGTTATTAACGTAGGATTACTTATCGTTACTTACCTCTTTTTTTGACGCATTTTGGTACTTTACTGTTTAACTATTTACTGCTACTGGGTTTGGCGCGCTGCCAAAATGATAACTCGCGACGCAGGACAATTTTTTCCTCTCCGGAGGACCATTATTGAGGAACGTAATCCTACGTAAAGAATCTTTGTTCTGTTTAAAAATTTCTAATATATTTTCAGTGACGCGGACTCGCAGCGTCACAGCCGTTTTACAGCTAGTGAAGCAAATGCAAAATGAAAAATATCGTTCATTTTTAAGTTTAGGCTTTCATGTTTGCTATAAAGTTTTCTTTTGCGCTAAATTTGTTATTGTGATTTTGTATATTAGTAACTTTTTTTATTCAAGTTGTTTATTACGAATAGCTTGTCTATATATATAAAACAGTTCCGTAACTGACTGATTGACTGACTGACATACAACGCATAGATCAAACCGCTGAACCTAAACGGCTGAAATTTTGCATGGCGATTCTTCTTATAGTGTAGGGGTGCAAAAAGAAAGATTTTTGAAAAATTCATCTTAGAGTTTTTAAATTAAATTTTTAAGTTGTTTTTGCAATTGTTTTAAAGTTTGCATTTAAAATAATAATTTGACGGTTATAAAATTTATATCATGAGAAAGATCATAAAGATTCCTTTAAAATGAGATCTTTTTCGAATCTTTACCTCCCTTTTTTGATTTTTGGTGAATTTTTAAAGATTAATTTTCCGAATTTAATGTATTAAATGCTGATCACGTGATTTCTTTTTCTGGTAATTTAAATAAATTTATCGTCACGTGCATAACAGCTAAATAGACAAAAAATTATTTTTTTTCTTGCTAATGCGGCAGACGATTGGACATTATCCAAAAAAATATTAAAATACAATTAAAGGTATTATGTTCCTCAAACTGTGCTATATTAACTGTACTATATTCTTTAGTATGTCCTATTAGATTTAATTTGAATATTTTCTTCTACATTATCTATATATATAAAACAGTTCCGTAACTGACTGACATACAACGCACAGACCAAACCGCTGGACATAAAGGTCAGAAATTTTGCATGGCAATTCTTCTTATAGTGTAGGGGTGCACTAAGAAAGACTTTCGAAAAATTCTTCTTAGATTTTTTAAAATTAAATTTTTAAGCTGTTTTAGTAACTTTTTTTAAGTTTGCATTTAAAATAATAATTTGAAGGTTGTAAAATTTATATTAAAAGAAAGATCATAAAAATTCCTTTAAAATTAAATCTTTTTCGAATCTTCACCTCTATTTTCTGATTTTTGGTGAATTTTTAAAGATTAATTTTAAGAATTGAATTTATTAAATGCTGATCACGTGATTTCTTTTTCTGGTACTCTAAATAAAGTTATTGTTACGTGCTTAACAACAAAATAGACAAAAAATATTTTTTTTTCTCTTGCTAATGTGGCAGACGATTGGACATTATCCAAAAAAATATTAAAATACAGTAAAAGAAATGTTCCCCAAACTGTACTATATTAACTGTACTATATTCTTTTGCATGTCCTATTAGATTTAATTTGAATATTTTCTTCTACATTATTTTGTCTATAAAAATATCCGTTACGATTTTTTTGTAAATATTTTTTTTACATCAATTGTATATATATTGATCGTCATATTTATTATAAAATATATATACATATATTTCTTTTTTTTGGCATTTATTGCATACATTGACCGTTGGAATTAATTTGAATGTACTCCGTAGCGAAGTGCGGGTTTTCAGCTAGTTTTGTCTATAAAAATATCCCTTACGATTTTTTTATAAATATATATATATATATATATATATATATATATTACATCAATTGTATACATTTATCCTCGTATTTATTATATATATATATATATATATATATATATATATATATATATATATATATATATATATATATATATATATATATATATATATATGCACTCATGGACAAAAAAATTAGCGCACCAAGAAGGAGTCGTCAAAATGAAACGAAATTTTACATACGTAATGACTACTTTGATATAAGTAAATGATAAGAAAATCAAAGAAAAAGGATAATTTATTTCAGAGAAAAAGGCAAAAGAACGGAGGAGTTAATACTCCGTTGGACCCCCTCTAGCGCGAATGCACGATGCGATACGATCGGGCATTGAGTCATACAAGTTCTGTATGATGTCTTGAGACATTTCGTTCCATATTTGCTGTCATCTTGCCTCTAGTTCGTTCAAACTCGTGGGATGCCCAACTCGTCGTCGCAAATGATCCCAGATATGCTCGATTAGAGACAAATCTGGGGATCGGGCAGGCCAAGGAAGGGTAGTAACAGTGCGGAGACAGTCTTGTGACACCCTTGCCCTATGAGGCCGAGCATTGTCTTGTTGAAAAATGGCTCCTGGGAGCCGTTGCATGAGTGGCAACACATGTGGTTGCAGGATTTCATGAACATACCGCTGGGCTGTCATGGTGCCACGGAACAATACTAGGGGTGACCGTGTATTGTAGGCAATGGCACCCCATACCATCACACCAGCTGTGGGAGCGATGTGTCGCTGTACAGCAAAGGCAGGATTGAAGCGTTCACCACGGGCTCTCCCCACACGAACACGATTGTCATCACTGCCGAGATTGAATCTGGATTCGTCGCTAAAGACGACCTGGTTCCATTCCGCTGCAGTCCAGTATCCTCGTGCGCGGCAAAACTCCAAACGGAGGCGTCGATGGGTGGGCGTCAAGGGCAGCACATGTAATGGGCGCCGCGATACCAACTGTCCTTCAGCCAGGCGCCTGGTTCGAGCGCGCGTATGGTTCGCTGCCTGGCGTATGATTCGAGAAGACATAGAGGCCCCTAGTGAAGGTGCTACCTGTGCCTGGATGGCGGCCGATGAAGCAGTTGGCTGTACGCGTTAATTTCTTACGATGTGGCGGTCTTCTCGACGACTGGTCTGTCGAGGGCGTCCTGAGCCTGGTCTTCGTGTACATGACATCTCTCGGGTCCACTGGTCCCAACACCTCCTCACAACACAATCAGAGCGGCCTAATTGACGAGCTACTCGCCTAGCTGACCACCCAGCTTCCATCATCCCGACGATTCTCCCCCTCTCAAACTGCGACAACTGCTTATATTGTCTTCGAACACGGCGAAATGGCATGTCTATCTCAGCTCTTCCTTTGTAAATGATTCAGCACACTCAAACAAGCTTTTGTTACCTGTTTTATACTCCACAGAGTACGATGTTCAACGCCCTCTACCGGCTATACGTAATGCGCAATCACGCTGCATATCTAATCATTTGCATATCTCCCCGACATGTACCTTCATTGCAAGTTTCGTTACAATCCCGCAATTATTTCTTGGTGCACTAATTTTTTTGTCCATGAGTGTATATATATATATATATATATATATATATATATATATATATATATATATATATATATATATATATATATATATATATTTATTTATTTTTTTTGGCATCAATTGCATACATTGACCGTTGTGTATTTAATTTGAATGTACTCCGTAGCGAAGTGCGAGTTTTCAGCTAGTTTATTCATAAAATAAAACCCATTTTTGCATCTAAAAGGATTGGTTGGGAGAGGGTCCCCGACGAATTTATTTTTCTTGGCAAGTGGTCCCTGATCAACAAAAGGTTAGAAACCACTGGTCTAGGGCATGCTTCTTAAATTTTTTTCATTCATAACCCCTTTTTATCATCGATATTTTTTCGCGACCCCAGGAAATAAGGATACTATAAAGATAAATATTTCCCCATAAATAATTTATTTCTTTGGTAAACAATATACACATGAAAAATAATAGTTTTAATACATGTTTCAAGTATACAAAAATTAATGAAAGAAAATCACGTTTTGATGTGACGGATGTGGTTGTTTTTTTGCTGCATAACAAATCAAACCTTGGGGCAATATTTGACATTATATCAGAATTAAATTTTCGCGATCCCAAAATTTCTCTTTACAATCCTATTAAGGGTCACGACCTACAGTTGGTCTACGGAATACTGTTACGACTCACCATCTTGTCGAAATCCTATGGAACGCTTCGATTTATTAATTTTTTTTTAACGGCTTTCGTGAAAGTTATTATACGCCTAAAGATAACACTTCCGGAAATTAGAGTGAACACGGAAGTGGCATATTATTATTGCGTAAGACCTTTTTTTAAAGTACAGTGCACTCCCGATTATCAGGGTTAATGGAAGGGAGGAGCAGCACGAATCATAAAAAAACACGGATAATCCGATTTCTGTTCAATTTTATTGTATTTGCAAAATATAATACACTTGTTTTTCGATTTTATTAATTTCATACATGTATGTAATCACTAATTTCTTTTTAACGTAGGATTACGTTCCTCCATACCTGCCCTCCGGAAAGCAAAATTTCAGACGCTAAAAATGTCCGCCGTCACGAGTTATAATTTTAGCAGCACGCCAAACCCAGTCTGTATCGCTTGGGCAAGCAGTAAACAGTTAAACAGAAAATTCGTCAAAATTAAGACACACACACACACACACACACACACACACACGTACACATATATGTATATATATATATATATATATATATATATATATATATATATATATATATATACATACGTACATATATATATAGATACTATATACATAACACATACATACATATATCGTACATACAAAAGAGGTAAGCAATGATAAGTAATCCTACGTTAATTACCCGCGGTAGCTTCGTTAGAAGAGACTACCTGATGTTTTGTTTTTTTTTGTTTTACCGAATCTTTGATATTTTTTTTAGACATCACTACGAATTTTCCTGACATGATATGATATCACTGTATTCATAATCCCGGGAAATGAAAGAAGCGTTATTTTATTACATCCTTTATCCGATAAAAAATCTTCTCCATAATCCGAAAACTGTTGTTTAAAAATCTTATTGTTTATGTATGTATGTCGGATGAGATTTGTATGCAGTTTTTAGTAAATTAAGTAGGTATTATTTTGGATAAAGATTTCAGATTCAGCAAGAATAATCCGCACACGGATAATCGAAAGCGTATTGCATGTATAGCAGATGTGAAAATCAACGCGTCCAACATCCAAGATTTATCAATCTGAGTTTCTCAAACTTTTTTATTTCTGTCAAGGTTACTTACACTTGTAAGTTGCAAAGGAACTAAAGCTGATGAAACTCACTTATCCTAGCAAAATCTGCATGGATTACACCTTAGAAAAAACGATCTCTTCTAAAGCATTCCCAGTGAACTCAGAGGGCTCTTATTACTTGACTTAGTTGAAAATTATGACTCATTTTCTTAAGCGGGGCCCGAGGTAGCCTAGTGGTAGCGCGTTGGGCTTGGAACTTCGGGTGCTCGGTTCGAATCCCGACTTCTAGGGCACGTAAAATCTGTAGACCGGAAAGTCCTTCTATGAGGGCAGAGACGGTGGGAGAAGGTATGATCCCCCAGATATCGCCCCTGAGGGTGTTCGGTCAATATGGAGGTGGCGCCAGAGGGTAGTGTTTGTTCACCTATACGGTGCCCCCATTGAAAGCAACCAACGATTCTCGCGGTTTAAGTGCGGATGTCTTGAGTAACAGTTGCATTGGCAAACAACATTTTCTTAAGAACTTTGGGACAGCAACAATACTAATCGACAAATTCAAACAATCTTTGAGTTTCCTTTTTATTTCTACTCAATAAATAATATTAGGAATTTAACAATTTTATTTCGTTAAAGTTCTTATAAAAAAAAGTAGTAAACCCACTTATTGGGCATGCAGCTTATATAGAAGAAATGGTCAAGGTAAGCCCCTTGGGGAATATCTACATATTTATGGAAGAGCCCCCCCCCCCCCCCCCAAAAAAAAAAGGGTTACATTTGCTATGAAAGAAATTTTAAGTGTCGTTCTTTATAACGTTTTTATTAAATATATCATTAGCATAAGGAATATCGCTAAATAGTTTTAATAGATTTAATAATTATTATTCCTTTGATTGTTTTGCCGTATGATTCAAATCTGGCCTATATTGAGTTGTTTAATTCGTAGCCATTCAGTTAAATGCTGATTTGTCAACATTGAACGCTGTTTATTTTTTTTTTTTTATCAACCTAATTGTAGAACACAAGAATTCTCGGCTATATGTTGTACCAAAAATGGAGGTTAATAGACATGCCGCTCATTTTTAATTTTAGGTATTTTGATTAAGCCACAAGTTTCCAAAATTCTAGAAGGGATGCACTTGATTTGAAGAAAACTTGTAGCGAAATACGAAAATTTATAAAATAATACGTATATAAAAAGACATTCTTATATAAATTATTTGAAAATTGATTATTGAACATAGAGCTTCAAAAAGTGAAAAGTGCCGCAAATAAAGCGATATAAAGAGCCACATTTTGACCACCACTGTTATATAACCCTTTTCATCACGTCGTGGATTGACATGAGATATTTCTCTTGAGAATGTCTGATCTGATAACACTCATTTCAATTCGTCTTCCTTTCTCAATTTATTACAAGTTATTGAGAAGCAAAATTCCAATAGAAAATATATACGTTTTGATAATGAAAAGGGATATTTTAAAATGCCTGTTATTCGGAACGCATCAGGAGTTCAACAGTTTGAAAGAATACTTGGCTGTACTGCGGTCACGTGGTAATTAGGTGGCATTAAATGTTTACAAGTTGAGGCGAATAAACAGTCCTCGTAACTGATAGGGAATAATTTTCGTGACGTTATATACTGCTGTTTATATGAGTTTTGTTGCCAAACACAGTCATCGAAGAAATTTCCGGTAGTCTAAAACCGGTAGTCAAAGGTATATGTGTAATGTGAATATTTTCCCTATTCGTTAAAAGTGTTAAAAGAAATTAAATGAGGATTGTTGCGAAGGATCCACAATTTGAACCTTTTGTCTCCTTCCAACCGTATCGCCATTTTCTTTTTCCGTCAACACATTTGTGGGTCATGAAACGGCCATATTGGAAAAAAGGGGACCTGGTCTGCACCTGCACCAAGTTCCAAGAAACATCGCACCCCAAAATTTCTTAGGATGGGAGGAAGAAAATTCCAGGAAAGACTCAAGGGACATACAATTTTCGCGGAAATAAAAATACCACGTGACTCAACCTTGGGGATGTCGTATCATCCTGCCCACGAATAAAATACTCGGAACAGCAATACATTTACGTGACCGGCGAGGGAGAATGAGAACAATGAGGAGACGGCCTTGCAACCATCTAACCATCAGAGGGCACCCCGACAATCAAAAACGCCTTTTATTCAAACTAGATATTTTCTGCGACAGCGGACCCCAAAAACCTAAACTACAACATTTTTTTTTCTCCCGCCTCACGTGTTGGAGTCACGGACAGACCTCTTTGGAAACTGGTCATTCTCAGGATTGTCTGACCAGTGGCTGCATACATGGGTTGGCTCAGTTTGACGAACTCATTCGTTTTTCACATATAATCTGATCAACTATATTGTGTTAACGATGGGCTTCTGAAAACTGAGTTGTAACAAGTAAATAAAATTTTCCATTTGATCAAGTTTAATCTGGCAAAGAATAAATTTTTTTCCTTAACTCTCCGTCTTCTGCTTTTTATTGCTATGATACACCTATATTATTTTTTTTACGTAAACTTTGCAGACTTTAGAATTTTTTGCCGTTTGCGCGCATAGTTTAAATTCCATTTGACAGTGTCTCAATGAGGAAATCCGATGGTTGAGCAAATTCGGTCAATTTCGTTGGGGAATGAATACAAAAAATTATCTTATTAAAATATTAGCGTGTATTGTGTATTATTATTATTATTATTATTATTTTGTATTGAATGCATGGGTAGCACATTATATGTTTCACAAAAATGGCAGTGCAAGGAAAAGAAAACATTTTTGCTCTTTCCGCTTTTAAGCACATACTAATGACGATTATGCACATTCGCCAATTTCTTGAAAATTTCGTCTTCGCCATGCGATTTTAGCGTAGACATTTCTATTTCTGTAAGATAGCCTTTTCTTTACATGTTCATCTCCGATCACATGTGTTGATCGAACCACTATTTTGTTATTATTTGTTTTACAGGGTATGCATACCATTTTCTATGATGTTAGTTAATGCAGGTTATAGTTAATGTAAGCTTTCTATGAGGTTAGCTAATGTTAGTTATAGTTAATGTAAGCTTTCTATGATGTTAGTTAATGTAAGTTATAGTTAATGAGAATATATTAAAGAGAACTTTATAAATTTTGAATGTTTTTTTAAACCAGTAAACCTTGCGGCACTATAAGGGGAGCTTTTGACCTCCTGAACTTCTTATACAAGTGATGTCATTCAGGATTTTTTACTGCCAGTTTGACTTTTGTGCAGTTAAGGACTCTTATGTTGTAGAGAAAGGAGCCAACCCGTTCTTCAACCTCTACAGGCTGTTGCATGCCAGCATGCCTAGAAAAGGGGGGAGTGATTGTTATGAAGGATCCACAATTTGAACATTTTGTCTCCTTACAACCGTATCGCCATTTTCTTTTTCCGTCAACACATTTGTGGGTCATAAAACGGCCGTATTGGAAAAAAGGGGGCCTGGCCTGCACCTGCACCAAGTTCCAAGAAACATCGCACCCCAAAATTCCTTAGGATGGGAGGATGAAAATTCCAGTACAGACTCAAGGGACATCCAATTTTCGCGGAAATAAAAATACCACGTGAGTCAACCGTGGGGATGTCGCCTCATCCCTCCCACGAATAAAATACTCGGAACGGCAATAAATTTACGTGAGAGACCAGCTGGGGAGGGGCCAAAACCAAAAAAAAAAGGAAAAATGAACCCAGAGTTTTTTAGAGAATCCACGAGGAGAGCGGAGGCAGACGGTCAGAGATTGTGCGACGAGCTGTGAAAAAAAGACCTGGAACGGCTGCGCGATGAGCAGGAGAGGAGAGATGCGCCCCCGCTAAAGCCCCGACGAGACGAGATACCGCCCGCACCGTGCCCGCGGCCTCCACCGGTAGAAGTGCCCCAGCCCCGCTGCCTCCTCAAAGGTCCCCAGGTTGGTCATTTCTCCCCTTTCAAATAGTGCTTCTTTATCAATTTTGATAAATTGAACTTTATTTTGCTCGACCCGTAATGGTTCTTCCGTAGGAAGCGGATACAACATGGCCTAATTCTTTATACATATATTTCAATTAGCTAAGAAATGCACTTATTATATGTAAACTAACCTTTGTATAATATTGTAAAAATAAATGTTCTTATTTTATTTATAAACGTATCGTTACCTTTGGAGTTCACCTCCCAACTTTACACAACGCAATGGGGTATCTCTGGTACCCCTCATAACAAGGATAAATAACACATTGTCTACCAGAGGCTTATCAATAAGTCCTCCTTAATTGCACATACGATACCTAAACTTCAAAATCTCTCAACTACTATTTTTTTCCTGTTTTCATTTTATGTGGGAATACGATAACCCACAGCTGCTTCCATCTATTGATTCATACGAAAACTCAATAAATAGTGTTAGGTACATTCTAAAGGCATTTTAATGAACAGCTGTGACTTATTTGTGACTTACTTATCTACAGCTGTGACTTATATGTTAAGTATTCGAAAATTACAGCGACCACAGCTTTCGCTTATACGCCTTTGTCAAACTGTCGACCGGTCGCTACGCAGTAATTCCTGTACACGCAGCCGAGGGTTGATTTCCCAAGTTCGGTGACATTTTTCATTATTGAGGGCCTGGGCGCCGGGTGGACAGTACAGATCTGCCATCCAATTTAGGCAACCCCGGGCCCATCAGCCGAGGGCTAAAATGTCTTTTGGCCCTACTGTAAAATTTGTAATTTTTCAGTTGAGGGATTTTTGGAGTTAGGTATTGTACTGTCACGGAGAGTGGCAATATATCAGAGTCTGCAGTTGTCTGGCATGGGGTGTGTTCATAAATAAGCAAGATGTAAGTAAAAACACAAAGTTTATTCAGAACCTTAATAAACGTTAAAAATATTAAAAGCAATAAAAAAATAACTTTCAACAAATTCGCTCCAGGAGCGTTAAACCTATAAACTTAGAACATTTGTTTAACCAAAATAATTCACACAGAGACTTCTAACACACGAATCTCCCTAGCTCGTGAATCCGACTGTGTGTGCTGCCAGGGGCACCTTTGAGCAGAATTGATTCTTGAGAAGCGGAGTACCTGGGTCTTGTAGACTTTATCTCCTGTTCGCAAGATAGCTATTTCAAAGTACATGTGCTCAGTAGTAAAAGTTATAAACTTACGTTAAGTATTCAGCTGAGAATTAACATTAAATTAAAATTAAGTTTAAATCCTTCAAAAATTTATGAAGGATAAGAAAATATTAAGAAAGTAACAATTAAATTAAAAATTCAAGTTATGAGGATATTAATAAAAATTAAGAGATAGAATTAAAATTAAAGTTAAGAAGATAAAAACAAATTTAAATATGAAGATACGGAAGGGGCACCTTTGCTCTAACTCGAGCGATATTTATACAAGCAAGTAAGATGAAATTAACATATATTTGTCTATATAAATAAAGCAAATGCTATGTCTGTCGTGTCCCAATTCCGGGTGAACCGGGCTTCCATTATGAAATTCGGCCATATTTGAAATGTCGAAATCGATGTATTTTTTTCCATGAAAGTATTTAAATGTTACATATTTGGAAAGAGCTTTAAAAACTGATAATTTTTTCTGCGTACACTTATTCTGTTACTTTAATAGTTTTAGAGATATTTCAATTCTAAATGCATACTGCACCGAACAAAACGTAAACATAGAGTGATTTACAGAGTGATTCACAGCGTGATTTTCAGTGACAGCAGTGACAGCAGTGATTCTCATTAAAAAATGAATCACTGAAAATAAATGTTTCATCGTGTCTAATTTTTAATTATTTTTCTGTTTTAATCATAAACATCATAAATAGATCATTTGAAGATGTACTGATTTTTTGGGATTTTTTGGCAGTTAAAAGTGAAATTTTTTTAAAATTCAAGTGAACTGTGATTCGATTGATTCGATTGTGTCAAGTGATTCGATTTGGGTATTCGATTAATGTTGCCAGACTGGCTTACGTTGGTGAATCGAAGTTCGCCATTTCTTTGTTCTAATTTTAGCTTATTTATTGTTTTGTAATAACATTTTTTATTTCAGTAGTTTACAGCAGTTGCCACAGCTTTAATATTAGACCCCATTGTCCTAAAGTTTTTCATTGCTTATTTTTCGATTGTATTAACTTTTTTTATTTCAGATTGGGTTTGTAGCAAAAAAGTGCATATTAACATTTTTTAAAATGATTTTTCTGTTTTGTTTTAGAATACCATAAAAAATTTGAATTTGGACTTTAATTATAAATTTATATTTTTTATATTGGGTTTTCTTTTTATTCATGCGTATAACATTTCACATGCTTTTTTTTCTATGTTATTTATACTGTGTTTAGTTTTAAAATTGATTTTGGTTAACAATTATTCCACAATTTGACATTTTTACTTTACAGCTTTTAGTGGTACAGTTTGCAAAATTTTTTTGTGTATTACTGCCGAAAGAAATTGTTTTAAAGTTTTTCATGAATCTTAATGTAAATTGAGAAGTAATTAACTGCTATTAACTATTAGTAATACACTTTTAAAATTCAATAATTAACTTTTCAATTAAATTTTAGTTTAAAATTCAATAATCAACTTAGTAATAACTTTATAAAGTTTATTAGTTTTACCTAAATAAAGTTTTTTGTTTAAATGTTTTTGTGCGGGTTTGTCATTATTTATCGTGTTTATGACCTCAGCATCCAATAAAATGGATGTGTTCCCCTGCAAAATATAAAAAAAATTTAAATTCATTATTTTCTTGAAAAACAAACTTTTTAATGCCCATTTGTTTTAATAAACTATAATTATAAAAAATATTTAAATTTTATTTTGCTCGAGTCTCTCAAGAGGTTAATGCTGTTCCGTTAGAATTCAATTCCAGACTGGCACATGAAAATTTATCTTTTTGTAATGCAGGTATGCTCATATCATACCAGGTGGTGGGTGTTAATACGAATAACAAATTTTTCTTTTTGTGGGGTGAGGGGGGGGGGAACTGCAAATTAATAGTTCCTCTTATGAAAATTCTCCCTCTTACTCAATCAATTCAAAGCCGTTTGTCTGGTGGACGGATGGCCTGAGCGTAGCTAGCCGAAGCCCGGCTAGTATAAAATACAATGAAGAGGAAAAACAATAAACCATGGGGAAAATAAATGAAAAACCCCATTTCTCAGATGTATGACGTCAAAGTTGCCGTAACGCCATTAGCTGTTAGGTAACAAGTGCTACGTCAGTCTAAAACGATAGCATGAATGTCGGAAACTAATGCAACTAAGTCTTATAAACTGAAGTTTGGGCATGTTCACATAGGAGTCCAGTAGCGGGAGCGTTAAAGTATTGAAATATATTTAACCAATGGCAAACCTCCAAACGATTAGCACCGAAATTTTTAACGCCTATGATTGGTTTATTTCCGCCTCAGCGCCATCTTACCTTTTACGCTTCCGCTACCGGACTCCTATGTGAACAGGCCCTTTAGGTAGCCCTTTCAGGATTCATTTTCCTAACACGTGTAAATGTTGTTAACCATCTAGACCCGTGACGCGCAAACTGTGAGTCGCGACCCACTGGGGGGGGGGGGGGTCGTGAAAAACATGGGAGGGGTTGAAGATGGTTTGAAGAAAATTTATGTCATATTGAATCATATATTTAAAAAGATGCTTTAAATTTTCTAAAATTGCATATTTTAAATTTTTAATTTATAACTTTTTATTTGTTAAAAATGATAGGGCATTGTTAAATAAGATGACAAACAGTTTTACCAAAAATAAGTGCAGGTGGTAAGCAAGGTACTATTTTAACATAGGATTACGTTCCTCAATAACGGTCTTATGGAGAGAAAAAAAATTGTCCGAAGTCGAGAGTTATAATTTTGGCAGCGCCAAACCTAGTAGCAGTAAAACAGTTAAACAGAAAAGTACCAAAATGCGCCAAAAAGAAAAAAAAGAAAAAAAAAAGAGATGTAAGCAACGATAAGTAATCCTACGTTAATAACCCGCGGTAGTTTCGTTAGAAGAGACTACCTGAAATTTTTTTTTATTATTATAATGTAAAATAAATATATACCGAAAATGTTCAGTTTCCTTTTAACGTAGGGAACTGTACATTTCGAGCTTTCGCGCTAAAAACGTGCTTTAAACTTTCTAAAATTACATATATTTATTTATATTTTTTATGTGTTAAAAATATATGATATTGTTAAATAAGGTGTGAAACAGTCTTACAAGGCTACATAGCTTCCATTAGTTTTTACCTATATGTCCGAGTATGGGTTTTCAAAATGAGTAGCTATAAAAACCAACCAACGATGATTTGTGAGTAGCATTCTAAAATATTTTGCCAAATATTGAACACATACTATCTGAGGTCCAGGTTCAACCTTCTCGTTAATTTTTTTTTTCTAATTTAGTTTTATATAGATAAGTGAAGTTTATAATTTTTAATGTTTTAATATGAAGATTATAATTTTTAAATTATGCTCTTTTTAATTTAAATTTTAAAAATATTTTACCTAAATGGAATACAAATATGTATTAATATTTAAATATGAAGTTTTAGTCATGTGAGATTTGACAAAAAAACAAGTGTAAATTGTAAAGAAAACATTTTTTTAATTGCTTTTATGTAAAGTAAATATATATCCGAAATCTACAGTTCATCGATTTTTGAAATAGTTTCTCAAAATTTTCTTATTTTGTTTTTCTATTCGTTTGTTAACATTTTCCTAATTAAAAAAATGTTATTACCAATAAATTTTCATTTGGGTCTAGGGATTTTTTTAATCTAAAGAAAATGTGTCGAAAGAAGTTTGTGAACTACTGGTCTAGACTTCCGTATCAAAAGTCCAATACTGACTTGCATGAAAAATAGCTAGACACTGCTAGTTTCTGCATAAATCCCTTGATCAATAATGTGATAATATAACTCAGATGTATATATCAACTACAAACATTTTTGGAGTCGTATATCAAGATTTAACACTTCACAAATAACGTAACATAATATTGATTTCATTAACACATGGTTTTATGTTATTCCAGTAATATTCTGCATAGGATAACAAACTTTATGATGCAGTAATTGTACATGCACCTATACACCATAGTTTGACTTGAATACAATTACAGTGATACAGTGATATTGTCTATGTTTAGTGATATTGTCTAAGTATGTTTGTGGTAGAGTTAGCGAAAGTACATTAAGTATTCACCAGGAGTATGAAAGAATGTGAACTTTGACAAATGATAACATAATACGAGGGTCCCACTGAAATTTTTGAGATACTGCAAAATGGTACAAGTTAAACTTACCAACCCTTAGGAGTGTTCAAAGTAGTCCCCTTCAAGATCAATGCACTTTTGAAGGCGAATTTTCCAAAGATTAAATGCCCCAAGCCATCCATTACTTGGAATAGATGAAAAATATGCTTTTATAGCCTCATCAATCTCATCTTCGGAATGAAAGCGACACCCATGTAAAGTTTTTTAATTGAAAAATAGCCAAAAGTCCCACATAGCAAGATCAGGAGAATGGGGTGGATGTTCTGGAGCTTCATTTCCATATGCTAATTGTAGACATTGAAGGCATTCTTCTTGATTTAGCCCGTCTTTAAAATCATAGAAAATCATAGCTCGATAATGCTCTAATGTAGTTCCCTTTTTCTCTTCTTTCAAAATTTATTCTATGATAGCTAAATTGCAGTTGTTGCCATAGATTATCGTCTGAGGACATAAAATAGTTCAAATTTAAATATCTGCCCAGTAATTTTCTTTGGCGCATATCGTCTGCACCAGTCTCACAAATTTCAGTGTTAGGGCTTGTTCACATAGGAGTCCGGTAGCGGAAGCGTTAAATTATTGAAATATATTTAACCAATGACAAATAATTTTAAAGTTTAGAAAATGGCAAATTGGATTTTGCTCCAATGTAGAGGAAGCATTTCTCCAGATCTCTCTAACTCCAGAAGATCGCGATTTTCTACGTTTTCTGTGGTTTAATGAAGATTCTTTGAATGAAGACATACCTGAAAAAACTTTGAATATTTCAGAATGACTCGAGTTCCCTTCGGTGTTTCTTGCAGCCATTTTCTTTTAAGTACCACGATTCGTTATCACTTAAAGTCTTATGAGCAAAATCATAGTGAAACGTGTAAAATGTTGGAGAAAATGTACGTCGATGATCTTATTTACAGTGGAGATTCTGTAGAAGAATCATACAATCTTTCGTTAAAGGCTCAGATGATAATGTCTGAAGCAAACATGAAGCTCAGAAAATGGGAGACTAATTCAACTGAACTTAAGAAACTCTGGAAGGATAGTGGATTAAATGCTAGACCAGTCACTGAGAGTTGCAGTAAAACCCTGAAAATTCTTGGGATGATTTGGAATTGCGAAGAAGATTACTTGAGGCTTGAAATGGAATCAGTGCTCCGAAGCTTAGACGGTGCTCAGGCGACAAAGAGAGGTGTCCTTAAAATAGTAGCAAAGATCTTTGATCCATTGGGACTTTTTGTTCCATCTACCATCCGGATGAAATGTTTACTTCAGGAGCTGTGGAAAAGAGGATTAGCTTGGGATGAAACACTTTCTCCTGATTTGAAGTCTCGATGGGAAGAGTGATGTAGCGTGCTAAAGGACATTACAGATATCGTCATATCTCGCCCATATGATATACCAAGCACTAAAGACCTTTTTCAAGTTTGTATTTACTGTGATGCTAGTCCAAAAGCCTATGGAGCAGTTGCCTACATTAGGGCTCCAGATCAAGAGCAGTGGACAACCAGTTTTATTCTACCTAAATCTCGTGTAGCTCCCCTGAAAAAATTGTCATTGCCTCACCTCGAGCTAATGGGAACTGTTATCGCATCGCGACTTGCAGAATATTTGAGAAAAGCTTTCCATATAGATACCAAAGATATCTATTTATGGACTGACTCTGAAATTTGCCTCTATTGGATCAAGAGTACTGCAAAGATGTGGAAACCTTTTGTTTCGCATCGGGTCATGGAGATCCATGAAAAGACTTTGCCCCAAAACTGGAAAATTTGTAAAGGTGCAGAAAATCTTGCTGATAAACTTACCAGAGGATTGAAGACAGCCTCTTTTGTGACCAGACGAGCTGTGGTGGAAGGACCCAAGATGGCTCTCACAATCTAGTGGAACTTGGAATACACATTTCCCCAAGAATGTTCCGGTGTGAAGAGGTTGAGAAAGAAAGAAAATCTCATCACCAGACAGTTAACGTTGTTATTAAAGAGGATCTGGACAATGAATTTTTATCAATATTCTCCTCGTGGACCAAACTACTTCGAGTGATAGCTTGGTGCATCCGATTTTGTCAGAAAACAGTCTGCTGGCAGAAGGGATTTCTAGCATCGAATGAATTGAAGAAGGCATTACAAGCGGTATTAAGACAAGTTCAAGATAGCGAATTTTTTGAAGAAATAAAAGCTTTGAGGTCTGGGAAACCCTTTAAACTTGTAGCAAGATAATATCTCTATACCCCTTCCTCGACGAAAATGGCCTACTGCGGGTTGTAAAGAAATATCGGAAGGTCAAAAGCATCCTATCATTCCTCCGAGACTTGAAACACCACGTTACAAGTCTTCTTATAAAACATTATCATGAAAACCACCTTCATGGAGGAGTTATGCTTTTACTCTCTGCAATTCGGTAAAACTTTTGGATAATGAATGCCAAGGAAGCGATCAGAAGCTACATATGGAAATGTGTCAGGTGTCATCGATTTAGAGCTGAATCAGCCACTCAACTGTTGGGTGAATTGCCGAAAGCAAGAGTGGTTCTTTGCCGAGTTTTCTCAAAGACCGGTGCAGATTTTGCGGGACCCTTTTTCATAAAGATGAAGAAAGGAAGAAGAGGTCAGACAACAAAATGCTATGTTTGCCTTTTTATCTGCCTACCTATAAAAGCTATACATATAGAAGTTGTGAGTGATTTGTCCTCAGAGACATTCATCGCATCACTTAGAAGATTTGCAACTCGGCGAGGTCGACGACAAGAAATCTATTGCGACTGGGGTACCAATTTTGTTGGCGCTGCAAGAGAAATTAAGAGCATGATGCTCTCATTCAAGACCGATGAGAGGTTTCACAACTATCTGGCTGATCAAAACGTTATTTGGAAATTCAACCCCCCCTGGTGCTCCTCATCGAGGACGACTCTGGGAGGCAAGAGTGAAGTCGAAAAACATCACCTTAGACGAACAATGGGCTCACAAGTTTTATCAATGGAAGAATTCCTAACACTGATTAATCAAGTTGAAGCGTGGTTGAATTCTTGTCCCATCATTCCTGTGTCGACTGACCCCAATGATCTGACTGCCCTTACTCCTGGACATTTCCTCTTGGTGGCCCGTTGACAACCATTCCTGACCATGACTTAGCTGAGGTGAAGGTGTTTACTTTTAAGAGATGGGAATTGACCCAGCAGATGCTTCAGAGTTTCTGGAGATGTTGGAAAACAGACTATCGTTCAACTTTGAATCAACGTGCCAAGTGGCACAAGACTAAAGGAAATCTCAAAATTAGTGATTTGGTGTTAATAAAAGACGACAATCAACCACCTCTGAGGTGGAAATTAGGCAGAATCCTTCAGGTCTTTCCTGGAGCTGGCGGTAAGGTGAGAGTACTCTAAAGACTGCATATGGTGAGCTCAAACGCCCCATAACAAAACTCTTTCCATTACCCTTCAATGAATAAGTATAATGTGATATTTGAAAACTTTCAATTTATTATTACAGTATGCTTTAACTTTTAAATTTTAACATGTTACTTACTTATTGATATCGTGGAATAATAATATGCTGTATTTGTAAACCTTAATTTTTTCATTTGGATACTGTATGTAATTTAAGTATTTAGTGTTTATTGATTGTTACCTGAAATGTTGCTATTGTTCGTTATTGACTTTATCATTACCCCAAAATGGCATGATGTCAGTTTTGTGACTGTAAAATTGTCTGTATTGTAATTGTTCATGCAAAATCTTCATTTGTATTTACTAATTGTTTAATTTGTGTGATGTATTTCATTTAGGAGTGCTGAATGGATATTTATCTTGGGGGGAGGAAGTTTGAAAGCACTTATAGTTTATTCTTTCGCCCCTAAATGTCAGTTCAATGTATTGTAATTGTTCATGCAAAATCTTCATTTGTATTTACTAATTGCTTAATTTGTGTGATGAATTTTGATTTAGGAGTGCTGAATGGATATTTATCTTGGGGAGAGGAAGTTTGAAAGGACTTATAGTTTATTCTTTCGCCCCTAAATGTCAGTCCAATGTAATAGTAATTTTGATAGTTTTGTATTTATAGAATGGCAACTCCTAGTAATGTTTTGTTTTTCTGTAGAATTAGTTTGGAATCGAAATTTAGATGGCTGTGTACCTTTTAGCCTCGTGCTAAGAACAGTATTGCGATACTGCTCTGATTTCTGTCTATTTGTGTGAAAACAAAGTACCTTGTCTTTGTGTCGTCATGCCAGATGATTATTTACAGCCGTTGTTTATTTCCCTGAACATTAATCCGAGGATAAGAACATTGACTTCCGCCATATCACAGGATGTAATATCTCTGGGCATCGGGTTTACCTGTTTTGCGTATCCCACTTTTGTAACTGAAACATATTTTCTCACCCATTTAGTTATACTTCCCTTTTTGTAATATGCCCCAAACAGCATTTCATTTTTACAGTGTGTAATTCAATGTAACTTTTATTTGATAATATGTTGACATTTTGTAATAATTTTACTTGGCTTTACACCAATCTGCGAGTTTTTACCTTAACATACTTTTTAATAGAGGTTCATCGACTGCATGTGTGTAAATTGGTATTCTGAGTAAACTATACATGTCTCTACAGCATTCTATAAATCTATACTTTTACATATATTTTATTAAAGCTATATTAATATTTACGTATCTTTTATTAAAATTTCGTGTGTGCATGTGTTTTGTTGAGTTATTTTTGGCAACATGATCAAACTAAATAACCAAGAAATCATAATTCATATTTTGCTGTAAAGAAATTTTAAATAACTTAATAGTCAAAATAACTTAATAAAATATATTTTTAAAATAAAACACATCACTTCTGATGGAATACTTTATTCACATATCAAATGACAAAGATTCAGTTCCATATCACAATCAAAGTTTTAGGAATTCCAAACCTTTACGTTTTCAGCCACCAGCTGGTTGAATGCACTGAAGACCAGGCACGGTGACATCGAACACATCCAGACAAACCACCAAAGGTTTAAGGTATGCCTTTCAATAGCAAGGTTGGAACTGATAAAACCTAAAAGCGCATATGGAACTGCTGAGAAGCTTTTATGCATCATACATTTGATGTCAAAAATGAGTTTTAATAGAAATACCAGGTTGGCGATTGAATCATGAAACTTACAAACATTTTCAAATGCGTCTATTGCTAGAAGAAGAAGAAGAAGAAGAAGAAGAAATAAAAAGATGTAAAAGTCTTATGGAACATAAAGCCGTATTTTAAGAGTTTGTTGTCTGAACATTATAAAAAAAATTACAAAAAATTAACAAAAATAAATTATAAACTTTTACAAATTTTGAGGCATAAAAAATTGGTTTTCAGAAAAAAAGTGAACACTGAAAACCTACGTTATGGAAACTTTAAAGTTTGCATCTTTAAGAGCTTAGGAAATCGTCTGCGTAAGAAAAAAAAGAAAAGAAAAAAAGCAAGCAGCTTAAACGAAAAACGAGAACATTTTCCCCCCAGCATTTTAAGTTCCAAAGAAAGAGAAATTAATTGGCATTAAATCACAAGCAACTTTCTTCTGTTCGAAGCTAATGAAACGGGACATTTTACTTCCGTTGATTTGAGATAAGATAACTGATATCTCGAGCTATGTCATTAGGTGGCGTGCTAGGATCATAGCGCATGACAGGCATTCCTGTTCTGTCCACAAGAATCTTCTCGAAGTTCCACCTGATGTCACGGTTCTTCATCGGAGTATAAAACAATTTCGCTTGGTCGGAGAACACGTCTCGTGTTGGTGGGCACAATGTCTGTAAAAAATAAATAAATAAATTAGAACATTTATTCTTAATCTTTGTCATTTTTTGAAAGTTAATTTATACCTCTTACTTACTAATGTCAAACGGCATCAATGGAACGATAAAAAGAATAGAATTGACACCAATAATGTTTCAGCATTATAACACAGTTCTTATTTCCTGTAATTCGCGGGAGAGTTAACTTTGTTCCATTGTACTAAGACGCTTAAACTCTCTAGGGACATAGCTGTCAGCATAAATCCCGCAAACAATCGTGCTAACATAAATGCAATGATTCTTTCGTAATTGAAACAGAGGCATTATTTAGTTGAAGAAATAATAATTTCGTGGAACACAAAGGTCGATACGAACACTTGTTATTCTGTTCTGCTTGCTTATCTGTAGATTGTCAAGACAGAATTTACTACTTATAGTCTCAAATTTTGAATGTTTTCATGGCACATTAATAGATGCACTGCATGACATACTGACATATTCCACTTTACATTTATCTAAGATGGGAAGTAAAATATCAGTGAAAGAGAAAAGGCTTTTATTATTTCCCCCATAAAAAATGTTCAGATTTATTTTCTCAACAATAACAGGCTTCATTTAACAATTAGGTAAAGAGTGTTGACGCAATACTTATGTACAAACATTCAAAGCACGATACAACTCCTTCCCATCTAAGCATCGGGGTAGTATTATGCTAAATGTCCACTTGAGAGAAAAATCCCGAGAGAAAGTCTCGAGATTAGTTTCAGGGTGTAGTCCATTTGAGATCACTTACGCTCTCGAGACAGTTTCGTGAGACTCGACGGTCACTGCAATCTCGTGACAAGGAACATTTCGTGTCGACTTGAGAGTCAGTCAACTCGCAGTCAGTTGTGTGATTTGATCGTAAATTGTTTATTTTTATCTTTTCTTTCCAAATGGATTCGGGTCAAGCCCTAGCTTTTATAATTGCGTATAAAATTGTAAAAAAGCGGAGAGTGAAAAAAAAGGAGTGTTGGGTAAGAAAATGGGCGGATCGACGAGATGAATTCGGAGCTTGTTCAACAGTCGTAAATGAGTTGCGGTTGGAAGCTGCACAACAGTTCAGAAATTTTATTCGGATGTCTGCAGTGAAATTTGAATTGCTTCTAAATTTAGTAAAACACCAGATTGTCAAGCAAGATACAAAATTACGTGATGCAATTCCTGTTCATGACATATTGATGGTCACACTTCGTTTTCTGGCTTCAGGTAACCATATTCAAGCGAATATTCGAGTACAGTAGAGTCCCACTACTCATTTTATCTATTTTTCTTCTTTTTTATGAATACATCTTTTCCTTCAGCTTAATTTTATTATCAATACTACAAACTGCATGCGTGGATCCGAGTTTTCGACCTAACAAAACAAGATTAACAAAACAACTTTGTGACTAAAACTCAAAATTTATTTATTGTACAGCACTACAAAACATAGCTGTAACAGACTCACAAATAAACGAATAATACGCTAAAAGTACCAACTAACAACTGAAGGGAAGGAAATAAAAGAGAATGAAGTCCACTCTCTTTTATCTGGTACAACCTTCTTTTCGCTCATTTTGAAAAAAATTATTTACCAATTTATATTTATTGCGAAATAAAAATTAAATTAAAAGAATGAAATCAAGTCTCAGCTCTGACAAAAATCTTCCAACAATGACGGAAGACTGGAGACTAAGGGCCTGTTCACATAGGAGTCCGTTGCGTTGCGTTAAGGAAAAGATGACGTTGAGACGAAAATAAACCAATCATAGGCGTTAAAAATTTCATTGCTAATCGTTTGGAGTCCTATGATTGGTTTATTTTCGTCTCAACGTCATCTTTTTCTTAACGCAAAGCAACGGACTCCTATGTGAACAGGCCCTAAGTCACGAGAGCAGAAATGAACATGTCCACTTGTGACAGGTGCAGTGTCTGATACTTGCACGTGCTTGTCTCCGAGACTGCTCTCAGGACCTTATCCATTTGTGAATCTAGTCTCGAGACTACTCTCGAGACTGTTTTGTCACAAGTGGACACTTGGCGTTATGAATCAACTCCTGATAGAATAATGGCTTTCGCCGCTTCTCGAACGTTCACAGTACTCCTTTATGCCCTTACGAAAGACCTATATTTGAGTCGTTTTTCATTATCCGAAAGAAATTCGATAAGTTTTTTGCTCTTGCGAAAAAGAAAAGCTTAAGTATCGTCCTGGGTTTCTTTTTCAGTGCGGAAGGAGTGGACTTAACCTGTCAGCTATGTTGCGTTCAGACAGTTATGAAACAGAACTCAATTCATTGACCACGTAATACGTACCACCAATTACAACTCATGACAACAATGTCAGGGTCAACGCAACGCAACGCTTCGGATACAACGTGAACAAGGTCTAACTCTGACAATTCAGCCTCACATACTATCGTCCTGACCACTACCTCTAAGCCTTTCAAAACGCCAGCAGCCTTCCCTATTCTGATAAAGGGAACTAATACATTATGTTTACGTAGCATTATTTACTTAAAACTATTTTTGCTAATTTTAATAATCTATCTTTTAGATTTATAGTTGCTCTACTATACGGAACGCAGTTTGGTGCACTGCCGCGAAATACATAAGAGGGAAGAAAGTAAATTGGTGGAAATTTCGATTGTGCTACATATACGTCATTTAGAACTGAATCGTCCATTTCCGCGTCAAACCGGATGTTTGCCCCAATATTAAGTTGGTGGCGTTATCAGTGTTATTTCACGTTTTTGCAGTTATTTGGTATTATTCCCGAGGTATCAGAACCTAAAAAAGAAAAAAAATTATTTCCGGTATTAACTAATTGTTTCTTAACTATATGCCATTTCGGCCTACAAAAGGTTTTGTAGGGAATATCCGTTCCCTGTATCCGTTCCAATTACATTTAATCAAATGATTTGTTTGATTACGTTTCATCGGGAGGACGCAGTTGTCAGAGTATACTGAACTGCAACTACACCTATACCTCGCTATACGTCCGCTCTTTATACGGCATTTCGCTATAATGACCTTTTTTAATTATGGCACTTTTTCGATTTACGGCCGTAAATCGAAATTTATGTTTCGTTATACTGCCACAACAGAGGAAAGTGATGATGGCAGCATGTTATAGCTTAGTGATTCTTCATGTTAATGTTCGTCATCACATTAAAACAGTTTTTAAACATTTTGTTTTCTGTTTTTTATTATATATATACATATGTGCATATGATTATTGTTTGTTTGTTTATATGTTTATTTTTTTAATTTTTGTTTATTATCACATTGTTTTGTACGTTTATTTTTATGTAAGCCTTTTTATAAGAAATAAAAAGAATAAAATGCTTTATGAACTAAAAACTATATTATTTATAAAATATTGGAACAGCAATAAAATATTGGAACGCAATTAAATTTGAATGGGTTTTTATCAAAATGATTGATTCGTTATTACGCTTTTTGCTTTACGGCTAACTTTGCCGGAACGTATCTAGGCTGTAGAGCGAGGTATGGGTGTATTGTTTTTATTTTATTTTAAATTTATGATTATATACATGAATTAAAAATAAAACATTACAATGTATAAACATTGATGATTAAATGATTGATTTGATATCCGTAATTAAATGTACCCTGGCTTCTTAATTACGGATATCATTCGTAGAAATATTATGAATTACTGGAAATTTCAAAAGGTATTTAACAGTCTTTACAGCATAAAAACTCTAAATTTATCTACAATCAAGTAGAAAACAGGCACAAAATAACTCTATAAGAATAAGGTATACTTCATTTGAGAGGAAACTGGAGGAAACAAATGTCTTCAAAATCTAAGGACTGTTTGTTTTGCAAAAAGAAATTTTTTTTTCATTGCTACCCTCTTTCGGCTGAAAGATAAATCTTTTGTTTATGGCCAAACTATTTAATTTTTTAATGAGAAATTAAAAAGCGCTAGCTCAGTTATTCGGTGGCTCCAAGCCGTGAAAAAGAAAGGAAAATGTTCCTATATTCTTACAAATGTACAATAAGTCAAACACTTAATCATCAGAACTATTCTTCATTAAACACTGAGAATTGACACCTCAAAATAATAAGGCATAATTAATTCCTATTCTGGAATCTTGAATGAAACCTTTGAATTGAAATTTTATCTCAAAACAAAACCTTCACCTCGGTTCTCCTCTTTATAACCTCCTAATAATTGGGAACTAAACGGGTAATGGGTGGTCTATACGAATCTAAACAACAGAGTTAAAAAAAAAAAATATCCTTTCTTGTCTGTAACTCTGAAACAAAAATCGACCTTCAGATTCAATTATTATTGTGCCTTTCAAAACATGAGACGTTTTAAATATTAAAAAAACAAACAAACAAGAAAAAAAAAACGCTTAAGTGACCTTTGAAGAATTTTCCTGTTACGGCGAGGAACTAAAAAAACACTTAAAACATCAAAAACATTTCTCATTCTCTCGCAGATAGTCGTGTTCAGTAAACAGATGTACATCCGATATCTCGGAAGAGTTCACGGATGAGCACCAATCATATCACGTCCAACATCTGCGAACTGGTTTGGGGTTGCAGTAGGAGACAAGGCCAAGAAGTGGCAAAAGGTTATTCTGCCAAGAGAAAGTTATTGTTTCAATAAGCACCGAAGCCTTAATGAAGCGCCTTGAGAGGGTTCCGAGAAATACGGTTACGTAACGCAATTATCTTGAGCGTACGGAGCAAAGATAACTGTTGTATTATTTTACAGCCATCTACCCATTACGCGCTACGAATTATGAACTGGATTGAAGATAGAAGGAACACACTTCGGTCAGCGGTGGCCAACGCGTGGCCCGCGTGCCACTTGTGGCATTTAAGTTATTCTCAAGTGGCACGCCATTCTTTTTCGATGTGTGAATAAAAAAGATCATAAAATCTGATAATTTTCCGAAATTTTGTTTTAGCTTTATATGTATTTAATATTGGTGGGTTTTCAAATTTGTTCTCAAACAAATTTATTCGAGGAAAAATTTTTATTCAAAACAAAAATTCGAGAACAAATTTTTGATATTTGAGAAGTTTTTGATGATTGGAATAATGAACGCATAGAATAAAAACACAACAATTATTAACTTATTATAAAATCAAACATTTATAACACACTTTCATGCAAAATGAAAATAAATTCATCAAAGACTAGGACCAATAAATAGTACATCTTTATGTTCCCAAAACATTAAAAATATTGATTTATTGCATGATTTGTAACATTTCTTGATTTGCCATTAATTTTAACATATTCTTTAAAATTTATAACAATCTTTTATCAGAAGGTCGTCTTTCCTATTAGCAAACAAGCTGGCTCGTCGGTACCACAGGGTATATTTGCTTTTTGGGTATGTGAACTAGAAAATGCTCGTCACTCTTGACGGGATATTTGGATCGATATATAAAGAATTTGTATCTGAGAAAAACTGTTTTAAAAATAAAAAAAAGAACATTAAAAAGATTAATTTTCTCCAACATGCAATAATTTGTTTAACACTCGTAATGACAATAGTACTCTTATAACTCTAAGGGCCTGTTCACATAGGAGTCCAGGAAGCGTAAAAAGAAAGATGGCGCTGAGACGGAAATAAACCAATCATAGGCGTTAAAAATTTCGTTGCTAATCGTTTGGAGGTTTGTCACTGGTTAAATATATTTCAATACTTTAACACTTCCGCTACCGTACTCCTATGTGAACAGGCCCTTAGTTGAAATTCCAACACTTCGTTTAGCGTTTTGTTTAGCGCCCTAAAATATTTAGAGCCTTAAAATGTCTTACAAAATATTCATAAATATTTTAAACATTTTGTGAATTCTTGGGATAAATATACTGTTTTATAATATTTTAAACAGTGCTTTTAACATCTATCATAAAGAGTGCTTCTCTTAATTTTTAATTAAAGAATCCTGAATTTAAAATTTCATAACTAATCCACAGAATCTCAATAAAATGAGGATTAAGCAACGTTGTTTAAATTTTTGTTGGCACTGATGGCTTAGAAAAATGAGTATTAATTGAATTTAAGAAATCATTCTTACAGAATCGGCAATTTAAGAATATGCATAAGCAATTATAGACAGCAGCAAAATTAAATACAAATTATAACAGATTAAATTAACTTAAAGTGAAAAATTCTTACTGCTAAAATCTTAGCTGTAACCATATTTCCATGATCTGAAACGTCGTATTAATCTACTTTGCTGTAAATTTCGATCCCTTAATAAACTACCAAAATAAAATTTTCCATACACCGCAAAATTTTTCTTTGGAGGTTTTCTAATTAACACAAGCAAATGAATATTTTGAATTCGGTTTTGTGCTTATAAATATATTAAAATTCCTTGAGAATGTTTTGAAAATATTATCTAAAATATATTTCTTTCTCTCAAAATATGGCTCTAAATTTTTGAGTTATTTACAAATATCAATAATTTATTGTCCTGCAAAAAATTAAATACCCCCAAAAATATGAGCTCTTTATTCAAACATCTACTTTCATATGAAAAAAAAATCGCTAGTTACTTTTTTCTTACAGCTAGAATCGGAGTGCATGGAACACGTGAATCGGAATATACCCATACTGTTTTCCATGTAATTCTTCAAACAATTCAGATGCATTAGGTGTACACAAAAGTAAATCAGGTATACATCAGTACAGGGCCTGACTAAGGCAGGGGCATACGGGGCAGTTGCCCCGGGCCCCCACATCAGAGGGGGCTTCCAAATCGAATAGAAAGTTTAGTATTATGTATTAAGTTCTTCATTACTGAAGTAGTGAAGCAGAGGGGGGCCCCAAAGAAGTTTTTGCCCCGGGCCCCAATTAGGCTAAGTCGGGCCCTGCATCAGTAACATCTGATACCTTTAACTTTGCCATTCTGTGAAACATAAAATGTCCCAATTAATATCCTTTTTCCATTGACTTCGCCGACAGCAATACTTCAATACCAAACTTCATGAGGATGTGAGGGTTGGAAAACAATTAATAATTCTTTTCATAAAACGCAACTGCCGCAGCAATTACAATGATAGACCGTGATTCTTTGTGTGACGCAACACAAAGAATCGCGGTCCAAACGTAATGAATCGTGGTGAATCACAAAGATTTTTGTCTCGTAACGATTTTGATGAGAAAACTTCCGCAAAAATGTTCCACATTAGAAATAAAAGAAATAAAATAAATTTTTCTTAGTGATTGTATTAGCTGAAAAATACTGAGAAGAAAGAACCCGGATCTCAGAATGAGGATCGAAGATTTGCGAGGTCAACTGAGACGCTACCTTAATACAGAAAGTGAGTCATCAAGTGCTTTTCACCCCATGGATAATGCAACCTTATTCCGGCCTCTTATAAGCTACTTTTGTTCTTATTTCTCCTAAAGACAAAGGATATTTTTTCTCTGTCCTAAAAGTGGCCTCTCCGGGATAACGTATATAATACAGGATATGAATTCTTTTTCGAAAAAATCGGATTTTAGAAAAGTGGTTTCAGTGACTGGTGGAAGGCATCTACTCAGCTCTTCCGTTAGTAAGCACAGGCTTATTGAGAAGGGGGAAGTAGTGGGGATGAAATTCTCCGGGCTTGAGATCGGCCCAATAAATAGAATCTGTGCAAGATCTAGGTACCAGGCAGGAATCTCTTCACCTGGGTCACCCGACGTCCCAGCATATTCAAAATAGAATATGACGTTTCAAATATCAGAGGGAAAAGTAATAGAATAGAAATACAGTGGCCTAGTTAACCCTCCAGCGGGCGCGCCTGGGTATAGAGTGCAACATTTTCGTAATTTTGAATGGTTTCTTTTTACATGTAAAGTTTGAATGATCTAGGCAGTTTCTATTTATAGCTACACCCTTTCTAATGCTGGTATGATTTTCTGACCCATGTATTCCTTTTCATTCATTGTTAGTCGTGATTTAACCGTGGTAAACCAGCGATTATACTGAATTACAATACGACAAGAGCAGGAGTTGATGGAGACGATCCAATGTGCAGCTATTACACGGTATCCCGCATATTACGAAGATGGACAATCTCATTGTTTTTTAGGATTTTGGAAATAAAAGTAATCAATTCGCAAGTTGTCCTTAGATCCAATAAACCGGACCGTTTTGAAATAAGGCGATTGTATCTGCATTCTTTGGCCTTTAATTATAAATATATCGCAATGTTATCGCAGAATTATTATTTTCAATTTGAAAGAAAACGATTTATTACAAAAGGAATAATCAAGGTTGAAAGAGACATTGCACTTTGTGCCACGCGCGCCTGCTGGTGTTCCAAATATTGCCGCACCCGCTGAAGGGTTAACCACCTTCTAAAAGAAAAAAAAATCGTTACGATACTGTCTAAATTACCAGTGCTGACTAAGCGTAATTTTAATATAGTACCCAGGAATTGGATTTCAATCATTTTAATTTTTAAAAATTTATATGGATTAAATAATAATTTGTCTTTTTTATACCGACAAAATTCAGATTACTTTTCAAAACTGTATTCAAGGATGATTTCGCCTGACAGCTTAAAAGAATGATGCATTATCCGCTGTCTTAATGTGTTTCAAGTTTTCCAAACGATTTTCAAATATTTTTATGTAGTCTAATAAAATAGAGAAAAAAGGTAACTTGGCAACATAAACAAACAAATTAGAATGGTGATCGTTTGTTACAGTTTTTATTTCCGAGAGGTAATGGTAGTAGGATTTTGCTCACCCCTGATTCCTATGAAGGTTGAAATACAATATACCATTCTGAAAATTTCAGAATTTTAAAAACTACGCGCACTTTATTGAAACATCAATCGTCATACGCAAAAATAAAAATTCAAAGACATGCATTTGCTAATCTTTCATTAGAAAAATTCTGAGCTGTAAATTCCTCATAATTGATGTACCGCCTTGAAACATTTCGCTACTTTGTCAGGTATTAAGTAGGTAAATGCTAATTTTTCCTATTTAAAAGCAGAAAGAATTGATGTTTTGAAACTCTAAAGCAGTCCATGATTTCACGTTAAAAATGTCAAGGCCCTTGACCGTAAGTTGCAGAGACCTCGGGTAAATAAGCACAGGAAATCCGGACACAATGTGAACATTGTTCTTGTTTTCAATTTCGTCACAGTGAGATAAAGAACAACTACTGCGTCCGAGAAATCCCAGTGGCTATCGTAAGGAAAGCCCAAACAAGTTGCGAAACATTTTTTTTTTGTGTATGTCAGTTATTCTTTCGGGTACCTCAGCACATTTTACTGGTTCATGAAAAAGGAAACAGCTTTATTTCGAGGTTTCTTTGTTACCTAATATCATAGATACTAACAGGAAATTAGTGGTACTGAGCGTTTATTACTGAGCGTTTATTTATACTGAGCAAGAAACATTCATGACGAAATTTTTTTTATCAGTAAAAATACAAGAAAAGTGTAGACACTAGTATGTTGTTGTTTTTTCTAAACCCCTTGGACCAGGAAAAGTTTAGACAAAGTCCAAAAGACCAAAAGTCTCTCGGCGACCAAATCTTTTTATCAGTAAAAATACTAGAAAAGTGTAGACACTAGTATGTTGTTGTTGTTTCTAAACCCCTTGGACCAGGACAAGTTTAGACAAAGTCCAAAGATCATTCTGTGAGAGTCGCTCGGCGACCAAATCCTGTCTGAAAGTTGGTCTGATGAGACCCCTATACATTGAAGAATGGGAAAGGGTAAATGACAAGATGAATAATTCTTCTCGCCCCCCCCATGAAAACCATAAGATTTGTGTTTCTACTACTGAATAGCAGTTTAAAGTTGTCTTGGTCCTTTTCTTCAAAGACGGACGGGCTGTCTCCGGTCTGTCTTTTAATACAGACTTAAATTTAGTTCATAAATTTAAGCTTCGTTGGTTGCAGCTACAACTAGAAGCGTGAGCTGAGTTTTCTTATCATTTGACTTAATATGACACAATATTCAGAGGAGTATATGCTAGAACTAATTAACTGTAATTAGTTTTTACTATTATAGTTAATTATTTACTGTTAACCAACATAATATCATAGACATGAATGCAACGCGAATTCGCACAACAGCTGAGGACTAATTTTAGATTAATTATATCTTTCCACGTGGAGTAGACTAAAGGAGTTAAGTATGCGGAAATACACTATTAACATGATCTTCTGTCCACGAGGGTTAATTGGTTGGTTTAAAATGCTATGGTCAACTTTTATTATACAAGGGCTAATTTGACCAGGACCTACACTTTACAGCATATTCAGAACGGTTATAAACATCCATGGCTACAGTGGGATTCGAACCCGCAGGCTGTGGACCGAACGCCAGCACCTTAGCCGTTCGGCTATTGCCTGCTACCCAAAAGGGAGCTGACAACTCAATTGTTGCTCAGGTCATAAATAGAAGCTTCCTTGTTTGCAGTCATAACTAGGAGAGTGTGCTGAATTGTGCTATCATTTAACTTGTTATGACAAAATATTCAGACGAGTATATGTTAAAACTGATTTATGAGGTAATATAACTGATGCACGTGGGAAACAAATTGGTAAAAAAAAATCATTAAATTAATTTCGCCTAGAGCCACGTGAGCGGTTGAAATAAGATGCCAATAGCTTATGAAAAAAATCACATAGGTGATATCTCATCAAAGTGAGATTAGGCTCTGCATATTCTCATCATAACCAACTTCAGATGTATTATTTTAGGTGGTGCATCAGCTGAAATCGCAGATTTTCTATCGCCATGTAAGCTATGGGAAACTTTCCCCTCGGTAATTTTTAATCCCAGATTAGTGTCAAATGCATACTTTTGAGTTCTGTTTTTTGCATTTGAAAATAGATCTTAAAATGTAATGCACGTGTTTTCCAAATATCCTTTCATTTGAATTTATTCTTCGCAAAAAACTATTTTAATAGTTATAATTTTATGCTGATAATATACCAATAATTAATTGCCATTTAAAAAGAATAATTGCAGAAAAATTAAAAATTTTAATACTACGAATATTTTATTTAAATATCTACTTTCATATGCAAAAAATAAAAATAAAAAAAATAAGCATTTGAGAATTCGTGATTAGAAAAAACCCAAGAAATATTCTCTATAATAGCTAAACACTGAGTCTGCCCACAAAACGGCCACTTTTATGGCCGTTTAGTTCCACTTTTGTGGAACCATTAGTGGCCACCATAGAGAGGTGTCTATATATATATATATATATATATATAAAATTGAGTGTATGGGAGTGTATGTGTATAGCCAGTCTGATCAAGCACTTAAAGCATTAAAATAATTAATGTGTTTAATATTTGCATTGTACTAGTACAGAGAAGGGGAAGTTTGGGTTAAATCCCTATAAACCCCTAAACTATTTGTCTCTACCAAAAGCACAGCATCGGGATTTTTCCTTATTTGAAGTAGTTTTGGTATATATTATGTTAAACTCAAATTATGCTGTTCTGTTGCATTATACAGTCAAAACTTCAATGTCAATCTGAAAATAACAGTTAAGTCATGAAATAAATTGCGACAAAATAATTACATACGCATGTCCTCTAAGAAGAACGGCAACATTGAGCTTTCGTGCGACATGCTTGTTACACTCTTAAAACAAATAAAATCAAGGAAAACATCTTTCATTTAAATGCAAAGTATAGGTTGAGGCTAACGTTTTGTTTTATTTAAAAATCGTTCAAGGTTAATTGCGCCAATTTGTCTGCGAGAATTTAGCTAGATATCGATATGTGTGAGGCAGAGAATTGTAATGAAGCGGAAGTTTGAGGCGGACTTGAACTTTGCGTAGGGAGGTTGGAAAACTCCCTGACCTAACATGACACTTTTGAAATCCTAATCAGCATGAGTGTCAGATTTGCAGCTATGTTGTAAACCAGAACTTGAGTGGTTTATGATGGTCGTGCAAATAAATATATACAGGATGTCCGGGCTAAAGGTATCCAAAATTAATGACTTATTTTTACAGAACTACCCATTAAAATTAAAAGAAAATTATTTAAATAGAAAGAACATCTCTCCAAGTTTTAATATCAATCATAGATTTCGATCATAGTATCATAGATTTCGATGTGTGCCCCTTTTGCAGCACGACAAACGTCTAAATGGTAATCCAGTTCTCTACAAGTGTTTCGTAGCATATCAGGAGTTATTACACGAATTGCTTGAATGATACGCTTCTTCAGCTCATTCACAGTTTCATTTTTTTGTTGATACACGAGGGATTTAATGAATCCCCAAGCAACAAAGTCTAATAACTCCTGATATGCGACGAAATACTTGGAGAGACTTCGATTACAATTTAGACGTTAGTCGTGCTACAAAAGGTGCACACATCGAAATCTATGATACTATGATCGAAATCTATGATTGATATTAAAAATTAGTAGATGTTCCTTTAATTAAATTTTTATTTAATTAAAAGAATGATTTAAATAATTTTTTTAAATTCTAATGCGTAGTTCCGTAAAAATAAGTCATCACTTTTGGATACCTTTAGCCCGGACACAACCGAGGATACATATATATATATATATATACTTAATATATATATAAATATATATATATTTGTCAAAAACCTCTTTCAATCTTATCTTTTCATGTTTTTGCTTCCTGGCTGTAGTAGCTTTAGTGCTCATACTGGTTTTTCTCTTTCAACTTTATCTTATATATATATATATATATATATATATATATATATATATATATATATATATATATATATATATATATATATATATATATATATATATATATATATATGTATGTATATATATGTATAAATATATATTTATATATGTATGTATATATATATATATATATATATATATATATATATATATATATATATATATATATATATATATATATATATATATATATATATATATATATATATATATATATATATATATATATATATATATATATATATATATTGATATATATATATTGACCAAGGTAAATTGCATCGGTTCGTCTGCTAGAGTTTAGCGTTACAGGCTGGCTACTCTCATGTCTCGGGCAGAGAGCTGCTATGAAGTTTGGAACTTCAACTTTACGTAAGGAGGTTGGAGAACTCTCTGACCTAACATGACACTTTTGAAATCCTAATTTGCATGAAAGTCACATTTTCAGCGATGATGCAAACCAGAACTCGAATGGTTTACGTTAGGCGAAGCTGTTTCGAGACAAAGGAGTGAGATATGCGGCGAAGTGTGTGAGTTCAGTTAATAATAATGACCATATTCTACCAAATTTCATAATAGGAGTTTTAGAGTAAATTCGTTTTGCCCTTGTTATAGACTATAGACAAATGTCTAAATCACTCTAAGGGTCGAAACTTAGTCAGCATTACCAACTCAGCAGTCATAAAGAATTAAAACAACCCCCCAACAATTATTGAACGAGTGATGTTGATTTTAGTAATTCAATAGTCCAAATAGCTGTTGTTTGACAGGATATAATTCATATCAGACGGGGAAGTTTTAAACTAACAGAAATAGAAGAAATAATGCCTACAGCTCTTCAATTGTGAAACATTTTAAAAACTTATTATTAAAAGTTATATATATATATATATATATATATATATATATATATATATATATATATGTGTGTGTGTGTGTGTATGTATTGTAATGACTAAGAAAACATTCCTGTGACTTCCGAGACAGACTTTTCTGGCTACGTCACAAGCTCGCCCTCTTATTAATATAGTCAACATAGTCTAATCTGCCCTCATAATGAATAAAACAAATCCCCAATAATTATCGAACAATTATCAACAACACCATCAAGTTCAATAGTCCAAATTTCTGTTATTTGATTGCCTATAATTATTATCAGATGGGGAAGATTCAAACTAACAGAAACTGAAGAAATAATTCCTACACTGGAAGTTTCCTCAGTATGAAGAAAGCAGCATCTTTTCCGTTTCCAAGCTCTTTAGCTCTATAAACGCACTTTTCCGAGTCCGGAAGAAAAACAAATGTATGGCGATAAACGAGCCATTTCCTTAGAATTTTTTTCCATTCTGATCCAGCCGGTTTAGAGCGGCCCGCCCATTATTTCTTTCTGTATGGCGGACCATCGAAAAATTCGGTCAGCGAACCTCACTATTGTTTACGCAAAATATCTAAGCATCTTGCATAATTTCCTCAATACTGTGTAGGAGTGTAAGGCACAATTTCGGGCGTATTTCCGTGGTGTTATCAGTGGCAACTTCCTTACAAAAATAAAGTAGTCGTCAACACAAGCAAGGTCAGGATATCGTAATATTACAATCTCCGATATATATATATATATATATATATATATATATATAACTAAAATAAATAATCCAACACAGCTAGATAATTATAAGAAGAATGCATACAAAAACCAAACAGAAATCAAGCACTCAGGGCTCTACGCACCAGAGGCAAGATTCTGTAGTAATGCTGGAACTTAACCAGAGTTCGAGGTAACCAACTGATCTCGTCATCAGGGAGCCTAACCAAATTAGTTACCTCAAGAGGAAGTTTCTGAATAGGATGCAGGTATAACCAAAAGACATCCCAAGGCCCCGAGTTCCTCATTGAAACATTTAGTCAAGAGAAAATGAAAAGACACAGACAACTTACAGTAAGGGCTCAACACACCATACATGCAAGTACACATACAATCCTAATGAAAAGCCAAAGATGCATACATACCCTAATACCATAGGTGACGGTTATGGCGAAACAGCAGCCAATTTTACCCTAGTAGATACGTCACTGTAGCAAAACTACAGCGCCATACCCCATTGAAGTTTAAACAAATAAAAACAGAAACCCTATCCTAAACGTCTTTAAAATATACCTGAGTCTAAATGCCATTTATTTAAAACTTTTAAATTGCCGAAATTTTTAGTATAAAATTTATTATAATATCTCTTACCCACAACTATACAGAATAAAAAACATATGTAACAACGCTGAAGATTTTTTGGAGGCATGTAGCTTTTTCGAAGAAAACCTAGGTAAAAACAATTTCCCTAAAAATTTCAGCAATTTAAAAGTTTAAAAAAAATGGCATATATATATGGCATATATATATGCATGATATATATATATATATATATATATATATATATATATATATATATATATATATATATATATATACATATATATATATAAACAATTCAAACTAACAAAAAATTAAAAAGCCAGCATAGACTGCCAAACAAGTTAACTTAAAACCTACCCTAGAAATGAAAACATAAAACTTTTCAATAAAAGATTGCGTAGTGGCTTCATATCCTTATATTGAAAATGGACAAATATAACTAAAATAAATAATCCAACAATTTTCCGCTTGTAATGTGTAAAAGAGAGGAGGTGTAGAAGTGACACGAGAGAAAGCGGTCATGGTCTAACGCTGCCCAACTAAAGTATTTGTTTTATTATTAATAAGCCTCCTTTTTGAACTCGCACGTACACGCGAAACGGACGGTCACACACGTTCATACAACAGTGGACATTGTCGACCAAAAGTATATAGTGAAGACAACAACGTGTATATATATATATATATATATATATATATATATATATATATATATATATATATACTAGCATTATTGCCCGGCGTTGCCCGGGTAGATACATAGATATAAAATATTTCATGCATTCCATCAAAAAATACTGGGCTACACCCCCGCTCTTCATGTTCATCTGGCCAGACAGAATGCGCTTAGCGCGTTTCTACTGAAATGATATACAAACGATAAGAAAGAAAGAAACTTTGAGCCTGCGAACCTTTGTCTGATTTTATTGAGAATTAATAACACCGTGTTGCGTGATTGGCACGTTTGGATTGAATAAGTTTGATGTTTAATTATATTTGTTAGATACTGTTCAATTAGATTTAATTAGAGTTGTTTGATCCACTGTTTAATAAGAAATAAGTTTTATAATTTACATTTCCCTTTATTATTTATTTTTCCCTTATAAACGCACTTTTTTCCATTGCACCCAAGAGGTAAAGTGCAAGATGCGTTATCCCCTTTATTTAATCAAAGTAAGGCTTGATTCCCCCATGAAGCCTTTTTCCTTAAGCTTGTATGTTTTGTAAGAAATGTTTTGAATCAGATGTATTAACTGTGAGTAATGTTCTCAAAGGCTCGGGTGGTTCTTGAATTGCAGGCAATTGTACTTTTCCATTACTGCAACACATAGCAGAGCCAGGAAAGTTGTGTTTATCTGGGGAGCCAGAGCCAAAGGTCATTCCCAACCCTCTTCCTCCCGCGCATTGGAATTTGACCCCCCCTCCGACATCCTCAAACCACCCCTCTTAACGCAGCTGGTTGAGGGGTATCCACAGGGGGTACACGCATCTCTATCGGGCACAAAAACATTAAAAAATTAATTTTAAAAAAACTAATTGAGCCCCAAATTTCGTTTTTCCTGATTTAAGCTTCTCAGGTCCAAAACATTAACTTTGCCGAATTTGGTCCCGGTGGGTGAAACAATCTATGATTCTATGGCGGACAAACAAACAGACAAGCTCTTTTATATATATAGATATAAGATATATATATATATATATATATATATATATATATATATATGTCTGCGTATGTGTGTGTGTGTGTGTGTGTGTGTGTGTGTGTGTGTGTATTGTAATAAATAAGAAAAAATGCCTGTGATTTCCGAGACAGATTTTTATGGCTACGTCACTAGCTCGCCCTCTTATTAATATAGTCAACATAGCCTAATCTGCCCTCATAATGCATAAAATAAATCCCGAATAGTTATCGAACAATTATCAACAAGACCATCAAGTTCAATAGTCGAAATTTCTGTTATTTGATTGCCTATAATTAATATCAGACCTTAAAAAAAATCGGTCAGCGAACCTCGCTATTGTTTGTGCAAAATATCTAAGCATCTTGCATAATTTCCTCAATACTATGTAAGAGTGAGTGTAAGGCCCAATTTCGGGCGTATTTCCGTGGTGTTATCAGTGGCAACTTCCTAACAAAAAGAAAGTAGCTGTCAACACAAGCAAGGTCAGGATATCGTAATCTTCCAATTCCCGATCATCACTACATGGACTGTTTCAGTTTCCTCAGTTTTGGGTCTACTGATAACCAATTACATATAATTTAGTGCACAAAATACATGTCATTCGCGTAGAAATTATAATTATATCTAACTTGTTATGACTATAGATCAAACAATCTCTCTTTAACTTTTTATTGTGCAGAAACATACAAAGAGAGCCATCAAAGTGCCGTTTACATGTGCCAAAAACCCGGGTAAAAGCAGGGTCGTTTCTTACTTTTTCCCTACGATAGGGAAAAATGCAGGGTGGATTTTCGACCCTGCTTCGACCCAGGATAAAACCCGCTAATTACCCATGATGCATTTCGAAGCTGGGAGTAAATAACATGGCGGATTTGAACTTGTGTGAATCCATGAAAATGCAGCTAAATGATCGATGGAAGGATCTGGAACCCCTTAACGATCGCATAATTTTCAAGAAAACAGTAGAAAAGTGCCTATTTTTTTTCCGGAGGATTTCATTTATTTCTTGATCTGAACCATCCCCAATTACATTATAAATAGAATGGTACTGCCATCTGGTATGTAAAATAAGAAATAAAATTTCATTTCAATAAAATTTCAGTAACATTTTCATGTAAAGTATTATGGTAAAATTAATAAATTTAATAAGTATAATCAATAATTAAACGTAACATTAAAATTTATTTATAAATTAATTATTTTAGAATTCACAGATAAAAATTTATTTATATCTATTTATGATTTTTTTATTTATACATGACTAAAAATTACTGAAACAAAATTGAAATCAAAATTACATTTTGATTTTATAAAAGGATTTATTAAAACAGTAAGTATCTTACAATTAATCTTATAATTTAAAAAAAATGCACCTATTGATTGGAAAATTTTCTTTCCAGTCTTTATTACTTCAGGAATTTAAAATAATTTCTTCCCACCAAACAGAGCTTCGTAATTTTGCCCACATTCTTTGTTGTGGAAAAACTAAATTTAGCGATGAAGCCATAGATCGTACGATTATATCTAATATCCGCATCAATCTTCTAGTTCTTATATTCCTTTTTTCCTATCTATTTCTAAATTTATTTTTAAAAACAACAGTAAACAATCGTAAACGTTCTATAATTATCAACAGCGACTGACATATGCTGCATTTAAATAACAAATAGACGCAGACGTAATTGTGTTTTAGAAGAGGAGTGCATTGGTCGTGTCGACTTTATCTCCTGTAAGCAAGATATATGTAATCAAGGTGGGAGTGCTCAGTAGTTAAAATTTTAAGTAATGAATTAAAATATTAAGGTAAGAATAACGCGGGTAAAAGAAAAAAAATTAATAGTAAAGTTAAATTAAAACAAAAAAGTTAATTTTAACAGAAAAATATAGACTTACAAGTTAAGAAAATTTAGAAGAAAAATTAGATAAGACTAATAATCCACGGAAAACAAAAAAGTAATAATATTAAGAGGCCCAGAAAAGCAGATATCATAAGAATACAAAAAATATTTTTGTAAGTTTTTCAATCTTTTTGGATTTTTAAAGTTTTATGATTTTTTTGTTGTTGTTATTTTTAAAATTTAAGAATACGAGGTCAAAAGAACAGCAATTGGGAAAAAAAAAGGCCTTCCCCAGGACCATACACTTCGTAACGAGATAAATGCAGAGTTCGAAGATGGAAAGCTAAAAATAGCAATACAGTGAATTTGGAAAAGTATGACACCGGCTGGGATCGAACCCATAACGTGATTTACAAGGAATGATGGTGTATGAGGATCACTTCCGCCGAATCATGTGACGGCCTTTACTTCCGGTAAGACGGGTAAAAGCAGGGTGAAAATATGGTCCCATGTAAACGGGCTTCGAAGGTTTTCCCTATTAGCGGGTAAATCCCGGGTATTATTGTTGTCCATGTAAACGCAGCTAATATGTACTACATTAACGAAGATAAACAAAAACTTAAGGGTAAAAATGAAAAACTGCCGTTGCCATTCGCAACCAGCTAAATTACACCAAATGAAAAAAAAAAATGATAAAAAGTGGTTTCACTTCCAACAGGACTCATGAAACATTATTAAATCTAAATACAAATTCTATTTGCTCTCTGATAAAAATACACGTTTTTATTCTGATAAAAACACATGAAATTATAAGGTTAATAGATTTTTCCGACTTACGGTGTCATTTCCTTGGTAAAATACGTATACGTCATTTCCTTTCATCCCCCTAATGGTACAGACTAATTATTTTGATGTTTATAACCATTTCACTATACATTCTTTTGATCGATTCTTTGTTTTTTTTCGAAAATGTTTATTCTAAACTCCTGATAATCCTCGCTAATTCATACACAGGCAAAAGGTATGCCGTGAAAAAGGAACTATGCTGAGGGGTCGAAAGCATTATTAATTGTGATTTTATCAGAATTTCATCGAAATTTTAATAAACCCTACACAGATTTTCAATTGCAATTTGGAAAACGATCTTAAATTGATTTGTTCATATAAATATATATACTTAGACATATACAAACACACACACTAATACATACATACATACACACACACACATATACGTATATATATTATATACATACAGTGAAACTTATCTGTGTGGTCAGGCAGGGTTCCGAGAAAAGTGACCGTTTTGAGGAGTGGCCGTGTTTCACTGTGTGTGTGTATATATATATATATATATATATATGTACATATATATATGTTATATATAATATATATACATATACATATACATATATATATATATATATGTATATATACATATATATATGTATATATACATATATATATATGTATATATACATATATATATATATATATATATACATATATATATATAGGTATATATACATATATATATATACATACATATATATATATATATATATATATATATATATATATATATATATATATATATATATATATATATGTACATATATATATGTTATATATAATATATATACATATACATATACATATATATATATATATATGTATATATACATATATATATGTATATATACATATATATATATATATGTATATATACATATATATATATATATATATACATATATATATATAGGTATATATACATATATATATATATATACATACATATATATATATATATATATATATATATATATATATATATATATATATATATATATATATATATATATATATATATATATATATATATATATATATACAACCCTTAGCAAATAGTGACATTAACTATTAAACGAGAAACTGAACAGTAGAACAGGTTGAATAAAAACAGAACAAGTAGTTATACTTCATAGCAGCGTAACTGCAGTATACCATAATTACCATTTTTATACCACTACAATTCGCTGCCATCTTTTCTTCTCACGTTTTGTGTACTTAAGAAAGACTTTCGGAAATAGGGTGAAACCATTGACTTGAATAAATGCCGATGAATTGTGACCTGTGAAGATTTGCTGACTACTCCGCAACACCACAACAATTTCTTGAAGTGTATTATAGCAGAAGATGAGACCTGGTGTCTACAATACGACCCAGAAGCAAAAAGACAAAGTCCACAATGGAAAAGACCGTCTTCTCCCGTAAAAAAAAAAAAGAAAAATGAAAAAAAAATGCACGGATATCAAAATTAAAAACTAAGGTGATGCTAATTGCATTTTTTGATTATAAAGGACTTATTCACCACGAATTTGTACCTGAAAATCAAACAATTAATCAGTATTTTTACAAAGAGGTGCTTTTTCGATTAAGAAACAGGATAAGGCGAGTTCGGAAGGAACTATTTGATCCTGGGCAATGGTTTCTTTTACACGATAATGGTAGGCCCCATACATCAACTTCTGTACAACAATATCCTGCTAAGCATTCAATTACAGTGATAAATCCCCCACCATATTCTCCCGACTTTTTGCCAGCTAATTTTTTCCGTATTCCGAATCTTAAGATGGCCATGAAAGGACAGAGATTTGAAAACGTCTCGGATATTTAATCAAATGTTACGCGTATTTTGCAAACGGTTAGTTCCAACGCCTATAAACAGTGTTTCGATGACTTGAAGAAACGTTGGAAAAATTGTATAGACTCCTTTGGCGATTATTTTGAAGGAGATAAATTTATTTGAAGGTTAGTAATATTTTTATTATTTATAAAAAAAAATGTCCGGTTACTTTATGGGCGCACCTTGTATATGAAGAGAGAGGCAGAGAGTGAGAAAAAATAAAAATTCAGTCTCATGCTCAACACGCTACCACTAGGCTACATCGGGCCCAAAATTAAACAATATCACTGTGGAGTTTTATAGTTTTACGTTGTCCTTTAATTTAAATAATTTTCTTTCCGTTTTGGGAGAAAAACTTACTAGAATGTTGTCAGTTCATTTTTAAGAACGATGCAAACAAATCACATATTATTGTAGCAAGATTTTTTTATCCCGTTAGAAATTTACCTATTCTTAAATGCGTCTCATCTGAAAAAAGGAAAAAGGAAAGGCGATCATAACACTTACCTTAAGGAATTCGTAAAGGGGATGTTCTTTTTCACCGTTTACGTCGATCTTCTTGAACAGCGGGAAATTCGGTATAAATCCTTTCCCAGGCCTCACATATCGGATCCCGTTCACGATCTCTTCGCCGTTGCCACCTGGTTCTTGCTGCAATGAAACAATATTAAAATTAACGAGCGGATAAATAAAGTTTTACGCATCGGGCCTTCTTACAAGGAATGTTGTATACGAGTTTATACCAGTCATATAATACATTTAATACGAGTAGTTAATTGTAAAATCATAGCCTAATGCTTGTGGAACAAGCCGGATATCCTATTTTATAATTACTTTTGAACTCGGATTTTTTTCTATGAGAAGGGCCAGATTAAGACACTGTAGACCCCTGGACTATGGTACTGTAAGGCCTCCAGTCATATCGGATTGGTCATTAGTCACTAGACAAATGTTCATTATAATATACCTACTGTCTTTATATTTTCTAATTTTTATATACATTAAGTTATGTGCAATGGGACTACGTCATATATTGTTATATTCGTTGTTATTGTTATTGTATATATATATATATATATATATATATATATATATATATATATATATATATATATATATACATATATATTACTTTTCTGGTCACCGAAGAGGCGAATAACTGATAGCGTAGCGTCAAGCAACTTTTGCGTCATTCTGTATTTTCAAAAAGCAAAAAAAGAAGTTTGAAAGAAGTTTCATTAAATTTATTCTTACGAAGTTAACAGCAACTAAAATTTAAACATTTGCTTTCCGTAATTTCTCTAAAATATCAATAAATTGTGAGTCATTTAGAATATCATTTTTAATTGCCGTAAAAGCAACTCTGTCGAGTCTCTCTCCTGCCATTGTCGATCTGCGTGCATTCTTCAAGTGATTCATCTTAGAGAAACTCCTTTCTTCAGTCGCATTACTGAGCACGTGTCAGTTCACAGAGTTATTTCAACATTAGGAAATGAAGAAGTTAATCCATGGTTTGCTACCTACAAGGGTATTGATATCAGAAGCCTGTAGAGATTCATGTTTTTGCATGAATTCAATTTCGGCTTTTCCTTTATCATCTCGAGGCCCCCCAGCTGGCCGAGATCTCTGGGATTGCAATCCCTAATGGCAATTCCTTTAACATTTCCCTTACGGGGGGTGATAGCATGTATCCCAAGAATACGGGCCCAAGAATGAATATATATATATACTAAATATATATATATATTATTTACTTTACCAAATTATACTGGGACGCTAGAGATTTGATGAACTTTCTATGAACTTTTAACACCTTTTATCTGACTTTGTTCACTGTTGTGCTTTATGCATCTGTTCAATGCTTAGTTCTTTGCAGTTTGTGTTGCCTGTAAATATGGATTAATTTTACAAATAAAGCCATAGGTTAATATATATATGTGTGTGTGTGTGTGTGTGTGTGTATAACTCCCTTAATAGCCGTTCTTACAAAGGAAGTATGAAATTTCCCATTCTAAAGAGGGAATCGGAAAAATGGGCCCTATAAGTTAAAGGTTAACCACCCCTGCCTATGAGTGCTTTAGCTATACAGTTTTTGCCATGGCGTATAGAAGGCAAGCTTTATTTTTTTTTATCTTTTGACGTATGGCTGACAAAAACTCTACATATATTTAATAACTCTTTCAATGAAGTTTTATGCAGTAGCCAACGGTGCATTTAATGCACCTGACTCTTCTGAATAATCTCTATCTCTCGTATTAGAAATTACATCGCTATGAATTCGACCAAATTTATAAATTTCGATCCTTTGAAAAGAACGGATTGCTGGCAACTGGATTTTTGGAATAATACAATTTTATATGCATACACGAGACCTAAAGCTTTCTTTGCAAAATCCTCATTTCCTTGAAGCTTTCTGAAACAGAATTTAAGCCCTTCTGTCAACGTAGAATATAATTCTGAAAACAATATACTTTCATTTTGCATCTATTGCGGACAAATTTATATGCAATCGCAATAGTGTCCGAGGGCTTTTGTGAATTTATTTTCCTACATTCAACAGATAAGTAACTTTTAACTTTAATGCTCTCTTTAAAAAATTAACTAGTATGGAGAGAATAATAACTGAACACATAGTCCAAAGAATTTGTCTAATATTTTAAGTTTAACGTATTTTTGTTTATTTTAGACACCGTATTCGAATATTACGAGGGTTCGGCAACATTTTTGTCAGACGGTTTAACAGGGGTTGTCAGACTGGATTTTTAAACCAACATCCGGGTTTTTCAATGACAATATAGGTGTTTGGTTTTTTTTTTTCCATAAATATCTCAAAATCTGGATATTCCTCTTGTTAAAGATATAGAAAAACAATTAATATTTATTTTTTAATTATAAGGATAAATTAATTACAATAAAATTGTTTTATAAAAATATATACAGGGCTAAAGTATCCAAAAGTCATGGCTTATTTTTACAGAACTATCCATTAGAATTTAACAAAAATTATTTAAATAGAAAGAACCTCTCACCAAGTTTTAATATCAATAGATTTCGACATGTGCATCTTTTGTAGCACTACAAACGTCTAAACGGTAATCTAGTTCTCTCAAGGGACGAATTACTCGCCAAGTTATTAGACGAATTACTTGAATGATACGCTTCTTCAATTCATCCACAGTTTCAATTTTTTGTTTATACACTAATGACTCCTGATATGCGATGAAACACTTGGAGAGAACTGGATAACCGTTTAGACTTTTATCGTGTTACAAAAGGGGCACACATCGAAATCTATTGATATCAAAACTTGGTGAGATGATCTTTCTATTTAAATAATTTTTTTTCTTAATTCTAATGGGCAGTTCCGTAAAAATAAGCCATGACTTTTGGATACTTTTAGCCTGGACACCCTGTATACACGGTGTTTGATTGTAAAATGATTCAATGAACATTAAGATGATTCAAATGGAGATCTTCTCGATTGAGTCGTGATATAATTCGCTCTTACGAAACCATCCCAGAATTTTTGTATTTGTGGCGTAATATCAAAGATGAATTCGATAATCGCAAGTATGAAATCTTATCAGACTTCATGACCCATTTCACTATTTTACCCCACTCTTCTGAGTGTGTAGAATGAGTTTTTTTTTACAAGTTAATAAAATCCTAACAAAACACACATATTCCCTTAAAACTTAAACCGTAAACGGATATATGATGGGAAAACAGGCTATAAATAGATATCATCAAAATTGTCCCATCTGTATACCTAAAACAGAGCTGATAAAAGACGTAACAGAAGGATCATGTTATTAGACGATAAAAAGCGCTCATAAAAAAGCAAAACAAAAATAAAATCTTCAGAAAATTAATTTGGAGGTGATTGATGAAACTGATAAAATTTGACAGTTAAATAAAATAACGTTAATTTAATTTCAAGTAATCTTAGAAAATGGGACGTATGTTGTACTTGCTTGCTTGCACACACACACACATATATATATATATATATATATACTCTCACTGACATTCGTTCAAAGATGACGTGCCAGGCGCATATGCCATGGTTTGACTTTTTGTTTATTTTAGTTGTTGATGAATGGCAACAGAAAGATATGTTTGATGGTACGATGGTCATTTTTAGTGAAAAAAATTATATTTTTCATAAAGCTAGGTTTTTTTTAAAAAATTACAATGCAGGTTTTTTTTTTAGATGCAGTCTGAGTTTACTATATTTTTTTTTCTCGCTGCGATCCCTGGAAGAACTCTTTTAAAATTTTGCATGGAGAACTGGATCGAGAAACATGTATAAACAAGACTCTGACCTCGTGGCATAATTGATACGGGCGCCAACATGCGTAATAAACAATCGGGTTAGACAAACTGCTACCAAGCCATTAGTGGAAAAAAATTGGAATGCAATTAGTTTAATATGTATCTACCTGTCAGTCAGACATGCTTTGAAATAAGCAATTTGTTTCCCGTAATCGCTCAAATTATTTTTTAAGATATTTTCAAATAAAATAATCGAATAAATGTGGCGAAGAAATTCTTCGCAAAGCGTTTCTAATTCGGTCGTGTTTGTTGGGCAAATCAATTATATATATACACTGCTAGCCACCCAAATTGCAACACCAGGAAAGACAAGAGATATCACAACAAAATTTATTTTGTAGATAACATGTTGACCAAGTATCAAATGATTAAATTTATAGACTTCTGTGAAGTGTGGTTCCTGCCAAAATCAGTAGCCAGAGTAGCCGCCATTGTTGGAGATCACCGCTGCCACACGCCTCGGCATTGATTCAAAGAGACTTTGGATGAGTTCTTGGGGTACAGCAGACCAAGCAGCTTCCACACGTTGCCAAAGTTGATCTGCTGTGGCAGCTGGGGATGGAATCTGGGTCAATCGTAGAGCAACCATGGACCACATGTTTTTTATCGGCGAAAGATCCGGAGAGCGGGGCGGCCAGGGAAGCAATTCAATCTGGCGATTGACGAAGAACCGTTGGACAATGCGTGCCACTTGTGGTCGCGCATTATCCTGTTGAAATATGGCTGTGGGCAAGCCCTGAAGGTAAGGAAGGACAACTGGCTCCAACACCTCGGAGATGTAGCGCTGGCTGTTTAAAGTACCGGCAATGCGTACTAGAGGTGTGCGAGAGTGATATCCAATACCGCCCCATACCATAATACCCGGTGCAGGACCAGTGTGGCGGTGCATAACGCAGCTGTTCAGCATCCTCTCTTCACGGTGTCTCCAGACTCGAATGCGACCATCGTGGTGTTGCAGACAGAAGCGTGACTCGTCAGTAAAGACAATTTCATTCCATTCTGCCGTCCACATCCTTCTGTCATCGCACCATTGGCGGCGGAGACGTCTGTGGTTCTGCGTCAAGGGTAGACAAAGCACTGGACGTCTTGCGGACAGACCACTCTGCTGTAAACGACGTCGAATGGTACGCGCAGACACTGGATGATGCGTTACAGACTGCATGTGCTGTGCTATGGTTCGTGATGTGACTGAGTGATCCGTCACTGCCATGCGCACAATTTGCCTGTCATTGCGTGAAGTGGTGCGCTGAGGTGGATGCGATCGAACACGCCGGTCCGTCGTACCTTCCTGCATCCAACGATCACATATCCGCATTACAGTTGTTTGGTTTCGTCCAACACGACTACCGATTTCCCTGAAGGATAATCCACAATCTCGGTAGGCCACTATCCTTCCTCTGTCGAACTCGAATACTTGATCAAAAGATGATCGCTGTTTTCGACGAGGCATAATTGATCATTTTTTTGAAAAAAACACAAGAAAAACACAATTGCCGAACTTGAAATCGGCGAAATCTCCAAGCCTTAAATAGCGCTTTGAAGTGGCGCCACAGGCACGCGTGATGTGCGTCTGCGCTGAAATTCTAATCATTTGCATATCTCCCCTCCGCTAATGCATGTTGTAAATTTCATGTTATTTGCATGTTTCCTTCAGGGTGTTGCATTTACAGTGGCCAGCAGTGTATATATATATATATATATATATATATATATATATATATATATTAAATAAATAAATAAATATATATATATATATGTGTGTGTGTATATATACATATATTATATGCGGATAAATCTGCTTATATTGTAAATGTTCAATCTCAATGTTAAGCTATGGCAAGTTTTTATCTCAGTGTTTTTGTAATCACAAATAAACAAACGCATATTTTTCAATTCTGTTTTTTGCATTTGTAAATAATATGATAAATACAATTCGTGCGTGTTTTTCCTAAATTATTCTATTTGAATTTAATTTAAAAAAAACTATTTTTTTAGCGGTAGGCATTATAAATTTAATGACCTATAAAAACTTATCAACGAGAAAATTTAAAATTCCAAAAAGTGTGCGATCATCATACAAACGACTTTCTCCATATTAATTTGCTTATCCTTGATTAGAAAAATATTGACAGGAAAACTATATATTCCTTAACACTGGATCTGAAGACCTGCGGCGTCATTGCAATCAATTAAATCAACCACCCAAAGAAAAATTTGAGAAGTCATAAAGCATTGACTTCGGAAACGAAACTTTGATTTATGACAAAATTATCATCAAAATCGCGCTGATTTAAGTTTTAATATTTTTAATGCAGTCATCTATATATATGAAACAGTTCCGTAACTGACGGACTCACTGACTGACTGACTGATTTACTGATTGACATACAACACACAGATCAAACCGCTGGACCTAAATGGCTGAAATTTTGCACGGCGATTCTTCTTAAAGTGTAGGGGTGCACTAAGAAATATTTTTGAAAAATTCTTCTTAGATTTTTTTTAAAATTACATTTTTAATCTGTTTTTGTAACTTTTTTAAGTTTGCATTTAAAACAATTATTTGAGGGTTATAAAATTTATATCACAAGAAAGATCATAAAAATCCTTTAAAATGAAATCCTTTTTCGAATCTTTACCTCCATTTTCTGATTTTTGGTGAATTTTTAAAGATTAATTTTTAGAATTTAATTTATAAAATGCTGATCACTTGATTTCTTTTTCTTGCACTTTAAATTAATTTATCGTCATGTTCATAACAATGAAATAGACAAAAAAAATTTTTTCTTCCTAATGCGGCAGACGATTGGACATTAAAAAAAAAAATCATTAAAATACAGTAAAAGATATGTTCTTAAAACTGTACTATATTGACTGTACTATATTCTTCAGTATGTCCTATTAGATTTAATTTGAATACTTTCTTCTACATTATTTTGTCTATAAAATATCCCTTACGATTTTTTATCAATATATTTTTTATTTTTTTTTACATTAATTGTATACATTGATCGTCGTATTTATTATAAAGCTATATATATATATATATATTTGGCATTAATTGCATACATTGACAGTTGTATTTAATTTGAATGTACTCCGTAGTGCGAGTTTTCAGCTAGTCATAAATAAAATACTGACAGATTTTTAAATTAGAACAATTTTTAAATTAGAAATGCGAAAAATGTAGGAGCTCCTGCATTCCAGCAATAAAAATTCATGTGTTGTGTGTCAGGCCTGCTGAACAAACGACCCGTGGGCCGTATGCGGCCCGCCAGCATTCCCTCTGTAGTCCGCCAAGCCTTTTGTGAAGATTCTTGTTATAACAAATACGTATATTATTTTTTGATTTATAATATTGAGAAAGGAATATGTAAGCAATGAATATTATTATTTAAAATTTAAAAAAATCAGTTATTTATTTTTTGTTAGATAAAATATTTTTTCGCTTTGCACTCTACTCTATTTTCTTGCAATTTCAGAAGCTTGATATGGCCCGCACCACATTTCTAGTTGTGCAGGTCTGGATTAGACTAAAAAAAAATATTTCAGGTAGTCTCTTCTAACGAAATTGTCGTGGGTAATTAACGTAGGGTTACTTATCGTTGCTTACCCCCACCCTTTTTTTTAAATGCATTTTCGTACTTTTCTGTTTAACTGTTTACTGCTACTGATGGGTTTGGCGCGCTGCCAAAATTATACCTCGCGACGGACTCTGAATTTTATCTTTCCGGAGGACCGTTATTGAGGATCGTAATCCTACGTTAAAAATCTTCATAGATACTGAATAGCAGTTTAAGAAGCATTAACGGTTTGTTTTGGGGAGAAAACATGATTCTATAACCATAGAAGGGTTATGGATATTTCCTTGTCCAGTGTTTTAAATTATCAAACTTCTTTTAGCCTGTTGTAAGCCCTTGTCTCCAGGTATTAAAATTTTAAAGAATTAAATGAAAAATGTAAAAAAATTAAAAAAAACACCCACACAACATGAAACGGAAATATTTTACCATATTATTTATATCGTTTGATAATATTTTACATGGAAACAAACTTCAAATAGTTTATAAAAGTTTTCCGATATTATTACTTCATATAGAGATAAGAGAGAATTTAGAGACAAAATTCAAATCGCTCTGTGGCAACAAAAGATGCTACAAGACCCGACTTGAACAATAAATGTTAAGATATATAGAAAAATTATATCGTAGTATTTGAAACATAATAGCGAGGAGTATATTTTGAAAATTCTCAAAAATTTTACTCAGAAGTTCCGTCAAACTTCAACTGTCGGGTTTAAACTACCGACAATGTTGGATGGCTGGATTAGAACCTTACCGTCAACTTTTGCTACACAAAGGGATTTACAGTTTAATGTCGATTCCGAACGGTTACAAACACCCATGCCAACTGTGGGACTCGAACCCCCAGGACCGAATGCCAGCGCCCTAGCCATTCGGCCATCACTCGGTCGACTTCTGGCGTGAGAAAACAGTTTCGCAGAGCTATACCGGCGATTAAAAAAAAACAAAAACTTTAAGACGTAATTGTATCCACAGAGCTTATATGAAAGTCCAAATTCTGCAGATAATCGTTTATTTTATTTTATGGTTCTTTACTGGCCGTTAGCCACTTTCAATCATTTCGTTTCATAGAAATATACCCAGTTCAGAAAGAGGTTATCTTACTAAAGGTACCTCTTCTTAAACCTCGGCGGACTGCGTTAAGAATTTTGATACACGCTATTAATTACGTTTAAGACAATACTGCAAAAAACGTAATCATATGAACGAATTACACAGAACATGATAAAAAATATGTTATTGTTTGCCAATGTCTAGCATTTGGCAATTATCCGAATTGTTCGCGGGCTCTCCAGTAACTTTGAACCTTGTCACTAAAATCCTGTTGTGAAGTGTACCTGTCCAAATGCTCAGCGTTAAAAAAAATTGCCCATAATAAATAATATATAAAAAATATAAACCAATAACAATAAATAATGACCGTATACAAATAATGAAAAATAATATAAACCAACACACATACCTTGGCAAACTGGTTGCAGGGAAAGCCTAATATTTGGAACCCACTCTCATTAAAATTTGATTTTAGTGCATTCAGTTGAGAGTAGTGCCAGGTAAAACCTCAGTAGGTTGCTACATTTACTATCAGCACTATCTGGCCGTGATATTCGGAAAGGCTGACATTACGCGTTTCGAGAACGTCAGGAAGAGTAAAGTTGTAGATCGTTGTGTCACACTGAAGAGGTCGGTAGCACGCACGGCTGGACACTTGATTAGACAGCACTGGTACCCCCAGCAACGCGGCACATGTTAGCAGAGATGTTGCTAACTCGTGCCACCCCATGGCACAAGAGAATTGAATTTTACTCGCCTTATACGCCCTTTTAGGTTTAAATGTTGAGCGATCTGAAGCTCTCCGTGTTCCTCGCGGAACTTTAAAGGATGAGAAAAGGGTTGCCGGGAAAACGATGGCTCAGTTGCCAGCTAATATGTTTGGCGCCCAGTTTGGCTACAGAGTTTTATAAATGAAAGAGTTAATGATTCATGCTGTCAAGCTATGGATAGAGTTTGGGCGATTCAGACTGGTTGATTATTTTCGTTTGACACTATTAATTTGTAAATTTATAATATTTTATTTTAATTAATTATTTTTTTTATCGATTGTATCCTGCAATGTCAGTTTTTAGATGCAATCTTTTAAATTTTTATTTATATCATTCTCTTCTGCTGTTGCTACTGTGTTGGTACACACTGGCGAATGGTTTTATATCAAGTGCCATTGCTAGAAATTAAAATAAAGTACATGATTCAGTCATTGTCGTTCATAACCAAAGACGTTTGAACAGTGCTTTCTTTCCTCGAGTTACGTAACTTGTTTTCACTTGCTGATGATGTCAGCTGATGAAACCGCCCAAGGAAAATACTGGGAAATCATAAACAATTCCCTTTAGGAGGAAACTCTGATTTATAACTACATAATCCTTGAAATCGCACTGCTTTAAGTTTTGAAAATTTTCATACAGTCGTCACAAAAGCAAAAAACAAACAAACAACAACAACAACCACAAAAAAAAATTTCCAGATTAAAATTTTAAATTAGAAACGCGAAAAATGTAAGTCTTGTACTTCAGTAACAAAAATTCATGGTGTGTTTCAGTTACATCGTCTAGAATAAAAATCATCTTTACAGACATTGGAAGGAGGGTTTTTCACCTAGTCTTTCTCCTAATGAGTAAGAACTAACAGGTGTTTTGATCCTACAGCAGGGGTGGCAAACCTTCTTTCGTCCACGTACCATAAAAATTAAAAACTCCTTTTGAGGGGTTTATGTGCCAGCTAGTATATCAGTGAGTAATGACAAACTTTTAATAAAAGCATTAACTATATAATAAATTAATGCAAACAATTATTGATTAGTATTGATTATACTCGCGTGTTAAAGTAATTATAATATTATAATACTTATTAAAGCATTAATTTATATCACGTATAATCTATATTTATAAAACAGTTCCGTAACTGACTGACTGACAGATAACGCACAGACCAAACCGCTGAACCTAAAGGGCTGAAATTTTGCATGGCGATTCTTCTTATAGTGTAGGGGTGCACTGAGAAAGATTTTTGAAAAATTCTCCTTAGATTTTTTTAAATTAAATTTTTAAGCTGTTTTTGTAACTTTTTTTAAGTTTGCATTTAAATATTAATTTGGGGCTTATAAAATTTATATCACGAGAAAGATCATAAAAATTCCTTTAAAATGAAATATTTTTAGAATCTTTACATCCATTGTCTGATTTTTAGTGAATTTTTAAAGATTAATTTTTAGAATTTAATTTATTAAATGCTGATCACGTGGTTTCTTTTCTTTTTGTGATACTTTAAATTAATTTTGCGTCACGTGCATAACAACGAAATAAATTGACAAAAAATATTGAAATATGATAAAAGATAAAATTTAACCCCTAGATTAATTGAGATGGAAGTTTTTTAAGAATTTAATTCAAATCAGTATGTTTTATGGATATCAAACATACAAAATAATTGCATACATTGACCGTTGTGTTTATTATATATATATATATATATATATATATATATATATATATATATATATATATATATATATATATATATATATATATATATATATATATATATATATATATATATTTATATATATATTTATATATATATATATATGTGTATGTGTGTGTGTGTGTGTGCATATATATATATATATATATATATATATATATAATTTTGGCATTAATTGTATACATTGACCGTTGCATTTAATTTGAATGTACACCTTAGCGAAGCACGGGTATTCAGCTAGTATCATTATAAATGTAGTTTATATACTATAAATTACATTTCAATGTCTTCCAAATTCAACCTCATGAATAATGATCGTCGACGGCCAACAAAATTGCCTTGCGTGTCACGTCCGTCAAACGTGCCTTAGGTTCGCCATCTCTGCCCTACAGTAATTCGAACGCGGGTTATATTGTACTGCAGGTTGTGACGCGCGATCAGTCTTCAGTTACATCCGTTAAATTCAGTTTAACTGAACCGCATGCCTTCGGGAGGGACGATTTAACTTTTGGATTAGAGGCATTGGAATAACAATATAAAAACATTAGCGAGTCGCTTTCGAAGCAAGAAGGCATGATTCTATAACAACAGAAGGATTATGAAAATTACATTTTCCAGTGTTATAAATTATCATACTTCTTTAGGCCTGTTGTTAAGCTAAAAGCATTACCTCCAGGGATTAAAACGACCATCAACATAAACCAAAAATCCTTTACCATATTACATATATCGTTTTCTCATATTCTGCATAGAAAGGAATTTCAAATATTTAATTCAAAGTTTTCCAAAATTATAAGATTTCATAGAGATGAGAGAAAAAATTCAGGTAGTCTCTTCTAATAAAACTACCGCGGGTTATTAACGTAGGATTACTTATCGTTGCTTATCTCTTTTGCATGTATACATGTATCTATACACACACACACACACACACACATATATATATATATATATATATATATGTATATATATATATATATATATATATATATATATATATATATATATATATATATATATATATATATGCATACAAATGAGGTACGCAACGATAAGTAATCCTGCGTTAATAACCCGTGGTAGTTTCGTTAGAAGAGACTACCTGAAATTTTTTTTCTTTGGAAAACGAATGTACTTTAGGCATTAATGGTGTTCTCTTTAACAAACTGTATATCTTCCACTGTAGAAGTTATTTGCTGGAATTTTTTAAAATAAAATCACTAGGTATTAATTGTAAGATATGCAGAACTTATATGAAAGTACAAATTCTGCACATAATTATTTATTTCATTTTGTGAGGGCCCGGGGTTGCCTTTTTGGTTGGCGAATATGTACTGTCCATCCGGCACTCGTGGGCCCAACAATAATGAAAAATGTCACCGAACCTGGGCAATTAACCGTCATACAGGTATTGCTTCGTAGCGGCCGGTCGACAGTTTGATATTGACGTATAGGCACTAGCCGGGGTCACAGTAATTTATGAATACTTATTTCATTTTGTGATTCATTACTGACTGTTAGTCACTTTTAATAATTTTATTTAATAGAAATATAACTATTACAATGAAAAGAGTCTGTATATCTTAACAATACCGCACCTTTAACTCCAGTGGAGTGAAATAAGAGTTTTAATGCCCTATATATATATCCCCCTCCTCGCAAGAAAAGTGACACAATTCAAGAATGCAGCATTTGAGAAAAATTAAACTTAAAGAATACTATAAAGCTTGAACTAGCATTACAATAAAGCTGACACGACTGCCCTCAGGTGGACAAATTGTGAGATAGAGATGTGTTGCTTTTCGTGCAAGATTGGGGCACTTCATACATATTTTTCGATGACATAACCTCAAAATTGCCATTTTTTGACTTGTCACTTTTCTTGTCAGGGTGCGATATAAACAAACAAACAAACAAACAAACAAACACACACACACACATATATATATATACAGTATACAGTGAAACTTCTCGAGGCAGTCAACTCTCAAAATGGCCACTTTTTTCGGAACCCTGAATGGCAGCTGTAGAGAAGTTTCACTGTATGTATATATATATATATATATATATATATATATATATATATATATATATATATATATATACACATACATACATACACACACGCACACATATATATATATTTATATATATATATATATATATATATATATATATATATATGTACTAATTGCGTTTTTGATAAAGCTGTTAAAAACATAATCATAAGAAATAATAAAACAAAACATAATAAAGAAAATATAAACCAACACACATACCTTGGCAAACTGGTTGCATGGAAAGCCCAATATTTCGAACCTACTCTCATTAAAAGTTGATTTTAGTGCATTCAGTTGAGAGTAGTGCCAGGTGAAACCTCAGTAGGTCGCCACATTCACTATCAGCACTATGTGGCCCTCAAATTCGGATAGGCTGACATTACGAGTTTCCAAAACATCAGGAACACTGAAGTTGTAGATCGATTGGTCACTCTGAAGCGGTCGGAAGCACGAGCGGCTGGACACTTGACCGGACAGCACTGGTACTCCCAGCAACACGGCACACGTTAGCAGAGAAGTTGCTAACTCGTGCCACCCCATGGCAAAAAGAGAATGAAAGTTTACGCTCCTCTCGTACGTTCTTTAAAAGTTCAAACTTCGTACAATCTGACGCTCTCCGTGTTCCTCGCGGAATTTTAAAGGATAAGAAATGGGTTGCCCTAAAAACATCGGTTGGGCTTCCAGCGAATATGGTTTGGCGCCCGAATTGGCTGCACAATTTTATAAATAAGTGAGTTTATTATTCAGTAATAGTTGTTTATAACCAAAGAGGCTTGGAAAGGACGTTATTGCCCCTAGTTAGATAACTTGTTTTCACTTGCGTAATTCATACCTTCCTCCTTCTTCTGTGTTTTCGAAATTTCTCTCTGGAAGAGGTGTGGTCAGGCATTATGTACTTTTTTTTCTATCAATATGCAGTTAAATTTAGAGTCGAAATTTGCTTGAAATTTTGGTTGAATAAAAGTTTTTGTCCATTGGTATTAGTAAAATAGTTAAAATAAATTTCATTAATTTACAAACTTAACTACCGAGGTTTGGTATAATGATTTAGAAATTATTAAAAGAAAGCTCTTGCAGATTCAAAGACCATATATGCTTTTCATGACGAAATGTTATAGAACTACTTCGACTGACGCACTTAATATTTTGGCGGGATGCGTTCCTTTACACCTGAAGGCCAAATCGGCGAAACAATTATACAGGCTATACGATAATAAGGAAGAAATTGAAATAAATGGAAATAAATATAATGGAAACAACAGCATTACCAGGGAATGGAAAATTAGAACCTTGGATGACTTAATAAGTTATGATTGGACTTATGATTTAGACCCCAAAACAAATATAAAAATTTTTACGGACGGTTCTAAAAAGGATGAAAGAACCGGGGCTGGGGTAGTTATTTATGAGGATGGTAAAGAAATTGAGAAAATCAGGGAAAAATTAGAGAGAGCAAATTCTTATACTGCCGAACTCAGGGCGATACAAGTGGCAATCAATTGTATGATTAGTAAAAATATAAAACATTGTGATATATACACTGATTCACGCAGTGCCCTTGAAGCTTTGAAAGCACTAAATTTTAAAGGTGAAATAATCGATGATATTAAACATAAAATTAAAGACAATAACATTGAAGTGGTCTTCCACTGGGTCAAGGCTCACATTGGTATTATGGAAAACGAAGAAGCGGACAGAACTGCGAAGGAGGCTACAGAATTACATACAATAAACTTCTCATATAAATGGACAAAGAATAAAATTAGAAAGTTACTCCATAAAGAAGAGATTAGTGAATGGCAGCATATCTGGAACACGAGTACGGCAGAAGGGTACAGGAAATATTTAGAGAAGTTAAAATACATAGAATAAGCGCTGACTTCTATTTGAATCAAGCTATAACTGGTCACGGCGCTTTCGGGAGCTATCAGAATAAATTTCACAATAAAACTAATATTTGTCCTTGCCAGGTTATTCAAACCCCTGATCATTGTTTATTCGATTGTCCAATTTTTACAAAATATAGGGTTAACTTACCTATGGGCTACGAGAACTGGTCGAAGGAGAAATTCTTCGGTGATTTCTATTGCAAAAAATTTATTTCCAAAGTGGTAGCTGATTTAATGGATCAACATCTTCCTTTTGCTTAGTTTGGAAGCTATTGACTTTGCTTGTTTGTGCACTTTACTATTTCTTAGGGTTTTCTGTTTGTTGTGTAGTTTGTATAAATAATAACGCAATTCTTTCTTTATATATTTTATATTCTAATTTAGTGCTATATTGTGTTATTTATTGTTTTGAATAGTGAATATATTATTACAATGTATATTTGTGTAAATTATATTATGTTTAAATGTATATGGTGTAAACTATTGTTATTTATTTGATTTTGTGTAAATGTAATTGTGATTGATGTTCAAGCTAGGATCTATTGTGGCCATGGGTTTCTCTTCTGGTTGAGGCATAGCTGCTGGTATTACTGGCAGTTTGTTATTGTTAGCTATTTTAATTTTTATGCTAATATAATTTGTTTAGGTCCAGGCTGTTAGCCATGAACTGATGGTGTTAGTGCCATGGTTAATTAATTCTTTTCTTGTGTTAATTTTTTCAATTTAGGTCCTGGTAGTTAACCATGGACCGTTTGTTTGGTTATTTATAATTAGGTTTTGCTATGTAACAAGTTTGATTTAAAAAAAAAAAAAAAAAAAAAAAAAAAAAAAAAAAAAAAATCTGGCTAGGTCCTAATGGAACCTGGAGCGGTTTTTCTTTTGCACGCGTTGTCCACTCTCCCATGTTTTATTTCTTACTTGGAATTTGTATTCTGTCTTAGAGGATTTTTCTACTTTTTGTTTCCTTGTGTGCCTTGTCCTGCGGGTCCTATCGGGCCGGCGGGATTTCTGTGGCGAGGTTGGTTCCCAGTTAAAACTTGGCCGATACGCGAAAGCGGAGGGGGCCGTAGAGTTTAGAATTACAAACTTAACTATTAATCGGAATATACATATGGATGTAATCTAGAATAGCATTTATAATGGGCCTCTTACAGCTGTAATATAAAACAAACAAGGAGATATAGCCACTGTTTATCAGTATAATTATAATTTGAATCCCTGAAATCGTTAATTTTATTGTTATCATTTTTTATTTGAAGTAAACAATAAATAATTCTATATTAAATCCAAAAATGAATGATTCTGCTTTCTGTGTCTAAGATCTAAAGAGATCGCTTTATTACATCTCTCTCTCTGTATATATATATATATATATATATATATATATATATATATATATATATATATATATATATATATATATATATATATATATATATATATATATATATATATATATATATATATATATATATATATATATATATATATATATATATTTATATATATGTGTGTGTGTGTGTGTGTGTGTAATATATCCATTATATCCTTAACTTATAATCTGAAAGAGAAACTAGCTCATATTTACATGGTTGGAGCTAGACTCAGCCTGATAGGAATAAAATAAAATTTGGAAGCAGTCGGGTCGAATCGTTTATTAGAGCGACAAAAGTACATCCGTCCATTTCAGAAGGCGGTTCGGAAGCGAATATCACCTTTCAACCTTAAGCATGAGATACGAGGAACATGTGGCTATTATTTTGTAGGGTCAGCAGATATTGGGGATACACATGTAGAAATGCAAAGGCATGCGATTAATGGGAGGTTCTGTTGCTAAGTGTTTTAAAGCGATAAAGTAATGTTACTGGGGATTGGATTTAGGAAAGGGAATTTAAATGCTAGAATGGATGGCATAATATTTAATTTATTATATAGTATATATATATATATATATATATATATATATATATATATATATATATATATATATATATATATATATATATATATATATATATATATATATATATATATATGTATATATATATATATGTGTGTGTGTGTGTATCCCGTCTCCCTGATTTTGTCACTTCTCTCTTTTAACAACTAAAATAGCTCGGAATTTCGACCCTTAATATTACAATATGGAAACATAATACTTATTAAGGTTTAAGGATTTTAACACACTTAATTATTTCGCTAAGGCTATTTCAAAGCGGATATTTCGTAAAAATTAATGTAATACTTAAGAAATTTATAAAATAAATTAACGATACGATATCTATGTTATACAGTTTTCCATGCACATACTTGCTTTAATATAGACGGATAACCTGGGGTTCAGCTATATTAGCCCGCAGCAGTTTGGTATAGTCCATCAAAACAACGACCGAAATGTATGTACTGTTCACTCCCAATTATCCGGTTTAATGGGGGGGGGGGGATTAGCCCGAATAATCGGAAAACAACGGATAATCTGATTTCTGTTAAATTTTATCGTATTTGAAAAATATAATACAACACTAGCTTTTGTATTTTATAAATTTAATTTTTGCGTGTAATCTGTAATTTTTTTTACCAAATCTTTGATATACTATTTGATATCATTACGGACTTTCCTAACACCTATTGATATAACGATTACATGAGGTTTCTCTCCTGGGATCTCGGGATCCCGCCTCGTTTTTGAGCTGTTTTAGAATTCCCGGGAAATGCTTCCGATTCCAGAACACTAAAGATGTGTTATTTTAGTACATTATCGCCTGCTTTATCAAATAAAAATCATCTCAAAAACAGAAAACTGTTATTTTAAAAATCTTGCTTTTTATATATTACGTACTTTATAACTAACTATACGAAATTTAATAAACCAATGTTATTTTTATCTTGAGGGGTATGATTGTTTATGTGTGTTGAACTCAACATGAGATGTCAAATTCTTTTCTTTCAGAGTTATGAGATCAGCTTGGTTCTATCTATGCTCTTATGTGTGTTCAAAATATTTGAGAAAGAGTTCATGAATTTCAACTTAATATGTTCATATATTTTCAACAAAATATGTTTATATAGTCTCAATACCTTATGTTTATATTTCTCATGCGTGTTCAAAATATTCGAGTAAGATCTCATGTATTTCATACACAGTGGTACCTCGATTTACGAGTTTAATTCCTTCCATGACGGAGCTCGTAACTCGAATTACTCGTATCTCGAATCAATTTTCCCCATTGAAATGAATGGAAATCCCATTAATTCGTTCCGGGCTCCCCCAAAACACCGTAATTTTTTGTTACATGTTTGTAAATAAGATAAATGTGCTTATAAATGACGAACATTGTATAAAAACGCGTTTTATTAAGTGTAATGTACGACATTTACCTTACGGTAGAGGAGAATAGGATTCCAGACTACTAACCCATGAAGGATAGGTAAACCCTCGCACTGTGCGCCAACGCGAGCGGTGACTGCAAGATTTAGCCGTTGTTCGTTTATCATTCGGAAAATCCCAGAGTCTTTAAGAATACACGCAGACCTTGGTCATGTTTTTTGCTAATTTCTTTTTTCAACTCAATGCACATCATCCGCTTCTTCTTCTCAGCACTGTCCTTCAACTGATTTTCTTCGGACCCATGGTTGGAAAAGTTAAGTTTTGCAAAATAACTGCAAGCACAAATACAAGCACAAAACTGATGCTTTTATTACGAGCTAGCCTCTTCAAGTGAACGAACGAGACACGGAAGCTGGGCGATTGTTGCGTCTTTCAATGTGGCTGTAATATCCGGATTCCTCTTTCTCAGAATCCGTAGAAGGGGGAGGGCTTGCGATCCTAGGACCAAGGTTATTCCATCTCCTGGACCCCATGGGGAGTTCCAGTGTGGGGGAGGGAATTTATGAATTGAAGCTATCTCTCTGCGAGTGAGGTTGGAAGCTGTTCGGTTTCGGTTTGGTTTGGTTTAATTTGGAGCGCTACGGTGAACTTTTTGCTACAGTAGGTCTAATTAGACCGGGACCTACAGTTTAAAGCCGATTACGAACGGTTACAAACGTCCATGCCACCAGTGGGACTCAAACCCACAGGATCTGAACCGAATGCTAGCGCCCTAGCCATTTGGCCATCCCCTGGCTCTGTTCGGTTTCGGAGGGCTACGCAAGTGTGGCAGCAAGATTCCCCGGGTGATAATTGTTGAGTGTTAATCTCTCGGTTTAAGACTGGATAGTAGTCTTGAGAATAATATGTATACAATTGTATAATAATTGTACATAAAGGTTGTAAATATTATATGCTTCTCGTGTTCTTATTTGAAGAGCACGTAAAATGGCGTTCGCTGCGCAAATGAACGGTGGGATATCTGAAGCTTGCTCGTAACCCGAATATTTGCTCGTAACTCGAAGCAAAAAATCTGCGGAGAGAATGCTCGTATCTCCAAAAACTCGTAAGTCGAGGTACCACTGTATATATATATATATATATATATATATATATATATATATATATATATATATATATACTTACTAGCTGAATACCCGTGCCCCCACTTTGCCTTTCACCGTCTCATATATATATATATATATATATATATATAGTAGCTGAAAACCTGCACTTCGCTACGGAGTACATTCAAATTAAATTCAACGGTCAATGTATGCAATTAATGCCAAAAAAAAACAAAAAAATATTTATGAAAAAATCGTAATGGTTATTTTTATAGACAGAATAATGTAGAAGAAAATACTGAAATTAATTCTAAAAGAACATACTGTAGAATATTATAGTACAGTTAATATAGTACAGTTTGAGGAAAATTTCTTTTACAGTATTTTAATATTTTTTTGGATAATGTCCAATTGTCTGCCGCATTAGAAAAAAAAATGTCAATTTATTTCGTTGTTATGCAAGTGACTCAAAATTAATTTAAAGTATCACAAAAAGGAAAGAAAACATGTGATCAGAATTTATTAAATTAAATTCTAGGAATTAATCTTTAAAAATGCACCAAAAATCAGAAAATGAAGGTAAAGATTCGATTCATTTTATGGGATTATATTATTCAATTCATTTTATGGGAATTTTTATGATCTTTCTTGTGATATAAATTTTATAACCCTCAAATTAATATTTTAACTGCAAACTTTAGATAATGTTACAGAAACAGCTTAAAAATTTAATTGAAAAAATCTAAGAAGAATTTTTCCAAAATCTTTCTTAGTGCACCCCTACACTATAAGAAGAATCGCCATGCAAAATTTCAGCCCTTTAGGTCCAGCGGTTTTGTCTGTGCGTTATCTGTCAGTCAGTCAGTCTGTTATGGAACTGTTATATAAATATAAATATAAATATAAATAAATAAATAAATATATATATATATATATATATATATATATATATATATATTATATATATATATACATATTAGATTATTGTTGTTTCTTTCTACCAGTACATAAACAATTTTTTTTCTGTCCTTTGTCTATGGTCGTTCATGAGCAACTATGAAAATAATAAGTAAATACATATATCAGTTTTTCTTTGTCTTAACGTGTTCAAATTTTGTTTCCATGACCAGATAGGTAACTTCTCACTTATAGGTCAATTTTTTGGCGATATTTTGGCGATTTATGCACTTTTACAATGAATCAAACAAAAACTATGCTGCCCCCCCCAAATAATTGTTCCTACGTACTTTATGTCTGATTTATTATGTCACCGTTGGTCATACGCTGTGACTCTTAGCACTTTCCTCAACGCTATGTATTGTCACCTCAGCAGTCATTACATGCAACAATTGCAGACGGTGAACAGCCTCATGACCGTGCGAAGTCACGTTCTCGGTGTCACAAAAGTAATAAGAAAAGTGGCAAGTGAGAGTCGTGACGAAATTAGAAATTGCGTATTTTGCTTTTAAAGTAAGTATTTTAGATCAAAAGATAGGCAAGTTTGACCTTCAAATATACTCGGGGCGACTTCTGGTTCTGAAAGTCAGGAATGCTATTGTCATCTCGTCTGTTTAATAAACTCACATAGACGCACACACACATATAGAGATATATAAACATATGTATGTATATAAAATTGTGAGTGGGAGTATATTTTAATTTATTAGTTATAATCTGCACAGGCGTATTATCCACTGAGCATTGTGACCCTGCTCGATATATTTCAGCACACGTCTTACCACTAAACAATATAGCCATTAGAGGAAGCTGTTAAAATACATTCATTCTTAACTCCCCTCCTTTCATTCAGGAAAAAAAAGTTTACAACCATGAGTAGATACTGAATATAATTCTCGTTACGAAGAATTTCAGTTGTAGCGTCAAAAGGAAGGAATTTTCTCATAACAAAAGAGTCAAACGTAAGAAAACTGCAAGTGACACTGGTTAGTAAAGAGGGTATATCTATGGTCTTATATGTGTTCAAATTATTTGCGTAAGAGCTCATTTATTTCAACTATATATATATATATATATATATATATATATATATATATATATATATATATATATATATATATATATATATATATATATATATATATATATATATATATATATATATATACGCTCTTAGACAAAAAAAAAAGACACACCAAGAAAGAGTTATTCGAATGAGACGAAAATCAGTAGATGTGATGTACATGTACAGAAAAACAAATGATTGCAATTTGAGAAAAATTGGATGATTTATTCAAGAGAAAGAGCTTCACAAAGTGAAAAAGGTCAATAACGGTTTAGTCCACCTCTGGCCCTTATGCAAGCAGTTATTGGGCTTGCCATTGATTGATAGAGGCGTCAGATGTCCTTCTGCGGGATATCGTGCAAAATTCTGTACAACTGGCGCGTTTATTTTGTCTAAGAGTGTATGTATATATATATATATATATATATATATATATAGGGACGACATTTTATTTTTCACTCCTTCAACCCCCTCCCTCCAATGCCGATGGGGAGGGGGTGTGAACTTGCACTTAAACGGCATCGGGAGTGTCACTATTCCTCTTAGCGACCGGGAAAGCTATGGCTTCATCACTGTTATCAGTCGTTTTCGATTATTTTTGCATCTCCCTCTTCCCTCCCTACGGGTGCTAGGGGTGTTTTAACCCCGTAGTGTTTCTTCCCAGATCGTAAGTCATATGTGTACCAAGTTTGGTTAAAATTGCTCCAGGTGTTCCAAAGTTATGCTATAATGAACAATCACGGACAAACACACACACACACACACACACATACATATATATATATATATATATATATATATATATATATATATATAGATTGTCTCATAATGATTTGAACAAATTTTAAGGGGAGGTAGGGCATGTCAAAAAGATTCAAAATTACATAGCAAATCATGGTCGCAAATGTCACGGGAAAGTGGTATCAGATGTACAAGAAATGAAAGAATAAAAGACAGAGATTATCAGAAATATTTATTGCTTATAAATATTACATATGTGGTAGATGATACCATTTTAAAAGGTTACAAAAGATGCTCAAAGTTTCCATCATTACAAGAGATGCAAGCGTTACAGGGATGGACCATGAATTGGCTGACACGTTCGAAAACAGGTGGATTTGCTTGGATACTTGCAGCAGTGCAAACAATTCTTGCAAGCAGATACATTTCAGACTCGACAGGTGTTTCATACACAGCACCTTTAAGTACACACCAAAGAAAGGAATCTAGGCTACTTAAATCCGGTGAGCGCGGGGGCCAGGCAACCAGGTCCAAGCCAATCCAGGTGTTTTCAAACACCTGGATTTGCTTGGATCCATGGTCCGTCGCTGCAACTCTTGCATCTTTTGTAATGGTGGAAACTTTGAGCATCTTTTGTAACCTTTTGAAATAGTATCATCTACCACAGCATAGGTAATATCTATGAGCCATTAATAGTTCTGGTAATCTCTGTCTTGTATTCCTTTATTTCTTGCACCTCTGATACCACTTTCCCATAACGTTTGCGACCATGGGTTGCTGTGCAATTTAGAATCCTTTGGACGCGCCCTACCTCCCCTTAAAGTTCATCCTAATCATTATGGGACATACTGTATATGTATATATATATATATATATATATATATATATATATATATATATATATATATATATTTATTTATTTATATATATATACATACACACACACACACACAGAGAGAGAGAGAGAGAGCGAAACTTCTCTATGGTTCAGAAAAAAAGTAGATGTTTTGTGGGGTTTAATCGGTTAATGGAGTGTTTAATCGGTTCTGAACAAAGTGTGGTCGTTTAGAGGGGTGGCAGGCTAGAGTAGTTTCACTGTATATATATATATATATATATATATATATATATATATATATATATATATATATATATATATATATATATATTATTCTTTCAATTCACTTTTTGCAAAGTTTACAACTTCATGAACTCTCTCAGGATGTGAAGAATTTCACATACTGAATTCATAGCAACATAACTTAAAATCTATTTCTGATAAAGGATGGGTGGCGTGTGCATTTTATTTTTTCTAGAAATACGAGCAAGGGTATCGTATTGTCATCATAATCTGTTGAATCTCTGAAATGTTATTTTATCTACCGAAGATAAGAAGTTTTCTGAAGTGAAAGAGAGGTATCCAGAACTTTCTTTCCAATATAATTGCTGATCATGTTAATTGACTGTTATGAAGGAAATAAAACTGTACCACGATGTTAGAGAATAGTACAGTTTAATGATATATAACAATGTAAGATGCAATGTTAAATAGTTAATTAAAAAAATACATACACATAATACACTCTGTCACAAAAAAATATATGCACCAAGAAGAAATCGAGCTACTATCATGAAACTTGACAGGAATGTAGTCTAATAAGAGATATGCAAATGATTAAAATTTCGACGCCAATGAGACAAGGGTAAGAGCGCTATGCGATGTTCAGCTGGGCATATGAGATGCTCAGCTGGGAGAGTTTAAAAGCATGATTACCCGTGCCATAGGGTTATTCAAACAAATCTGTCGACTTGGATGGACGGTATTGTGACTAGAGATTCCTCTGAGACGTAATCGGCGACAGTACGAACAAATGTTGGCCTTTGAGAGGGGGCATATTGTAGGCCTCAGAGAAGCAGGTTGTTCGAACAGGCGTATCGGCGCCACCTCGGTCGGAGCTATATGGTAGTTGCTCGGTGTTGGCAAAAATGGATCACGGAAGGGATAGTCTACCGTCGCGGAGATGCACGGCTTCCCAGGAAAACAAATGCGCGCGAAGATCACGCAATCATAAGAGCGGCCACGTCCGCACCAACAACATCGCTAGAATCGGTTCGATGCCATTTACCACCTTCCAGACATCCGGTGGTGTCAAGGGAAACCATTCGGAGATGACTGGCCAACGCAGGTATAAGGAGCCGACGTCCATTAAGACGCCTACCACTGACCTACATCATAGGCAGTGTCGATTGGATTTTTGCCGACCTTGGGCAAGCTGGAGTGTGACCGACTGAAGGCGTATGATCTTCAGCGATGAATCTCGATTCAGTCTCAATGCTGAGGACCAGCGCATACGCGTGTGGAGGCGGCCAGGCCACCGGTCCAAGAAGGTATTTGTTGTAGAGAGGCATACGGCGATTACACAAGGTGTGACAGTGTGGGGAGCGATTTGTTGGGACACACGATCACCTCTAGTCGTCCTTCAACGCACTTTGCCGGCATGCAGTTACGTGGACGAGATTTTAACGCCAGTTGTACTGCCTATGCTATCTAGTCACCCATGTGCCATTTATCAGCAAGACAATGCTCGTTCACATACTGCGCGACTCTCCCAACAATGTCTTCAAGGATATGACGTACTCCCATGGCCTGCCAGGTCACCAGACCTCTCGCGAATAGAGCACGTCTGGGACGTGCTTGGAAGGCAACTGCGACCGTCCCGGAATACTGGTGAATTAACTGCCCAGTTGCAAGGATTATGGCATGATCTTCTGCAGGAGGTCATAGTGACCTCATTGATTCGATGCCACGCCGTGTTTCGGCTTGTATAGCTGCCAGATGTGGATTTACTACGTAGTGATTTGTAACCTTTTTCATGCCATATCTTCTTAATAAAACGGTCTGTTCTGAATTTGTAATCATTTGCTTATCTCCTCATACACTACATACATATTAAGTTTCGTGATAGTAGCTCGTTTCCTTCTGGGTGCATACATTTTTTTGTGACAGATTGTATATATATATATATATATATATATATATATATATATATATATAAAATTTGATATGTGTGTGTGTGTGTGTGTGTGTGTGTGTGTGTGTGGGCGTGGTGGCCCAGTTGGCAAAGGCAGCGAGCCAGTGGCTGAACGTCACTGGTTCGATGCTTGTCACTAACAAATCCACCACCGTGTACACTAAAGGCGGCTGGTGCACATAACGAATTAATATATAGCGACTTAAATTATGAAATGTACTCAATTGCTTTAGATGAGAGTAATGATGTAAATGGTTATGCACAATTAGCAATTTCTTCTCGATATAATTCAAGCAATATAATGAAAGAAATTAAATGAAATTAATAACATGAAAGGGATGAATGAAATTAATAACGTTGAAAGGGAAGTGTAACGGTCTTGATATTTTTAAAGAATTTGATATTGCATTTAAAGTAATGGATATTGATCTACAGAAAATTATTTCTGTGACAACAGACTGGGAAAAACATTGGTTTTATCCAGTATCTTAAGCAAAATATTACACATTCTCTGATTAAATTTCATTGTATAATACACCAGCAAGTTCTATGTGCGAAGCCGGGTTTAAAAACATTTTCCAATGTAATGTCAGTTTTATACCAATCATCAACTTTATAAACGCAAGAGGTCTTAATAAACGACAATTTGCACAATTATTAGAAGAAATCGAGTGCGAGTATCCAGGGATTTGGACATACAACAATGTTCGAGGGCTCAGTTGAGGTAAAATTCTTAATCGGTTTTTGTCATTTTATTAAAAGAAATTAAGCTCCTTTTGAATGAAAAAAACAATAGTTTTGACGAATTTTCAAATAAAGATGGCTTAAATGATTTAATGATTCCATGCGACATCACTCAGCATTTTAACGAACTGAATTGAAAAAACTTCAAGGAAATGGACAAATTGTTTTATGATGTTTGAAAATATTGAAATATTTATGACGAAACTTGACATCTTTACTAAGGATTAGGAAGTGAAAATTATGAAATATTTTCCTCAATTACAAAAACATTTTCAAACACAATAATTTTGAAAATACGCTTGACGTTCAAGAAAATGCAATTGAAAAATATTTAATATTATACAGGTAATAATACAAGCTTTTGATGAGAGATTAAATCAATTTAAAAGTTTGGAAAATGCATCTCACTTTATTTTATATCCATACAAAACGGAATTCGAAACAATGGAGCCAACCGAATTTTTATGGCTAGATATCCATGATTTAGAAATGGAATTAATAGAATTTCAAGCAGCATAGTGTAGAAAAATAAATTTGAAAACTTGATTTCCAAAGTAGAAGGGAAAATGTCTGAAAGTAGTGCAAATAATAATTATTCCACACTAAAAACTGAAAATATTATATTAAGCGTATGGGATTCTGTACCAAATAATTTTATATCTATGAAGAAACTTGCTAATGCTCTTTTAACGATGCTTGTGTCCACATATTGGTGTGAAAAATTGTTTTCTTCAATGAATTTTGTAAAATCTACCAATAGAAATAAATTTGGAAATGAATCGACCGCGAAATGCGATAAACTAATGAATACGGAATATGAATCTAATATTAAGAAACTATCTGAAAATAAACAAGAACAGATTTCTCATTAAATATAGAGGAGAGGAGGGTACTATGGAATATCATTTACATTTCTAAAAATAACTTTACTAGTTTTTGAATAAAAATCCCCAAAATCATCATGAGTACATAATATAACTAATTGTAATGAACTGTCACTTGTAAAATAATACTATTTATTTTGTTGTTATAAAAAAATTATTAAAAAAAGTTACAAATGGAGGTTAATATGAAATAGTCGGGTAATATGGAATAGGTGGTTTAAACCATTGAAAAACTAATTAGACTTCATAAAACATAGTTATTTTTAAGTATAAAAACCATATTTTTAAGATTATGTGCATGTCATTTCTGCTTCTAGTCTGTTTACAAAAGTCACAGATATAATCTTCTTTCTCTGCTCCGGTACAGTCTAGGTGAGCCCACAGAGAACAGCTGAAGCATTGAATCAAAATTTCCCCTCGCTGATCTTTGGAGAATTTTCCGTTACACATGATATATTCAGCGCCTTTGTTTTCCGGTTCTTTAATTGATGGCATGGAGTCCATTACAGATGATACATCAGAATGGAACGATTCATCGCTGCTAACACAGGAGTCATCTCTAGCAGGTTTAGGTCTAGAAGGTCGGTCTAAGTTTAATTTCTTTGAATGTTCAGTTTCTTTTGTTGTTTTGATGCTTCTGGTTCCTTCTTTATGTCCTTTTCTTTCAGTTCCTCCTCTAACTCTTTTTTATATATGGGGAGTGGATTATTACAGTAGATCCAGATTTCCTGCCTCTAAGGGGATTATAGAATACCTAGTATTCCATAATACCCGACACGCCATCGTGGAAAATAAACCTTTAAACTGATGGACAAAACATCATCAGCTAAAAAATGACCGCAGTATAACAAACTACAATTCTTTTAGTGTACATTATGCTTAACATCAATGTTCAAGTCACATGTGTACTAATATGTTAAAAGGTTTGAAAACTTACCTGCAAAAACTCTTGAAAATCACAAAACACACTTTGTTCTGTAGCGAGTGGTACGACAACAACAAGCGGTCAACTCTCAGTGCACTGCATTATGGGAGTCTTTCTTGAGTAGTTCATGGTATTCCCACATAATAGCAGCACCAAACAGAGCCGAAACTTCGGTATTCCATATTACCCGACTATTCCATAATACCCTCCTCTCCTCTCCTCTACTATAACTTTATTATCAACTTTATTATACATGCACATACCTGTAACTATATCTATTAATAAATAATATTATTATATACACTGAAGTGCCACTGAATTAGGGATAGCAAAGCCTATGCAAATTGTGTAGCGCTGCGCATCATGTATGCGCAAGTGAGGGCGCTGTGGTAACTGCATATATAGCGCGTACTGTGGTTGTTCTGAATTAGTTGTTGGAATTGCCAGTATGGGTAAACTGCCTGATTTAGACGCCTTCGATCGCGGACAAATCGTAGATGCGCGACGCATGGGCCATTCAATTTCCGAAATCGTCAGACAGCTGGGATTTTCAAGGTCGACAGTGTCAAGAGTATACCAAGAATACATGGATGGTGGAAAAAAACTAGCGATCGGGCAAACTGCAAAGGACAATTAGCCTTGACAGTGCGTGGTGAGAGACGGCTCAGGCGTATTGTACGTAGCCAGCGAAGACAAACATTAGCTCAAATTACCACCCAGTTTAAAGACGGTGCCAGTCGTACAGTCAGTAAACGGACTGTGCAACGCTCGCTTCACCGTATGGGTTTCGGGAGCCGTCGACCTACGAGAGTACCATTGCTCTATACTCGCCATCGGGCTGCACGTCTTGCCTGGGCAAGAGAGCACAGAGACTGGAGTGTAGAGGACTGGAAACGAGTAGCATGGAGTGATGAGTCTCGATTCCGACTACTTAACGCCGACGGGAGGCTGAGAATATGGCGTCAGGCTCATGAAGCCATGGATCCTGCATGCCTGGCTGGAACTGTACAAGGGTATGGTGGCTCAATCATGGTCTGGGGTGCTTTTTCGTGGCACAGTTTGGGATCTTTGGTGCGTGTACCTCCCTCCTTCAATGCAATTCGGTACGTAGAGTTGCTGGGTGATCACCTCCATCCGTTTATGCTGTTCTGTTATCCGCACGGTAATGGAGTTTTCCAGAAAGACAACTGTACCTCTCATAAGTCCCGGTTGGCTACTGGCTGGTTGGATGAGCATTCCTCTGACTTCTCTGTCATGAATTGGCCACCTAGAAGCCCAGACTTAAATCCTATTGAGCATCTATGGGATGTTTTGGAGCAAGGCGTGAAAGGCCATCACACAGCACCAAAGAACCTTACTGAATTATGGACAGCTTTAGCCAATATTTGGCAAGCCATTCCCGTGGAACGTTTCCAGAAACTTGTTGAATCTATGCCTCGTCGTGTGGCAGCCGTTATCAAGGCCAAAGGAGGCCCAACTCGTTACTAGGTAAGTATCTCTAATTCAGTGGCACTTCAGTGTATTATAAATAATATTATTATATATATATATATAAATAATATTATTATCTATTAAAAATGATATTATTATACTATATCTATTAATAAATAATATATATGTGATTTTCTTTGTTCCTTGTTCATTCAAATACTCAGTGCAGGGACGGCTTCCGACTGGGCATGGTGTCACCTGGTGTGGTAATTCATAGTATCACCCCATTTATATCAATTTTTTGACGTCGACCTTTATTTTTTGCTCTTCACTTGCAAAAGTAAAAGTTATAAAACAAAAAGGAAACGTAAACTTTTTAGAGGATTGTAGAAGCTTTGAACGTTATAATTCACCTCGATGTCTGGTCAAGAGACGGTCAATAATAAAACTCTCATAACAACTCCAGAGGCAAAAAATAAATAAAAACTTGAGGAACACTAAGGTGGCCTAAAAGAAAAGCTATCTGTGTGGCCATTGATAGCGATCAAAAGACTATAAATGTTGCAAGATAGGTGGTGACGTTATTTTATGGCCACAATAAAACTTTCAGATGGTCAAAGTGGTATCCTAAACAAAAAGTATGGTGGGGAGGTACTTGGTAGACTGTGAACATGAGCAGTGAAATAAGGGACCAATTGGGGCAGGAACTGCAAAGAGTAAGGCAGCCCGCTAGCCAATGAGAGAAAAAGGGGGCGAGCCCCGATAAACGGACAACAGCCCCTCAAAAAAATAAGAGAACAGATTTCGCTTGATGTTCCCTGGAGCTTGGACGATATAGAGAGCCGATTGAGCTGTCACGGAGTCTAGCGGAAGCTCCTGGAATCTGACACGATGATGCTGAATATGACCTGATGTGGACACCTGTCAACGAAATTCTTCATCGCTGTATTCTTCAAAAGTAGTAAGTGCCTCCCGAAAGATCCTAGAATTAATTGCTTTGAATGAATATTTTGTTTCTGCTTCTGCTTCCTCATGTAGTAAGTGGTAATATGAAGGAGAACCTTATTCTATTATTAATTTCCCTTTAAAATAAATTTTAGTATTGTCGAATAAATGTATGATAAAGGCCAATTCTCTATGTTTCCTTGCTTACCCCAACACATGCACGCATCAATTTATTAAGGTTCTATTACAACCTATAGGGATTTTAAAATTGAGAACCGAAAAAAAGAGGAGTTTTTAACCCTCCTCCCCTCCCCCTTTCCAAGTGACGCCACTGACTTAGTGACCAACGAGCTAGTATTAAATTAAATAATGAACAAAATTTGACCCACTTCTCAAAAAGGTTCGCCATTACTGACCTATACGGTGCCCCCTTAAGTGGAAGGCTAGCAGTCTTGCGGTGTACATACAGGCGAATGTCTAGCGACAAACTGCCTCCGCGTTCGAAAAAAAAAATATATATACATACAGGTGGTTAAAAAAATGATGAAAACACCTAGCAATATTAGTATTGCTTAAGAATGTGCTTCGTATACCCCAGAAAAGAAGTCTATCCACCAGTATCTCTCTATTCTAAAAGAAAGTAACTGGCGCTGCCGCAGCCGCCGCCGCCGCTGTCAAAAGCTTGTCACGCTATCTCCTCCGAAATCGCTGGGGGTATGGGGTCGAGACCGATACCAATCGATGCAGAACAATGTGGTGAAGAAAGTAAGACATGTCTCATATTCGTCGGACTTTAAGTTTTTTTTTTATTTTATGTTTTGTGGAAAAATATTGACTTTTTCATGTTCAGATTACGATAACTCGCCAAAAAAGGATCGTAGAATTTTTTTTTTACAATCTAAGACTACAGACATTTCTCCTTCAAACAAGACGTCATTTGTTTAAAAATAATTTAAAACAGACTGATATTTTTATTAAAATTGAAAACTCACTTTTTGGAAAAATTGATGCATTTCGAGATATATAAATTCGATGCTCTCAGACTTATTATATTACAAAGAAAATATTTATATCAACTGGAAGATGAAAGCTTTTTCATTCATATAAACTTCATTTCAAGTCTCTATCTTAAAATTTAGATTTTTAATTGAATTTTAAAGAAATACTTCAAAAAAAATCTTCTCATTCGTTTCCTTTGAAAGAAGATCCAATTTTTCACCCATTCATCCATTTCGCCGGGCTTCATCCATTTCGTCGAGAGGGGCGGGAAGCTTCAACTGTAAACAAAATGAATGACTCAATCGCTGTAAACAACTATTGAGTCATTCATTCACTTGATTCACCAGAGGAGCGAGCGTAGCGAGCCTAGGGGCGAAGCCCCTAGTCTTTTAAAATAATATAGTGTACATATTATTCTACTGTCAAGTAGCAGTAATGAAGCTGTAGGCACTGAGCTTTTTTGTAGATAGTGCAAAATGTCAGACCTTGCAGACTTTCAGAGAGCATACATTGACCATTGTATTTAATTTGAATATTTTCTTCTATATTATTTTGTCTTTAAAAATATCCATTACGATTTTTTTTATAAATATATATATATATATATATATATATATATATATATATATATATATATATATATATATATATATATATATATAATATATATATTGGCATTAATTGCATACATTGACCGTTGTATTTAATTTGAACGTACTCCGTAGCGAAGCACGGGTATTAAGCTAGTTTATAAGGTGAGTTTCCTATTATAACGGAGAAGCAAATTTGTGTATATTAGACATCATGGACGGCAAGCCACAGGCATATACAAAGAACGAGATAGCAGAGTAAAACCATACTGATGCGTAAGGGTTTTTCAAGAGGTACGTACCCTTTTCTGTCATTTGGGGGGGGGGTCAAATTGGACTAATATCCCAGGGCCCTTAATTACACATAAAAGAGCATTCAATGCTAACACTCCTGGGAATTCAGAGTCAAATTTAAATTTTTTGAAGCCAAAATCATTCACCATATCAATTCCATAATTGAATTAGATTTTCTAGAGAAACTCTTCTGTTTATCCTCATTCCTCAGTTTTTAGTCAATGTCCTGTCAATCTGCCACCTTTATCCGAAAAGAAATGCGTCATATAAATGCGTCTCTTCAGAATCTGTGTATACCCGTTTTTGATAGCAAGCGTATCTGGGACTGTTCTGATTTTATGAAGTTACGATCGTGAAGCGTTGGGCGTTCCGAGACAGGCCTGTCTTGAAAACACCACGACTGCAAAAATAAGTTGGCTTGGCTTGGAATATGCAGAAAGCTTCGCCAAAGAGTTTGTTTTAAGGCAGCGTTTCCCAACCTTATTCGAGTCGCGACCCCCTTCAATGGTTTCCCCGCAACCTGCGACTCTCCTCATGCCCGCTCTGCATATTTTCTTTAAAAAGGCCTTTAAAGATATGAATAACTAAGAAATTTGTAAGAGATGGAGAACATTAAGAAACATTCCTCAGTCAAAGGTGTGTAAAAGCATGAACAGAACAGAATCTCAATAAAAATAATGCCCTTACCGTTTTGATTCAGAATTTTAAAACTGCTATCCAAAACGAAAGTGCTCCATTCCGTTGGGAAAATTACCGCAGTAATGCCTAAGTTACAGCCCAGACTGACGAAACACAAACTGACGGTTATATTATAATCATTATATCGTCCGCCGAATGTTAGCTTCATGAGCAATCGGTATTTTCATATGGTTTTTCATTTACGCATAAAATGGAAAAATTAAAATGCCACTAAAAATAAACAGGCTAGATTTCATGGAAATAAAAGCAATTCCCCAAGGAATAAAATATCGGCCAATCAAAGAATTAGAAGGTGCAGTTCTTGTTTACAATTCAGTAAGTTCTGAGAGTCATTTCATGGTTCTGTTGGAAAATTCTGCTAAACCTGTAACTTCAGCTTTTTTCCTGCAATTCCAGGCTGAATCTAGCTGAATTCTGAGGAGTTTATTATAAATTTATATATTTTTATATTAGGTTTTCATATTATTGATATGTATGACATTTCTCATCCTTTTTTTATACTATGTTATTTATACTGTGTTTAGTTTTTCATGCAGAGTTCACAAGGCAAAAGACAATTTGACATTTTTACTTTTCAGCTTTTAGTGGTACAATGATGAAAGGCTGAATCTACCTAAATTCTGAGATGTGTATAACATTTCACATTTTTTTTTCTATGCTATTTATACTGCATTTAGTTTTTAATTTGAGTTTGGTTAACAAACATTCATATTGAACCCCGAATCAAGAAACGAGAAATATAGTTTATGAAGCTACTTTGAGGTAATATGTGGATCAGTTTAATTGCACAGAAATTTATATGGAGTTAAATATAGAGCGTATATATATATATATATATATATATATATATATATATATATATATATATATATATATATATATATATATATATATATATATATATATATATATATATATATGTGTGTGTGTGTGTGTGAAATAAATCTGTGTAACTATCTTTAAAAACTATTCTAAAATCTATTTAATTTGGTTTACAGAACAGTCTATTTACAATAAAATTGTTCGTCCCTTTAAAGTACTTGAGGCCTTCTCATTCAGTCATAATTAATCAATTTGTCTAAGAGCTTTAGTACAGAAGAACGTAAAGCTTACATAAACATAATTTGATCCTCTTATAAAAAAAAAAATGAGAGGCCGTTATCACGTTTCGTGCCAATTATCCAGCTTTTCACCCCTACTCCGTGTATTAAGTCCTAAATACGCCTTGTTATTCCTTCTCTGCGCATACTGTTTTTGCCATTCTCTCTAGTGAAGAGTCCTTTGTGTTTGTACAAGATATTTCAATCGTATTAGATGATTAATGAAGAAGTGGTTTTCGAGGTCGATTTTCGGACCGCGAGTGTCATGTCTTGGTGCGGGAGGGTGGATGAAGCTGAGTCTGCGAAGCGTCATTCATACGTTATTGTTAGTGTCAGAGAAAAGAAACCGAGGATGAAGTATTAATGAACGGGACTAAGGAAGAATCATATTAAATGATATCTCTGTTAGCACATGAAAATAGACGAAGGCAAAATGTATTTATCAAAGATAAAAACGTAATGCTTTTTTATGTACTTCTTTTAGAAAATAATTTGTAATCGTATTATTTAACACGGAGGAATCAAGAAAAGTATTAATGAAATTTAAAAGGGGCCAAGGAAAAATCATATTAAATGATTTTTCTGTTAACGCATGACAATAGACAAAGGAAAAATATACTTAACGCTTTGAATAAACGCATTACAAAAATATAATGCGTTTTTATGTAATTCTTTTTGAAAATGGTTTGTAATCCTATGTATATAACATGGAGGAATCGAGAAAAGTATTAATGAAGTTTCAAAGGGGTCAAGGAAAAATCATATTAAATGATTTCTCTGTTAACGCATGAGAATAGATAAAGGAAATATATACTTAACAAAAATGTAATGCGTTTTAATGTACTTCTTTTTGAAAATGATTTGCAATCCTATGTATATAACACGGAGGAACCGAGAAAGAAGTATTAATAAAATTTAAATGGGACCAAAGAATCATATTAAATGAGATCTCTGTTAATGCATGAAAATAGACAAAAGAATCGTTGATACGAATGAATGCTTCTGTGATCAGTTTGTACCAAAAGTTAATTCAGACGATAAGATTAAGCAATCTTCTAACCATGCTTTTTATAACTCTAGTAATCTGACTGATAGTATTATTCAAAAAGGAAACCTAAAGAAGCAATATCAGCTCTAAGGTCAAGTGTTTAAACTCTTAAACCCTCTTGAAAACTCAATTGATTAAGAAAGTGAAGTGTTGACTGAGATTGATGAACAAAGTTTTGAACTGGCTGAAATGACTCTTTTAACATTCAAGAACAATAGCAAATAGAAATATTCAATAATCCTACTGAAGATGATACATGAATGATATATATATATATATACAGAGGCTGTTCACACATTTTTTAGACGATGTATATTGTATTCACAAAACTAAATTACATAAAATTGTTGTGTTTTAAATGTTCTATTTGAAATCCCTTATTCTGAACTATCTTTCGACACCGCAATTTCCAGGATAATAATGCCTTTTGAAGTGTCAGAACAGGTATGCTATCCCATTCCTCCTGAACAGCTTTCCAGAGTCCTGTAAGGGTTTTGGGTCGACGTTTGGATAATGCAGATTTTAAAAGTCCGAAAGCACAAAAATCCATAGGCGATACATCGGGAGATTTAGTAGGGATATCAGTGAAGGGTATGGCCTTGATACCAGTTTTTTGTTACATTTCTTTTAGGAAATTTACAGTGAATTTTGATGTGTGACTGCTAGCTTTGTCCTGAGGGAGTCTCACAGATTGATGGCACTGTGGGTAAAGCGATGGTATTTCATTCAGAAAAATTGGCGATAAAATATTTCCTGATAGTATTTGGAGTTAATCTTGACATTTTTTTCCACTCTCTTTATTTTTAACTTGCCATTATAAGAAAAACCAGCAACAATCATGAATCCCTTAGAAAAACTTTCTTTCGATTCTTTGAACCATGTACTTACATTTTTTTCTCCCCTTTTATGATACTAAATGGCTCTTTTTTTGTTGCAATCATTTAAATACACCCATCATTCATCTATTGTGACAATTGTTTTCCATTTTTCTTTGGATAAGTGTTTCTCATATAGAATTCTGCAGCGTGTCCTGCGTTCAGCGGTATGATTTGGAAGAAGACGATGCGCATTGCGTTTTTTCGCTTTCTTAAGATTTAAATCAACGTTTATCATTTTGTTTACAGTGGACACCGAGCATTTTAATGATTTTGCAACTGTCCTTTGACTAGGGGAATTTTTTTTTAACATTAAACAACGTACCTTTGCAATAGTCGAAGATGTCCGTTTTTTCCTTGGATACTTGTTTGGGATTTTTGTCCCACTTGAGGCTCCAATTTGACGTTTTTTTCCTTTCTTGTTGACGATATTACCTATAGACGCTTTAGATATCACAAATCCATGACTCTCACATCGGTTTTGGATAACGGAGTATGCATATTTCTCTTCGGAAAGAGCATAAATGCAGCCTTCGAACCACTGCTTTGTTTAAAACGCCATTTTGAATAAAAACAAAACTTTCAAGCAGCAGACGATAATTTTGACTTTTAAAAACATAGTACAATTGCAATTATTTCTTTTGCAGCAAACGCTTTTTTATTACCGCTTACCAAAATCGTCTAAAAAATGTGCGAACAGCCTCTGTATATATATATATATATATATATACTAGCTGAAAACCGCACTTCGCTACGGAGTACATTAAAATTAAATACAATGGTCAATGTATGCAATTAATGCCAAAAATAAATAAATATATATATTTGTAATAAATACGACGATCAATGTATACAATTGATGTAAAAAAATATATATATATTTGTAGACTTTCCTGTCTACGTAGCTGGCTGGCGTCTAGGGGGTGTCCAATAATTACACACTTGAGTCAAAAATCAACTATACTTTGTAAAACTCAACAATATTTACTAATGGAGATAGCAATAACGATATGCCGGAGAGCCTACTTTTACTGTCTCCGGAACAATATAACAATAATCACGGGATAGCTTCGCTTCCCTTCAACATAACAAAAGATCGGGCAGCTTTCTCGCTCCCGTCAAATACACCACAACGCAGGTCTTGACTCGCCCCGTTGGAATTACAATCTCTCTCTCGTGCCTATCGCACGGACTCACCAACACAACCTCTCCCTCTGGAGGTCTGTACTTCTCTCTCCCGTGCACAGGGCATTTTTCACACCACGCTTCGAATTGCCTCCAAGCCGGGGTCATTCAGCTACGCATAGCAACAGAGAATATTACTATGGCATAAGAAGAGATTTCACATAAATCCTACATATATATATATATATATATATATATATATATATATATATATATATATATATATATATATTTATTTATATATATATATATAGTAAGGGATATTTTTAAAGACAAAATAATCTAGAAGAAAATATTCAAATTAAATCTAATAGGACATACTAAAGAATATAGTACAGTTATTATAGTACAGGTTGAGGAACATATCTTTTACTGTATTTTAATATTTTTTGGATAATGTCCAATCGTCTGCTGCATTAGCAAGAAAACATATTTTTTTTTGTCTATTTCGTTGTTATCACGTCACGATAAATTTACCAGAAGAAGAAACCACGTGATCAGCATTTAATAAATTAAATTATAAAAATTAATCTTTAAAAATTCATCAAAAATCAGAAAATGAAGGTAAAGATTCGAAAAAGATTTCATTTTAAAGGAATTTTTATGATGTTTCTCGTGATATAAATTTTATAACCCTCAAATTATTATTTTGAATGCAAACTTAAAAAAATCACTAAAACAGCTTACAAATTTAATTTTAAAAAATCTAAGAAGAATTTTTCAAAAATCTTTCTTAGTGCACCCCTACACCATAAGAAGAATCGCCATGCCAAAAATTCAGCCCTTTAGGTCCAGCAGTTTAGTCTGTGCGTTGTATGTTAGCCAGTGAGTCAGTCAGTTACGGAACTGTTTTATATATATACTAGCTGAAAACCCGCACTTCGCTACGGAGTACATTCAAATTAAATACAACGGTCAATGTATGCAATTAATGCCAATATATATATATATATATATATATATATATGCAGTGGTACCTCGACTTACGAGTTTAATTCGTTCCATGACGGAGGTCGTAACTCTAAACACTCGTATCTCGAATCAATTTTCCCCATTGAAATGAATGAAAATGCCACTAATTCGTTCCGGGCTCCCCCAAAACACCGCTATTTTTTGTTACATGTTTTTAAATAAGAAAACTGTGCTTATAAACGAAGAACATTGTATAAAAACGCAATACAATAGAATGTACTGCAATAAATTTGTTTTATTAAGTGTAATGTACAACATTTACCTTGGAGATCCGAAGAACGTTTTCTCAGAACCTGTAGAAGGGGGAGAGCTTGCGATCCAAGGACCAAGGTCATTCCATTCCCTAGACCCCATGGGGAGTTCCAGTGTGGGGGAGGGAATTGAAGCTATCTCTCTGCAAGAGAAGTTGGGCGCTGTTCGGTTTCAGAGGGCGACTCAAGTTTGGGCAGAGCAAGCTGCCCCGGATGGTAATTGTTGAGTGTTAATCTCTCGGTTTAAGACTGGATAGTAGTCTCAGAATAATATGTATACAATTGTATAATAATTGTACATAAAGGTTGTAAATATTATATGCTTCTTGTGTTCTCATTTGATGAGCACGTAGCATGGCATTCGCTGCTCAAATTAGCGGTGGGATATCTGAAGTTTGCTCGTAACCTGAATTTTAGCTCGTAACTCGAAGCAAAAAATCTACCGAGGGAATGCTTGTATCTCAAAAAACTCGTAAGTCGAGGTACCACTGTATATATATATATATATATATATATATATATATATATATATATATATATATATACACATTTATTTATTTATTTATTTATTTATAATAAATACGACGGTAAATGTATACAATTGATGTAAAAAAATACATTTATAAAAAAATCGTAAGGGATATTTTATAGACAAAATAATGTAGAAGAAGATATTCAAATTTAATCTAATAGGACATACTAAAGGATATAGTACAGTTAATATAGTACAGTTTAAGGAACATATTTTTACTGTATTTTAATATTTTTTTAGATAATGTCCAATCGTCTGCTGCATTAGCTAGAAAAGAAAAATATTTTTTTTGTCTATTTCGTTGTTATGACGTGACGATAAATTTATTTAAAGTACCAGAAAAAGAAATCACGAGATCAGCATTTAAGAAATTAAATTCTAAAAATTAATCTTTAAAAACTCCCCAAAATTCAGAAAAGGGAGGGAAAGATTCGAAAAAAATTTCATTTTAAAGGAATTTTTATGATCTTTCTCGTGATATAAATTTTATAACCCTCAAATTATTATTTTAAATGCAAACTTAAAAAATGTTACTAAAACAGCTTACAAATTTAATTAAAAAAAATCTATGAAGAATTTTTCAAAAATCTTTCTTGGTGCACCCGTACAGTATAAGAAGAATCGCTATGCAAAACTTCAGCCCTTTAGGTCCAGCGGTTTTGTCTGTGCGTTGTATGTCAGTGAGTCAGTCAGTTACGGAACTGTTTTATATATATATATATATATATATATATATATATATATATATATATATATATATATATATATATATATATATATATATATATATATATATATATATGAGGTGGTGAAAGGCAAAGTGGTGTAAGTCCAAAGCGTTTTACTGCAAAAACTACAAAACATTCCACTATAAAATGAAGAAATTATAATTCATAATAGTTGTTATAATATTGCAAATAATAATTATTTTCATTTCTACTGTAAATTGAACATAGAGATTACATTTTAGCCCTCAAATAAAAAAAGTTGAAAATGTGACTTACACCACTTTGCAATTGTCTGGAGCTCATCTGTATTGTATTGTTTGTTATTGTAATCAAGCGGTCAAGTTGACTGCTCTCCGTACAATGTTTATTTGTAAAGTGTACAAAAAAGGACCATTCTAGTTGGAACTATCAACAGGTTGGCACTTTTGGGTGCCTTGCTCTTATTCAAAATTTTGGTTCTTTTTTGACGTTGCCACTAATTTGTTTTTGTTAGTAATGGTATGGTTTCATTGACTCGAGGGTGCACGGTCGTCCCGTGTGTTCCAATGGAAACGGGCGGGTTGCTATCGCGACGACATGTCATCAAAATATTGGCCTTATAGCCAAAAGGCGAGATGTTTCGAATTTACACCACTTTGCCTTTCACCGTCTCATATATATATATATATATATAGGTTGAAGTGGGGTGAGAACGGAGGCATAAAACCCTGAAATTTAAAAGAAGTTTCAAGTGTACTTTGTAGGAAAATTCTTGTTCTACTGTTATGTTTAGTTTTTATTTACAGGAAAAAATTGTAAAATGGAAATTTTTTTATACTTACCAAACCCTTGCATTTTAACTAAGGTACCCAATTTCTAGTACTAGCCAAAAAAAAATCATAACTTTTTAATCGTAACACATAGAATTATTTTGAAAATACCCATTTATTCATTAAAAAGTGAATAATACAGATAAAATATATAAAAAGCATTTTTTGCAGTATTACTTCAGTACTGCAGGGTTTTCACTTGCCCCATAAAAATGCCATGTCAAGGCAAGTGAGAACACGAAGGTTGGGGCAACTGAGAAAAGCGAAATTTGCCAGAAAAAGAAACAAAAATGAAAGACAATCAACTAGTTTTGTGTGGCCTGTTCTCGATGATTGCTCGAATGTACCAGATGATAACTTATTACTATTCCTGGAAAAGCCGAGGCCTAGAAGGCAGGGTGAACTAATTTTTTCCGTGTCCTTTTGGTCCTACAATATTTAGTAGGGCCTAGGCCAGGGATGGCTAACCTGTGACCCGCGGGTGACATAGTGACACGCGAGACGATCACGTTGTTTTAACATCAATTTAATTTAACTTTTCAAATTTTGATTTTTATTCGTCGGACTGGGAGATCTATAATCTAATTAATACTAGAAATAATTTTTTAAAAATAATTGTTTGAAATTAATTTTGTCCTTTTTTTTTTGCCAAACAGAAGTCTTAAAGCACTATTCTTCAGTGTTAGCAAATACAAAGGAAATATTTGACGAAAGATTCTCCCAATTTCGTGAAATGGAGAAAAATTTACAGTTTGTCATTTTACCACACATATTTAAATTTGAATATCTTTAGTTATCCTCTTTCGATTGGCTTCAAATTGATAACTTAGAAATGGAAATGGTTGAATTTCAAATCTGTTGTACGGAGGAACAAATTTGCAGAACTAAACGTAAACTTAGAAAAAAAAAATTACAAGATCTGGAAAATTATGACGAATATACACTCATGGACAAAAAAATTAGCGCACCAAGAAGGAGTCGTCAAAATGAAACGAAATTTTACATACGTAATGACTACTTTGATATAAGTAAATGATAAGAAAATCAAAGAAAAGGGATAATTTATTTCAGATAAAAAGTCAAAAGAACGGAGGAGTTAATACTCCGTTGGACCCCCTCTAGCGCGAATGCACGATGCGATACGATCGGGCATTGAGTCATACAAGTTCTGTATGATGTCTTGAGACATTTCGTTCCATATTTGCTGTAACCTTGCCTCTAGTTCGTTCAAACTCGTGGGATGCCCAACTCGTCGTCCCAAATGATCCCAGATATGCTCGATTGGAGACAAATCTGGGGATCGGGCAGGCCAAGGAAGGGTAGTAACAGTGCGGAGACAGTCTTGTGACACCCTTGCCGTATGAGGCCGAGCATTGTCTTGTTGAAAAATGGCTCCTGGGAGCCGTTGCATGAGTGGCAACACATGTGGTTGCAGGATTTCATGAACATACCGCTGGGCTGTCATGGTGCCACGGAACAATACTAGGGGTGACCGTGTATTGTAGGCAATGGCACCCCATACCATCACAGCAGCTGTGGGAGCGATGTGTCGCTGTACAGCAAAGGCAGGATTGAAGCGTTCACCACGGGCTCTCCACACACGAACACGATTGTCATCACTGCCGAGATTGAATCTGGATTCGTCGCTAAAGACGACCTGGTTCCATTCCGCTGCAGTCCAGTTTCCTCGTGCGCGGCAAAACTCCAAACGGAGGCGTCGATGGGTGGGCGTCAAGGGCAGCACACGTAATGGGCACCGCGATACCAACTGTCCTTCAGCCAGGCACCTTCGTATGGTTCGAGAAGACACAGAGGCCCCTAGTGAAGGTGCTACCTGTGCCTGGATGGCGGCCGATGAAGCAGTTGGCTGTACGCGTGCATTTCTTACGAGGTGGTGGTCTTCTCGAAGACTGGTCTGTCGAGGGCGTCCTGAGCCTGGTCTTCGTGTACATGACATCTCTCGGGTCCACTGGTCCCAACACCTCCTCACAACACAATCAGAGCGACCTAATTGACGAGCTACTCGCCTAGCTGACCACCCAGCTTCCATCATCCCGACGATTCTCCCCCTCTCAAACTGCGACAACTGCTTATATTGTCTTCGAACACGGCGTAATGGCATGTCTATCTCAGCTCTTCCTTTGTAAATGATTCAGCACACTCAAACAAGCTTTGGTTACCTGTTTTATACTCCACAGAGTACGATGTTCAACGCCCTCTACCGGCTATACGTAATGCGCAATCACGCTGCATTTCTAATCATTTGCATTTTTGTCCATGAGTGTATTTTAACAACAAGCACTGAAAATATTATTTTAACTGAATGGAACTCGTTGCCTAATTCGCTAATGTCGAGGGAAAACTTAGCAAGAGCTCCTTTGACAATGTTTGGATCAATCTACGTTTGCGAACAGTTGTTTTCGACAATGAATTTGATTAAAATTAAGAATAGAAATCACCTCGGCCTCGACTTGTCCGCTGCATGCGTACGATTCATAGTTACAAATATCGAACCACGTATAAATAAATTATCGTCCAAAAGACAACAAGTTTCACATTAAGTTCGGTAATTCTGTACTTATTTTCTTTCTGATGTTGGTAGTTTTAAACAAACCATAATAAAAAGTTAAATTTGTTTTTGTTTTAAATATATATCGTATAATTTTTTTTGAATATCCGACGATCTTCCAAAGACCGAAAAATTTTTTTTAAGTGACACGCGGTTTTAATTTCTATGATTTCAAGACATTTTTTGACACGCGTTAGAAAAAGGTTCGCCATCCCTGGCCTAGGCAAAGGAAAAAGAACCTTCAAGTAGTATAGAACATGTAAATAAACAGCAAATTTAAGTAATAAGCTAGTGAAAAAGATTTTGTTTTATTTTGAATCTCCAATAGACGTTTTCATTTGTTACAATACTCAGTTAACTAAAGGGGAAAAAACATTCAAGTAGGATTTAAGAAGTAAATAAATATTAAATTGAACTAATAGGCTATAGAAAAATAATTTTTTGTTTTGAACTTTTAACATACATTTGTTCATCTAAAACAAATATGTACAAATATACTTATTTTGTTAATATTCGGACTTTGCTGACACTATTAACTTGAACAACAAATACCTCCACATCGAAAGAATGTAAAAAAAAATAATAATAAATAGCCTTTTGTTTAGCATGAAACATCTATTTTTTCCCTTGCCCCACTTATTTTGTTATAAGCAACTATGATTTGTTGGGACCCGTGTTCTCACTTGGCCCAAGTGCGGGGACAAGTGAGGACACAAAACGAAAAAAAACTTTAAATATTTCCGCCAAAAAAAGTTGTGAATAGATTTAAAAAAAATAAAACTATAACTGTAGAACATAACCAAAAGTATGTTCCGTATTTCCGGCGTATAACGCGCACCTATAATTTTAAACTACATTTTTTAATTTTTAGGTATATTCTCCGTACACGCACCCTTTTCTAGACGAAGAAACCTGAAATGTACATGTCGATGCTCTTATCTTTTGAAGTCATTCATTCAAAGGATTTTCCCAGGCTTTCGAACAATAGTATACTGAATTTACAAGCGTACATATGTGTGTGGGGGGGGGAAATGCTTGATGGAGTAAATAATTCCTAGTGCCTTAAAGAATCCAGAAAGTATTTTAGTTTGGGACCTGTTCATATCCCATCTAACGGATAATACGAAGAAATTGATGAAAGAGTGTGACACAGACATGACAGTTATTCCAGGCGTATTAACGTCATTAGTTCAGCCTTTAGATGAGTGTATCAATAAGCAATTCAAAGGAAATTTAAAACGACAGTGGAACACGTGGATGTTTGAAGGTGAAAAAAAATTTACAACAGGAGGCCAAATGCATCATGGCAGTCTAGAAATAGTGTGTGAGTGGATAATAAAAGCATGGAATGAAATTAAACCTGACATGATTTAAAAGTCATTTAAGGGGACTCACTACCCTTAAATCTTTAAAACATTCGATTTTTTGAAAAAAAATATGTTAAAGCCAGATCATTTCTGAACAAAATAAAGCAAACTGCATAAAAACATTCCGCTTAGCTCCGGAGATATTGATATTCTAAATATTTAATTACTGATCAAGTTTATGATAAGAAAAATTTTAAACTCCCGTTTCTCAAAATATAATTTTGCATCATTCCGCATCTGATATCTCAAAAACTATGAAACATAATTCCATGAAATTTTTATCACTGCATAATCATGTTATTTTATTGCGTCTGAACTAGAATTATTGCAATCACTGCACATTTTGTTATTTTTTCAGGGGTAAATTAATGCAAAAATTTAAGGAAATTTTAAGTATATTTTGAGCAGTTTGAAAAAATTGAAAAAATATTTTAATGTTGAATGTTTTATGTTCAACTGTATTTTGAATTATTTATTTTAAATATAAAACAGGAATTATACATTTAAGTGTAAAATTAATTTCATAGTTCTGCGCGCAAGCCAGTATACAATAAAAATACTTAAAAAACAAGGTATATCTAAAGCATTTAAAAAGAAAATTATTTAAAATTATTTTGAGAGTTGAAAATTTGTTTATTAAAATAAATATATCAATTTATCATATACATAAAATTTGGAAAAATTGGGAGTAAACTGAAATAGTTACAAAGAGTCAAATAGTATGAAAATATGCATTTGCTAGAACTGAAGCAATTATTTTTCATGTGTTATTTCCATCTCTTCATAAATCTATTCCTCGAATTACACACACGCGCGCGCACACAAACACGCACACACACAAAGTATAAAAGCTTATATGTATGTATATTCGTATTTATAAAGGTGAGTACATTAAGCATTTCCGAAATGTGCTGTGAAAAATTATTTCCTAATAGTTTAATTAATCACATGATCGGTTGCCTTTTTTTCACAAACTAGTGGCCTTATTGTTAACTTTTATGTATTTCTCTTGATTTTAATTAATTTTTAGTATTTTATTCTTTATTCATAGCTATTTCCTTTCATGTACCACCCAAATCTCTTATGCAATTAATTATTCAGTAATTTATATTAGCGCACGTTGCGGGCTTTTACATAAACTCTTTCTTATTATATTTGAATGCCTTCTCTTTTACTATTACAACTCTTATTTTAAAATTTTTCTCTAAAATATTTTCTCTCATAATCAGTTATTCATTAGGTTTCATCATTACCAATTACTTTCATGTCTAGTTTATTAAATTACTCCCAACAAATGCCTTTTTTTCTTTGCTCTATAAATTACACTCATGCAATTACGTAGTATGTTTTATAGTTCTAAGCACTTGCATTTCTCATTTTATTACAACACATTTAAATTATTTTACTCTTAATTTTCTGTTATCTTTTCTCCCAAAATTCCCCCCGTATACAGTCATTCAATAAGTTTTATTAGTAATAACAATTCGCTTTTCTATCGTAATTACAATCCCAGTTTATTATTTCACCCTCTAGGGATATCTGTTTTATTTTCTCTCAAAATCACTCAATAAGTTTTACGAGAATCCCACTGAAATATTTGAGATACGGCTAAATAGTACAAGTTAAACTTACCAACTCTTAGGAGTGTTCAAAGTAGTTCCCTCCAAGATCAATGCACTTTTGTAGGCGAATTTTGCAAAGATTAAATGCCTCAAGCCATCCATTTCTTGGAATAGATGAAAAATATTCTTCTATAGACTCATCAATCTCATCATCGGAATGAAAACGACGACTGCGTAATTTTTTTTAGATTAAAAAATAGCCAAAAATCACACATAACAAGATCAGGAGAATAGGGTGGATGTTCTATCACTTTGATTTTTTTGTTTTGTTGTTGCTGTTGTTGTTGTTGTTATTATTCAAGAAATTAGACTGTACTCCTTGCTGTATGAAAAGGTGCATTGTCACGGTGAAGCATGAGTTCCCTAACATTCACCTGTTGAAGAATTTCTGGAAAACACTTAGTAGTGTACCATTTAGCTGTAACTGTCTCTCTAGCTTTATGACTTTTACCAGTCCTGTATTTCTGAAGAACACGGCATACATTACTTTTTGCATTGATCGTCGTCTTTTCCCCATTGTTGGTTCGGGGTCATCTTAAAAGACCCATATTTTTCTTTCTTGACGTGTTAGAATGTCAAAAAAAGGTATTTACGTCTTATCCCCAGTTATGATTTTAGAAATAGTGCGGTGCCCACAATCGTTAAGTAATTTTAGAGTTTCTTTACTGATTCTGACAAGCTCCGCTTTTTCGTGTTCTTTTAAATTATGGGGGACCCAACGACAAACTAATTTTTTCATATGCAGATCTTCATGAATAATTTTATGTATAGCTGCGGATCCAATGTGAAGTTCCTTCTGTATCATTTGGAAAGTACAGCAAGTATTATCGATTAGCATTTTTCATACGGCCGACTCATTTTCTGGGACTATAGCTGACAAAGGTCTTCCTGTGTGTTCTTCCTCCAGGAGAGAATTTCGACCTCTTCTAAATTCTGTAAACCATCTGAATACAGTGGCACGAGATGGAGCTTTATTTCCATATGCTAAGTGTAGATGTTGAAGGCATTATTCTTGATTTAGCTCCACTTTAAAATCATAACTTGATAATGCTCTAGAGTCAACCCCATTTTCTCCTCTTTCAAAATGTATTCTACGATAGATAAATTGCAATTGTTGCCACAAATTATCGGCTGCGGAAATAAAAGAGATCAAATTTAAATATCCAATTTATATATATATATATATATATATATATATATATATATATTTATTTATTTATTTTTTTGGCGTATATCGTCTGCCCCTGTCTCAAAAATAAGGGCTTGTTCACATAGGAGTCCGGTAGCGGAAGCGTAAAAGGAAAGCTGGAGCTGAGACAGAAATAAACCAATCATAGGCGTTAAAAATTTCGTTGCTAATCGTTTGGAGGTTTGTCATTGGTTAAATATATTTCAATACTTTAACGCTTCCGCTACCGGACTTCTATGTGAACAGGCCCTTACACTCGTATTAGCAATAACAATTCGCTTTTATATCGTATAATTACAATCCCTGTTTATTATTTCGCTCTATAGTGATATCCATTTTCTGTTATCGTTTCTCTAAAAATCATTCATGCAATCATTCAGTAAGTTTTATTATTACTAGTTCCTTACATTTATCTTTTTATTTTACAACACGTTTTTGTTATTTAACCCTTGATTTATATATTTTTTCTCGCATCCTTTTCTTCAAAAATATTCATAGTTTTTATTAGTACTAACTATCTGCATTTTTAAATAAAACACCTTTTGATATTTTTTTCTGTCATCCTTTCCCCTCAAATCCCTCATTTATTTATCTTATGTTTTATCAGTACTTGCACTTCTGTTTTAATTACACCTTTTCAACTACAGTCCTCTTCATTTATTTTCAGTGATTCTCTGTTCATAATCTCCCGTTCAGTTATTCCCTGTTTTATCAGTACTAATTTCTTGCACTTCTGTTTTAATTACATACTGTTTTTAACTACTGTTGTTCTCATTACTGATGTCTATTCTCAGTGATTCTTACTTTCAAAATCACTCATTCAGGTATTCTGTGTTATTTTTTATTTGTTCTAGCCTTTTTGTTTTAACTACACCTTTTTAACTACTGTTTTCTTTATTGATGTCTCTTCTAAGTTATTCTTTATTCAAAATCTCTCCTTCAGTTATTATGTTTTATCAGTACCAATTACTTGCACTTCTATTTCAATTACAAATATATATTTTATCAAATCCCTTTTCATCTACTGTTCTCTTTATTTATATTTGTCTATTCTCAGGGATTCTTTCATTTAAAATCATTCTTTCAGTTATTTTGTGTTTTATTAGTTCTAGTTACTCGCGCTTCTGTTTTAATTGCACCTTTTTAAATACTGTTCTCTTTATTGGTTTCTATTATCAGCGATTCTTTCTTTCAAAACCGCTCTTTCAGTTATTTGCACATCTGTTTTAATTACAACATCTTTTTAACTATTGTTCTCTTTATTGATATCTACACTCAGTGATTCTTTCTTTCAAAATCACTCACTCAGCTTTTCTGTACTTTATCAGTACTAGTTTCTTGCATTTTTGTTTTAACTACACCATTTTTTGCTATTGTTCTTTTAATTGATTTCTATTTTCTGTTACCTTTTCACCCTAAATATTTTTTAAACTTTTCAATGTTTTATTATTATTATTATTTCTTGTATTCATAATTCAATTACAGCACCATTTTATTATTTTACTCTTATCTAATATGTTTTCTCAAAATCTCTCCTGCAATTACTTAATAAGTTTTATCAGTATTAGTTACTTACATTGTAAGTTGGAGATACATGTCGATTTCACCTTTGCTATCACAGCAGATAGCTCGAAACTGATTTTCAAGTTAATAGTGGATTTAAAATTGGCCACATCCCAAGTAGAATTTAAAGGCTGCTTCACTCGTTGATTTCTCTCTTGTAAGGTAGTAAATTCTTATATTTTGATAGCCAACGAGCAGGGCCCGATTATGAACGCTGGGGACCCCTGGGCAGATGCTATTTGCCCCCCTCCCCCAACCTTTTATGAACATTTATAAAAATTCTGCTTTCAAAATGCCGAAAAATAATAATATTCCTCAGTAGATAATCATGCTTCTTGATAATCTCATTGTAGAAGATTTTATCAGTTACATTGAGTTTGAACCAGCTTCATCTATTTTAACGTAGGATTACGTTCCTCAATAACGGTCCTTCGGAAAGGATAAAATTGTCCTACGTCACGAGTTATAATTTTGGCAGCGCGCCAAACCCATTAGCGGTAAACAGTTAAACAGAAAAGTACCAAAATTTGTTTAAAAAAAAAAAAGAGAAAAAAAGCAGTAATCAACGATAAGTAATCCTACGTTAATAACCCGCGGTAGTTTCATTAGAAGAGACTACCTGAAATATTTTTTTTCGTTGTTAGTAATTAATCAATTTTACTGCAGTTTTAAGGGAGTCCAGAACCCCAAATTCTTCAAATTTTCGAAATTTTTTTATTGCATTAATAAATTCTGTGCTCTTTTCCACTTAAAATGACTTTTAAATCATATTTCTATCTTAATTAGAACAGGAGATATTATTTTTTATTTTTGCAACATTCTAATAGTAGCCAATCTGTGTTTAAACCTGTAAATGCGTTTTTCTCATGATGGGATTTTTCACCATTTCTCGTCTTTAAATTGTTATAAGTCAAAAACCGTTAAAGATAAATGGTTCAAAATTTTAACATGTCTTTTTCAATTATTTTACTTTAATTTTGACAATAAGTTTTTATCATCTGTTTGCCCCCCCCAGTGGTGGGTTACAATGGAAGTAAACCCCTCCCCCCCACAAAAATCAAAACAAAAAGAAAAAGAAAACTTGTCTGTTAACTCATACGGGCTCTCGCTTCCCATTAACGGTCGTGTTCTTGGGAAGCAAAGATAGCATGGCGGATGGGATCTATCCATAACCTCTTGCGGGTTGCAGAGTTTGCAATAAAGGCCGTTGAGGACTTTAATACATGAAAGGTGTCGAGCGAGACAATCATAGCCTGTGATGAGTCAGAAGAATATGACCAATTTTTATTAGAACGATGAGGAACGTTTAGGATATCGAACCACCATGATTTTGAATTATAATTATCAAATAACAATTCTTTAAATATGACATTCATACGATCTCTTATCAATTCTTAACTGAGGAGAAAGAGATGTTAGTAGGAGATGTCGGGATAATAGCCGCTCTTCTTTTAGTCAGGGAGTCAGCCCTCTCATTACCAGCGATACCGCAATATCCAAGGATCCACTGCAAAACAATACATTTCTTGCATGCAGACGGCTCTCGTAGGATAATCGTCCTAGAAAGATCTTTATTTTTCTAAAGATTAATAACAAAAATACGACCAGGTCGAATGAAATACAGTTTGCGGCAAAAAAAGAAAGAAATCTAACAGTTTTTTTTTTTATAAATTTTTTTAAGAGTACCTTCAATGTAGCTCTAAGTGAGCTCCGTTAGTCATAGGCGTAGCGTGCTTCTAACTTTTTTGGGGGCACGAATTGAATTCAGTTAGGGCCCTCCTCCGCGCATTGACTGCCTGGCGGGTTCCTTGAAATATGAAATAAGATTTTTTTGAAATTGAATAACAATAGAATTGATGTTTGAGTAGTATTCAAAAGTTATACAATGAGAAAAATAAATATAATATAAATAAAATTAGAAAAAAATAGCATCGAATTTTTGTTATGGATCATATCATATTGTAAAAACTATGTTAAGGCTAAAGACATAATTTGAATCTTCAGTTCCACAGTTTGAAAAATCGAAAAGAAAAAACCCAACTTTCTTAAAATTTTTTTACCATTTTCCGATTTTAACTGAACTTCTAATAACGTTTCAATTTAGTTCAAGTTAAGTTGGGGAGGGGGAGAGCACGTGCCCCCCCGACGCTACGCCTATGCCGTTAGTAGAACGAAGAATGTTGAGTCTGTAGTCGATTTCCCGCCAACATTCGCGGTGTAACAGCGAGGATTGCGAATTGTATCCTTTCATTTCAAACGGAAATATCAGAAACAGGTGTTCGATAAAACAATGTCTTTAACCCTTCAGCGGGCGCGCCAATTTTTAGGACACCAGCAGACGCGCGTGGCACAAAGTGCAACGTCTCTTTCAACCTTGATTGTTTCTTTTGTAATAAACTTTTTTTTTTTTCAAATTGAAAATAATAATTCTGCATTTTATGACAAAATATAAAATGCTTATAATATTGAGATATATTTATAATTAAAGGCGAAAGAATGCAGATACAATCGCCTTATTTCAAAACTGTCCGGTTTATTGGATCTCAGGATAACTTGAATATGGATTCCTGTTATGTCCAAAAGCCTAAAAAACAATGAGATTGTCCATCTTCGTGATATGCGGGATACCGTGTAATAGCTGCTCATTTGATCGAGTACATCAACTCCTGCTTTTGTCGTATTGTAATACAGTATGATCGTTGGTTTACCACGGTTAAATCACGACTACTAATGAATAGAAAGGAATACAAGGGTCAGAAAATCAGACCTGTATTAGAAAGAGTGTAGCTATAAATAGAAACTGCTTAGAACATTCAAACCTTAGATGTAAAAACAAACCATTCAAAATTACGAAAATGTTGCACTGTACACGGGCGCGCCCGCTGAAGGGTTAATAACCCCACAAAAGAAATCCAAGGGAGTTATGTCGGGCGATCGCGAAGGCCATGGTATTGGTTCTCCACGACTAATTCATCGTTCGAGAATTGATACTAGAAAATATAATTGATACTACACCTCAGACAATTGATACTAGAAAAAACTGCTAGATTTAAGCCCTGTTCACATATGAGTCCGGTAGCGGAAGCGTTAAAGAATTCAAATATATTTAACCACTGATAAACCTCCAAACGATTAGCAACGAAATTTTTAACGCCTATGATTGGTTTAATTCCGCCTCAGCGTCATCTTTCCTTTTACGCTTCTGCTACCGGACTCCTATGTGAACAGACCCTTATTCCTTCTTTTGCCGCAATTTCATTTGACATATTCGTATTTTTGTTATTAATGTTTAGAATAATAAAGATTTTTCTTGGACACGCTGTATTATGATCTGTTAGCTAACGAGTTTTTAGCCCTAAGGTGCTTCTGTTATCACTTTAACAGAATTGCGTTTCTGCCTTTTTCAAGTTCTCCAAAATTTCCAAGTAATATTACAATGCTTTGGCGACGTTTAACAGAGGAAGAAAAAATAAGTTAAGTCTCTACCATTAAATTTCCCTTTCACTTTCACTTTTCATGCCATTTTCGTATCCTAATAACAAAGGTGGTATTGTGAGTAAACACGCTACATCTTTTTCTTAAAAAGACAGCTTCACAATTTCTTTAACGATAAGAACCATTCAGCATTCACTTCCTTCCTGAGTGAAGTAATATTCTACTGATTAGGAACGATTCATTCCGAAACACGTTCGGCGGGAGTGAGGAATGCACCAGGTTAACGAAATGCAGGAAAAGAAAACTTTCAGAACCGGACAGGACGAAAAGAATTCTCCGAATGGGTAGCCAAACAAATTGAACTGTTAAGTGGAGGATAGAAAAGAAAACATCCGCATAAGTTATAACTGGGTTACTGTTACCGGTCAACAGACAGACTAGATGAACATTTATAGCGTATGGATAAACAATATAAAATGGAAACTTTTGATCAGCTATCTCTTATAAAAATAAATAAATAAATAATAAAAAAACAACTTCTTACAGGGTACGGCAGGATGGACTCCCGCATTTTAAAGGGTAATAAAAAACGAACGAAACAATTTACAGAGAAAAAGGGCGATATGTTTTCGAAGAGTACTTAAAATTGAGTCTTTTTTCCACCGGAGCCCGTAATTTGTGATGCACTGCCGAAACCGTTTTCTTTTAAGTTTTCCATCACTCTGTTGGTCATCTCTGGGGGAATGCCAGCAACTTCTTAATGAATAACGGACTCGTTGCACATTTTCAGGTATTCTGATGTTCCGAGGACGACCACTTGGTTTCCTTGGTAGTGCAGACCCACTTGCTCTCACGTTTGAAACCAATCGCAGGATTGTTTATCGATCAGGAACGGCATCAGTTACATATAGCCCGAAACGCATCCCGTGTCGTGGTCACAGATCGTTGTTTTAAAATACGAATATAACGAAACCGCGATGTTCACCGGACCAACTCATGGTGTCTACCGATAACTAAAAAATCCACCGGAACTGTTGTCACCTTAGCCCTACGATTCCTTTACCAGTGACCTTCAGAAATGTGGGAATCTGTTCTGCCGCATCCTATATCAAGCAAATTTTGCAGAGAACAATAGCAAATTCTCTTAATATTTAGCATACATAGAACTACCCCCCCCCCCCAAAGAAAAAAAAAGTAAAGTGTGCAGTATAGGGTTGAACTCCCAAACATCCTACCCATTTAAAAAAGTCTAGTTTTGGGCGATTTCGTCAATAAAATAGTTACATAAAAAAGGTGTCATAAAATATTTATAATTTCACGTAGTGGCCTCTCACGAAACACCTCCATCAAAAAAACGCAACCCTTAGGACGTTGACCCTCTGAAGAAAAGTGATAGTAGAAAACAAACGGATACACCCAAGGTAGTGGTAGCGCGTTGGATTTGGAACCAGGGGCGCTCGGTTCGAATCCTTACGAAAGCCAGTAAATACCTTCGTGTCTGGGCCGGATATGAGCACGCTATATCTAGACTGCAAATACCATCTATGAGGTAAGAGATGGTGGGTGAATTCAAATCCCCTCCAAATATTGCCTCTGGGGGTGCTCGATCTAGATTGAGGTGGCGCCAGGGGATGGTGTGGGTTTACCTATACGGTGCCCCCATTGAAAGCAACTGATTCTCGCGGATCGTGTGCGAATGTCTTCATTGACAAGTGCCCTGCATTTGCAAACACAAATGGATACTAAATAGTCAAACAAATAATGAGTTGGTTGCACGGCAACATTTGTCATGTTGTCGTGCAACCAGCTCGCCAACATAGAAATTCTAATACAAATACCTAACACTAAGAAGTGTTGTTCTGGACTCCCGGGATCTCATCACCTTGCCCCTTAAAATATTGAAAATAAAATTATGAACTGCCCATCAGGATGGGCAAAGCTCCCTTGGCTGAACTTGCACACACATTACTGAAGGACTGCTAGAAGACACCACTTGGGTTACTGCACGTGGATTATCAGCTCTCAAGGAACCAAGAACCGCCCACAGCAGTACATAGACAGTCTCTCAGCCAAAGGCTAGCGACAACCTCAAGAGAAACATACTGCCCGTTGGAAAATTTTCTTTTGTAATGTAATTTGTATTTCACTGACTGGCAACGAGAATGTAATTTTGTATAATGTATAAACAGTTCGAAAATTTGCCACTTTTAATCTGTGTTCCGTAGTAATAAATGTTTAATGTACTACTAAGTTGGAATTTTACTTGAACAGATCGATTTACATTATTGCCTGTCCCTCACTATAAAATTCTCATGCAGTTTTGTTGTAGTTACTTCCAAGATGAAAATGCCACTTATGCTATTTAAACTTGATGAAATGATTTCTATTGGAGAAAGCTAAAATTTCTGATAATACATTCTTCAAAACCTCATACTTATACAATTTGCCTGTTTTCTTCGACCAAACCAACATAGATTAATGACTTTCCTGAAAAAAAAGATCACAGTAACATAGTTGCCAACCTCCCAAGAAAAAAATAAGGAACACAGCGCAAGACGGAATTAAAAAAATAAAATAAAATAAAATAAAAATAAAAGCAACAACAGCAAGATGTATAATATTTTCTAACACAAGAATAGAACTGTAAAAGTTCGCTTTCAGACAATTCTTTGACAAATTCTGATGTTTCGGATCCTATAACTAAAGCTTTATCATCCTTCTGATTTTTAAATACATCAAATGTCACATTAAATACACATTTAGAGCTAGTTATGACATATATTTTCCTAAATCTTGCCAACAATTAAAAAAAAATTCGTTAAATCTCTTCTCATGTTGTGAATTTTCGGCTCTTCACTTTGAAACATTACATCATATGTTTCATAAATGACAATCACGTTTTTCATAAAAAATGCTAAAGCATGATCAAGATTTGAGTTTAATGTAAGAAAAACTCTTCTTCCCGCTGCAATATGCGTTTATTATTGGCAGATGATGGTGACTCTGCAAGTGATTTTACTTTTTTTGCTGATTTTTTAGAAGCACATGAGGTTGGTTTTAACTGTTTTAGAGTTGGGTGAAGCACTTGACATTAATTTTAATTTTTTAGTGGTATTGGTGAAGCAAATGAGGTTGATTTTACTTTTTTTATTAGTTTAGGTGAAGCACATGATGTTGACTTTCTCTATCTTTCTAATATTGTAGAAGCTGCTTGCCGTCTAGGAAGTTTTTGTATAGTATAAGCTGCTAGGAGGGGAAAATATGAATCTCGAAAACACGATGTAGGGGGAAAAAAGCGATGGTGCTGCGGAAGTAAAAATACGGGACATTTTTGCTTGAAAACGTATTTTCGTATCAAAGCTTAAAAAACGGAACGAATACGTTTTTTACGGAACACTTGGCACGTATGCAGTAATAACCAACAACGACACAATTACCTAGACCTTGAAGTTCAAATAATACATTAAAAAAAAATCGCAATAAAAGAGACAGTAGCCTTTTGAACCAATAATTTAAACATTTGACTTAGCTAATTTTTTTTTCGTTTATAAAACTCTCACAGTCCTATTAATATTGCTTAAGGCAGCAGCTAGAGGAGGGAATATTTTAATAATCTTTAGTGCATTTACGCTTTAATATGAAACGTAAGCTATCTATTGCACCCACCAAAAACTATATTTGAATGACTGGGATGTTTCAATTTATTTGAAGTTAAATCAAAATTAATAGTTAGATAAATGGTGTATTTTTTACCATGTTTTTATTAACTCTCTTTCTTGTTTGTGTGCTTGTCCAGTACAAACCTTGCAATCGATTTTTAACTAACTTCCCGACTAGCTAGACATTTGAAACTTTTAGAATAGCTCAGAACACGATGACAATGCCTTTTTTTAATACTTTTAGCCATCTTTAAGCAGAATTAAATTAATTTTCAGTTAATTTTATTTTGTAGACTGGTGCAGCCATCTATTGGCCGGAACGGGAACGAAAAGTTAAATGCAAGTTAACTTCCAATTAACTTCATTTTCTTAAAGTTGATGGGATAATTCATCAAAAAAATTTTAATAAAGTATTTATTAATACATAGAATTGTCAAGTTTATGATTCAACAGAAAATTTAAAAACATGGTATATAAAAAGTTCTTTTCATCTTGTAATTATTACATTTTACATTAAAAATGTTTTTTTTTTCATATTCCTAGAGAGCAGCGCGAAAATTTTCTGGTCCCGTATATACTAAATAGATACAAATAGTCATTTTTGCATAAAATCTTTCTATGCTATGCTAAATAGAACACGTTATTATACAACCCAGGAACGTAAAACAAGGGAATAAAAAATGAAAATCATATTCATTCCTCATGATTCCAAATAATTTGTGTCGCTCAAACCTTGAAATGTGAATAACTTATTTCCTAACAGTTAGCTTACACATATACCGAAATCCTAAAAAGTTTTAAAAGGGTTCACCTAAAACGGAGGATTTTCAAATCAACAGGCACATAAGTACAGTTCAATATACGAGAAAAAAAAAAATCTTTTCCAAACAGTAGCAATATTTTTATGAAATTTTTTATTTAATAAAAGATAATTTTCTTAAGAGCCGTATAGCCTCAAAATTTATATTTATTAAAGTAAAAAATACAATACAAGCAGTACGGCCTCATAATTGATATAAATCAAAAATAATATCTTGCTCTAAACGTCAGGTTTAGGTTGGAACACTAAGGTTCATTTTTGCTACAAAAGGGCTAATTAGACATACTGTTTAAAGCTTAATAATTACAAGATAAAAAGAACTTTTTATATACCATGTTTTTAAATTTTCTGCTGAATGATATAAACTTGATAATTCTATGTATTAATAAATACTTTTTAAATTTTTTTTGATGAATTATTCCATCAACTTGAGAGAAAAGGAAGTTAGTTGGAAGGTAACTTGCGTTTAACTTTTCATTCCCATCCCGGCCGATAGATGGCTGCACCATTCTACAAAACAAAATTAACTGAATATGAATTCAATCTGCTTAAAGATGGCTAAAAGTATCAAAAGAATGCATTGTGATCGTGTTCTGAGCTATTCTAAAAGTTTCAAATGGCTAGCTAGGCGAGAAGTTAGTTAAAAATGGATTGCAAGATTTGTACTAAACAAACACACAAACAAACAAGAAAGCGAATTAATTTAAAAAAAAAATGGAAAAGTTGACTGTAGCGCTCCAAACCAAACCAAACAGCTACAGAGGCTGTTCGCACATGTTTTAGACGATTTTGGTAAGCGGTAATAAAAAATCGTTTGCTGCAAAAGAAATAATTGCAATTGTACTATGTTTTTAAAAGTCAAAATTATCGTCTGCGGCTTGAAAGTTTTGTTTTTATTCAAAATGGCGTTTTTAACAAAGCAGTGGTTCGAAGGCTACATTTATGCTCTTTCCGAAGAGAAATATACATATTCCGTTATCCAAAAACGATGTGAGAGTCATGGTTTTGTGATATCTAAAGCGTCGATAGGTAATATCGTCAACAAGAAAGGGAAAAAAACGTCAAACTGGAGCCTCAAGTGGGACAAAAATTCCAAACAAGTATCCAAGGAAAAAACGGACATCTTCGACTATTGCAAAGGTACGTTGTTTAATGTTAAAAGAAAATCCCCCTAGTCAAAGGACAGTTGCAAAATCATTAAAATGCTCGGTGTCCACTGTAAACAAAATGATAAACGTTGATTTAAATCTTAAGAAAGCGAAAAAACGCAATGTGCATCGTCTTCTTCCAAATCATATCGCTGAACGCAGGACACGCTGCAGAATTCTATATGAGAAACACTTATCCAAAGAAAAATGGAAAACAATTGTCACAATAGATGAATCATGGGTGTATTTAAATGATTGCAACAAAAAAAGAGCCATTTATTATCATAAAAGGGGAGAAAAAATTTAAGTACATGGTTCAAAGAATCGAAAGAAAGTTTTTCTAAGGGATTCATGATTGTTGCTGGTTTTTCTTATAATGGCAAGTTAAAAATAAAGAGAGTGGAAAAAAATGTCAAGATTAACTCCAAATACTATCAGGAACATATTTTATCGCCAATTTTTCTGAATGAAATACCATCGCTTTACCCACAGTGCCATCAATCTGTGAGACTCCACCAGGACAAAGCTAGCAGTCACACATCAAAATCCACTGTAAATTTCCTAAAAGAAATGGAACAAAAAACTGGTATCAAGGCCATACCCTTCACTGATATCCCTACTAAATCTCCCGATGTATCACCTATGGATTTTTGTGCTTTCGGACTTTTAAAATCTGCATTATCCAAACGTCGTCCCAAAACCCTTACAGGTCTCTGGAAAGCTGTTCTGGAGGAATGGGATAGAATACCTCTTCTGACACTTCAAAAGGCATTATTATCCTGGAAATTGCGGTGTCGAAAGATAGTTCAGAATAAGGGATGTCAAATAGAACTTTTAAAACACAAGAATTTTATGTAATTTAGTTTTGTGAATACAATATACATCGTCTAAAAAATGTGTGAACAGCCTCTGTGCAAACGTCCATGCCAAGATTGGAACTCTAACCCAGTGCTCTAGCCATTCAGCCATCGTCCAACTCTAAATGTCAGTATTCACATCAATCCTAATGCATAGTCTTTAAATCTAGGACTAGGTTACATGAAGTTCAGAAAGTAACGTTAATTCTTTTAAGACATTAAACTGATATGCCACTACATCAGTTTAATGAATTAATACTAACAGGTTTGAAAAAAAACCCCAGAAAAGCCTATCTTTCAGTGAATATAATAAATGCTTTGGACAAACACCATTTCCACTCAATAATCACTGAACTTACGGACACTTTCATAGGTCTCTCGATTAGGTCCACTAAAATTGCTGAAAATACAGTAACCACAGCTTATAGTGATCAGTGGTTATAAGAATCAATATCGCAAAAACAAAAGTATTATTTCCATGTTAAAATTTTCGCTTTAAAGAATCAATCCACCGGTTTTAAGAATCAATTTACACTCTTCGCTTTCCTTTCATTTTTCCAAAATAGCCACTTAAACCCTCAAAAGGCCCGATGTTCTTTCTTTATTTTTTTTTTAAGAAAGAGTGTAAGATGGGGATGGAATACAGTCGTAAAATGCATCCCTTTTTTTGTTAGACATAACATAATAATTTCCCCGTAAACGCTTTAGCTAAACACTGTCCTATTAGCTTGACCCAGGGGTATCCTACCCGTCCGAATCCAATTTCACTTTTCTCCACTTACAAACAAAGACAGGGACTCTTTTTTTCCCACCTCCCGCATCCTGGTTGCGGCTTCCTGGACCCTGAAACACATAAATCTTCGAAGTGTCCACTATCACTTAGACAAACGTGACATTATTAGATTCAGCACGTTATCAAACCGTGAAACGTAAGCTAGAAGGTGAATCTTCGTCTGAGACTATTGGTATTGAAAGAGGTATAAACAGCCTCCTGAAAACTTCATTACGTCAAGCTACCATAGAAAACTTTTTCTTGCACCCTTACTGTAGTTGAATTGTTAAACTGTTAAGCAGGTATGTTGTACCAAATATTGGATTTTTTTTCTTCTCTTACTATAATCATGTGTATCTAATTATAGGTCTAGAAATTAAGTTGTATTTTTAAAATAAAATTTAACTGTATTTTTAATTATAAAAAATAATTTTAATAAAAGATAATTAACGTAAATTGTAAATTGATAATTAACGTAAATTAACGAGTATTTTATGGTAAATTTTCTAATATATATATATATATATAGGTGTGTGTGTGCCTGCCCAAAAACCTAAATTTCGGCTATAAGAATCAACCGCTTATAAGAATCAAAAACAGTAATAACAAACGTGATTCTTATAAGCGGAAATCACTGTATAACGGAAAAGATAACCTAAACAAACCTGTATTTCTTGTCATACCACCTACTTTTAAAATATAAATATACTAAGGGAAAAAATCCTAATTTTTCATTCAAAATTTATTTTTAAAATATGCTGTAATGTAACCTTTTTTTCATTTATAAATTTGTTAAGTACTTTCAAAGACATTTCTACAATATTTTGTTACAATAATAAAGTAAAATGCTCAACTTCAATTAAATTGGCACTCTCATAAAATGAAATTTTATTTGTTAAGCTCATGAGTTGCTTCTTCTCATTTATTTATTGAGATCATCCCACATATCACTACTGTTAGTGCAAAAGTTTATGCAAAAAGTTCCCATTTTAATTTTATTTGTGATAAAGATGGCATTTTGTAGTTTGCAACTGCTACAAAAATGTTATGTCATCAGATGATCTATTATAGATCAGCTGATGACATGCAACACTACAGTAGTACTTGCAGACTATAAAATGCAACCTTTAGCACAAACAAAATCGAAAATTTTTACATACGATCTTTTGCACTAACAGTAGCAATATCCAAGGTATGAATTCAAAGAAAATTTTTTTTTGCAATTATCAAATATCCCACTAACTTATGTCCTTTTCTCCTCTTTATATATATATATATACTAGCCGGGCTTCGCCTAGCTACGCTCAAGCCATCCGTGTAACATATTTATGTACTTCGGGCCCCACAAAAGAAAAAAAAGGCCTACAAATATGTTAAATTCAAGTCAATTTTCATTCCCGTCGCTGCCGACAGATGGCTGCACCACTGCACATACTGGATATATACGATTTGATCAGTGTTGCCAACTTGGGGGTTTTGCCCCTAAATTTGGGGGTAAATTAGATGAAAAGGGGTGTTTTTAGGGGCCACATTTTGTTAGGGGTATTTTGAGGGGGGAAAATTTTTTTTAGGGCATTTTCTAGGGGGTACATTTTTGGCGCATTTTTTAGAAGTTCCCTTTTTTTAGGGGAATTCTCTATGGAGGACTTTTTTATGGGGGTTTTTAGGAGCGTAGATTTAAAGTTCATTATAAGAATATTAGAAATTAACTCTTCAGTTCAATTTTAATCAGGTTAATTTCAAGTTTACTGCCACTTTCTCTCATTAAAACGAAATAAAATAAACAGTCAAAATACAACCGTAAACAAATTTTATCATTTTGCGCGGCAATCACGACACGCGGGTCGTAGCAAGTGGCGACTGTTTTGTGTTACTTTTACTGTGTTTTTCAGTTTTTTTCTTTTGTGGTCTTTCCGGAAATTCTGCATATTTCATTCGAATATAATTATTATAAAGATAAATTCGGTTTTTTTCGGTGAAGAAAAGACAAGTGATCACAACCTTCTACAGATTAATTAAAATAATCGATGCTGATGCAAAAACAGTGCACAGTGCCATTAAAGTTCAATTAGAACAAGATGGTTTGAGGGTTGAAAACATGGTCGGGATCGGCGTCGATGGAGCGAATGTCATGGTTGGCAAACATAATTCAGTCACTGCTTTGTTTAAAAGCGAGATAAGCGCCGTAGTCGTCATGAAATGTGTTTGCCATTCGCTTCATTTGTGTGCAGCGGAGACATTGCCTCGCCAATTAGAATTTCTAGTACGAAGAAAGCACAACTGGTTTTCTTACAGCCCTAAACGGTTGGAAAAATATAAGTTGCTGTATGAAACCATAAATGGTAACGGAAAGCAAAAAAAATCCAAGGTCTTAGTGGGACTCGTTGGCTTGCAGTGGGAAGAATTAGAACTGCTATTTTCAATTGCTAAATCGGAAGACAGCTGTTATATGGCTGAACAATTGCACGACATTATGAAAAGATTACCATTCAAAGCTTTTTTGGTTTTTTTAAAATTTGAACTAAAAAGTATAACCCAACTGAATTTACTTTTCCAAAGCGATCACGTGGAATCTATTAAATTGCTCGAAGACCTATTTCTGATGTTCAAAAGCTTGCTTCAAAATCTCGTTGTGCCATCTAGTCTACAGAAATTGGGTGACAGCGAATTAGCGGATTTCGATTTTCAGTCCCATCTAATGCATACATCAGCGATATATTTTGGCTTTGAGTTTCATTCTATTGCACAAAATATCAAGGAGAAAGAATTATTAGATGTCAAAGAGAGATGTAAGAAATTTCTGTGTACTTTGGCTCAAGAAATTCAAAAACGATTACCAGATAACTTTTCTGTTCTGAGAACGATGTCCAATCTTCATCCTAAAGTTGCATTATCTCAAGTGAAACCCAGTCTCAATAACATTTTTATGAAATTCCATCGAACTCACTTATACGGCAATAAAAGTGATGTAGAGTCAGAATGGAATCAATTGCAAAATAAATCGTGGCCAAATGAAGCTAATTCTGTTGAATTTTATTCAGAAGTATTTGAAGATTGTGATTCTGCGGGGAAAAAGCGATTTGAAAATATCGCTAAATTTTCAGTGGCGCTAATAACACTACCAATTTCAACCGCAAGTGTCGAACGTACTTTTTCGACATACAAAGTAATTAAAAATAAATTACGGAATAAGTTGTCCCTCGAAGTACTTCAAATTATTATGATGGTCAGGTTTACTCTACAAAAGAACTGCGGTTCATGTGTCAAATTCGTTCTTTCCATCCGTATGCTCAAATTGTTCAACGTCAATATATATGACTTTAAAAATGCAGGCAATAGTAAAGCACAAAATGAGATCCAGGCCGATGTCTTTGATGAAATACTCTATAATTATCCTGACATCGACGAAACTTAAAATTAGAAAAATCGACAGTAATGTACAATCGAGACGCGTTTTTTATTAGATTATAAGTTCCATACATATGTCAAATATAAATAAACCTCCATTTCATTATGTAAGTGTGTATTTTTTTTTATTTATTTCAATTTATCTCTCAAACAGGATGCCTATTTGGAACCAGAATTTCTTTTAGGAAGGTCTAGGGGATCTCAAGTTGGTGTTAGGGGGAAACAGGGGGATTTCGAGATGGCGCTAGGGGGAGGCGCTTTGAAAAGGTTGGCAACACTGGATTTGATTTCTCAGAGGGATGACGCTGCATTAGAATCCAAAACTATTGAATTAACAGAATAAGTGTAAGCAGAAAAAATAATCAGTTTTCGCAGCTTTTCCAAATATGTAAATATGTAACATTTATGTAACATTCCAAATATGTAACATTTATGTACTTTCATGAGAAAAAAAAACAAAAAAAAAACACAGATTTCTGTATTTGTCGGCCATTATTTTTCGAGGATGGGTCCGCACGGTCATGTGATCTCGACAAACCCTTCTGTTACTTTAAGCTCCTAAAAGTGTTCGTACATTTACAATTTTCAATGAAATAGGGGTCTAACCATTAATTAAAATGAATATTTCAGAATGGGTATTTAATAATAAGATTTATAATCTATTCTTAACAAAACTACATGAAATATTTTAAAAACATAGTAAAACTTTATTTTTAAGAAACCAATAATAAAAAAGTAAAAAACTATCTCGTAAAAGTCATCGTACACTTGTAAAAAATCTCTACATATTAGTAAATATTGGAATTTTTCGTTAAATTAATATTTAGTAGGATATCCTTTAGCATCCACAACAGCTTTTAAACGTCTGGGAATAGATTGCACTAGTCCTTTTGTAATTTCTGCATCAATGTTCATTCATTCTTCTATCATAATTGTTTTTAATTTGCTTTTTGTGTGAATGCCGTGCTTTTGTACTCGAACCTACAGTTCTCTCCAAATATGTTCTATTGGGTTTAAATCTGAAGATTGAGGTGGTTTTTTCAAAACTTGTGGACAATTATAGAGACAAGAGACTAACATTTAGAGCCGTGTGCTTAGGATTGTTATCTTGATTAAAAACAAAGTTGTTTCCTATACCCGAATTTTGGGCTGATAATTTAAAATTCTCTTAAAATATTTATATAAACAGTATGATTCATTATGCCATCAATAAATACCAAATTACTTCGCCCTGATGCTGACCCGCACCCCCACACAGGGAGACCTCTACAGCCATGCTTAACTGTTCCTACAAAGTTCTTGGGATTAAGTTCCTCATTTCTTCTTCTTCATACAATTATCGGAACCAAAAATGTTAAACTTGCTTTCATCGGCAAATAAAACATTATTCTAATACGTTTGGGGCTTGCTTATCATTGAAAGGACGAAGGAAAGCCTAAGCTTTCTGTTTTTCTCACTCATAAAAAATTTTCTACAGGCAGAACGCCAATGTAATCCAGTTGCTCTGAGAACTCGTCAAACAGTTTCAGGTGAAATTGAGGTAGAAAACATTTCATTAAATTCTGGAAAAACTTCTACAGCACTCAAACGTAGATTTTTCACAAATTTTCTAATTATAAATCTCTGATCACGTTTTGTTAACTTTGCCGGACGACCTTTTCTTACCTTGTTTTTGATCCGATTTTCTTTTTTAAAGCGTTTTATCACATACTGCACAGTAGAATGGGATAAATTAAGTAATTTAGCAATATTCCGAACTGATTTACCACTATTATAATGAAAAATAACCAATTTTCGAATGTTGTTTGTTGTTTCTTTACGACTACGAGCTATTTTTTAATAATAAACAGTATATTACGGAATAGCCAAGCAAAAATTAAAGCCAAACAATATTTTAAATGCCACCACAATTCAAAAATAAAGTGCCAGACGATAATTTTAATTATGAATTTATCCGAAAATATTTCAGTGTATGATGACTTGTGAGATAGTTACTTTTTGATTACTGGTTTCTTAAAAATAAACTAAGTTTTACTATGTTTTCAAAATTTTTCATGTAGTTTTGTTAATAGATTATAGATCTTATTAAATACCCATTCTGAAATATTCATTTTAATTAATGGATAGTCCTCTATTTCATTGAAAATCTTAAGTGTACAAACACTTTTGGGAGCCACTGTGTGTGTGTGTGTATGTATATATATATATATATATACATATAAAATAAATGCAATATACCTTTTATTTTTACCCTTCTATTTGATCTCAGTATACTTTGCACTTGTTGAAGCACATTGCATTTAAAATCGCCTTCATTAGGGTGATTGAGTAGGTGTATATGAATATAATTCTATTATTTTAGGTACATAATCTACACTATTCAATTTTTTTCCCATGTATTGAATCATAATAAATTCCACTTACAGATCTGCCAACCTCAGTAAGAGCAAAATCCTGCAATATTCTACCGTGCATAAAATAATCGACATAACACAAAACAGTATAGTAAAAAATTATAATAAAAGAATTATGTATACTTACTTATAGGATCTATTTAATATTAGATAGTTCAAAATATTTCCTTACTGTTCAGCTCATCTTGAAATTATAATATTAAACAAGAGATATATTTGAAATATGTAATCATATTTCAATGTACATCATATTTACACTAGCAGGGACTCCAGCAGTCTATATTTTTGAGTATTTCTATTTCTTTATAATGTTTTAACCAATAGCAGAAAATCTTGGAATTTTTTTTATGCATTTTCTGCAGCTGATTTTGCTTTTAAAAAATTCATTGTCAATTGTTCTTAATAAGTGCCCTTGTGGCTTCCATTTGCATATTAGCAAATTTTCTAAAGTTTCCCTTGACATAGATGACCTGAACTAAGTAGATATTTCTGTTATGTAACTAAAAATCCTCTCACATCCTGCATTACTGTGAGGGATTGTTAATTTTTTATTTTTATTTTTATGTTTCGGAATCCGGTAATTATAGCATCCATTCTGGAAACCCGGAAGATGCATTAAAAATCTGGCATTGCTGGGGTAAATCCGGAAAGTTGGCAGGTCCGCACTTATTCTTTTAATACAGCTTTCTAGACTTAATCACTAAGATCAGCATGGCACCTTTAGGACTTTCGATTACTGTCCATTTAACTGACATTTCTTTCTGCAGTAAGCTTACTTCATATTTTTAAACTGATGATCTAAATTTTATTTTGCATGTTATAGTGCACACATTTTGATTCAAATTTGGGAGTACCTGACATCTCTGCAAAATATAAATTTATGCATTTCTTAAGTTTTAAAAATCGCATTCTAAAACATGCAGAGGAAAAAAAAAGCAATTTGAATGGCAATGATTGCAGTCTAAATGATCGTAAAACAATGTTTCGACAGCCGGTGCTCTTGGTCCTTCTCATAGAAAATATTTCCTAAGTTAAGAAATCGTCTCCATTATTTAGTAGAATGAGTCCAGAGAAACTGTAAATGGCAGCTTTCAGTCAAGCAACAACTTGCCACAGCTGACCTTCATCTAAATATCTATATGGTGTATTTAAGCCATTAACCCCTTGATGTAAAAATATTTTTTGGTTAATTTGTAACTTGAAATTTGTGCAAGATTAAACCTGAGTGTGCCACAGAGATGCCTTTGCATGTCAAGAGGTAAACACCTAAAAGCTCATTAATGAACTTCCCAAGATCAATGCAAGTTCCAATATGTATTTGTTTCTTTTCACCTACCATTCTCTCATACAGTATATTCTGTCTATAGTTGCACAAGTACTTTTTTCCTTTGGTAATTTCAAATTAGCTGGCAGTTTCTTAGAATTGTTAACCAGCAACTGTTACTTACCATTTCCCAAATTATCCTTAAATTTTGTACATTAGTGTAGGAAAATTAAAGTAAAAATTAAAACAAGATTGATTTTGCTCCTCAAAATTGCATAATTAAAGGTATACCGAAATGTTAAATTTCATTTGAGCATTCAAGAGTATGTCAAGTCTTCTAATCAGTGCCCTACATATAAAGAAATTTGACTCTTATTGAACACTAAACTTTGAAGTGTAAATTAATTTTTTAAGTTTGTTCTGCACCATTAAACAAAATTTATTCTTGCTACAGGCTTTGAGCCCATGGAAGCCATATGCAGTTTCATAAACTACAAACTAAATGGTCATTTTGTTCAAAATAAATATTATTCAACTTCAGCTGTTAAGCCTAATTATATTACATCCCCACTTCTACCGCATAGAAATTTAAATAAAAGTAAAAAATTGCACATAGCAACCCAACCTTACATTTCCACTGATAATTTTGAATTATCACAATACATTAAGAGTAACTCAGATGATCTCAGATAAATTTAACCACAGCAGTATTTACTAGAATTTTTAAAAAAGATTTACGAAACAATGAAATTATTTTTCTTCATTCTCCAGAAATTAAAATTTTCACTTAAATTTATAGGTGGTTTGAGAATAGTGAGATTTATAACTGCAAGAAAATTAAACTAAATTGTGAACACCAAAATTGTTAGTTTTCAGGTGAATCAAATTGTAAATAAAAAGGTTAATGTTGGTATGTGTAGCTTCATTCAATGACTATTAATTGCATGCACACAGAGGTAAGGAATGAAGCAAAAGAGACACCTAGTCTACATCTGAACAATTTAAAATTAATTTTACTAAAAATCAAGTAATTTTTGATAATTTTTATTCCAGGTCACAAGAAATCTATGCTACTGATTTAGTTATGAGCAAAATGGTTACAGAGACAGCCTAAGATGCAATAAATGTTGTAAGATTTTACAAGCAATATAGGAAGTATACTAGAATATCTAGTATGGCAATCCTTGGGGAAAAAACAATACAAACATGAACATTTCTAGGTAAAAAAAATTCACATTGTATTCAAAATAAAAGATAAAAGAAATAGTAGCAAAAACAATGCAAAATTTCCAAAAATGCACTCGACCACATTGTTAAATTGGTTCAAGAGAAGACTTGGAATGAAGATCGCATCTTTAAGGCTGATGATAGGGTCTACAGCTGTCCACTGTTGGCTACAGCGATTGTCTTACTGGTTTTTCCACTTTGGCTTCCATAGCTTTCTATCTTCTTGACTACATCCATACCTTCTACAACTTGGCCAAACACAACATGTTTGCCATCAAGCCTGAAATATCATATATATCATTAGATAACTAAGATTTCTCTTCAGGAGAGCACACACAGAATTTAAGGTTATCACTTTAATGGTGGTATAAACAATTCATTTAGAATTAATTATACAATGATTTAATATGGGCAAAAAATATTAAAGGTTGCAGAAAATGAAAAAAGTCCAAACTTTAACAAACACACACAAGTATAAATGTATTAATAATTTGCAAGTTTTAACTATTTAACAATGGTTTACATATGAATACACTATTTTTCTACAATTCTTGCAAGAGATTTATATATAAGGTTTCTATACATGCAAACTACTATAGTAGAAAATATAAGTTAACACGGTGATTTAAGTTGAAACATCACTTTAAAGACCTCACTCAGCTCTGATATATGAACAATAAATACTAAAAACAATTTTAAACTATCAGGGGGCTATGAGCAAAGGAATGTCAGCTAAATGATCTGATTCATCTTAATTTGACTACAAAACTAAGAGGCTAATTTTCTGTTAACTTGTAAAATAAAAGCTGAACAAAATGTTGAAACTGCAAGCATCACCACTAGACTGTTTTCTTATGAAAATCTACCACTCTGTAACATCTTACACCCATTAATATAGTTGTACTAAAGCACATCAAAACCTGGCCATTCTAGTATGGAAAAGGTATGAAATAAAAGCCGCAGATATATTTTAAACTGTAGTATGCACACCTTATATTTTAACTTTTGACTACTGCTAAAACATTTTTAAATGTTGAATATGCTCAAAGGAAACAAATTAGCAAGCTATGCATAAGCTAAAAAATGGTGCTTACTACTTCATTGCCAAAATATGATAAACCAGAAATAAAAAAGTGGCCCAAAATTAATACAATTAACCCTTAGACTGTTACGAACGTACTGGACGCGTCATGAATTTTTCAATGTTTTGAACATTAGAAACATGTTTCGCCAATTTTTAAAGCGATTGCTTCTTTCATCAATAGATGGCAGCCCTAAATAGCATTTGAATACAATATCTCCCGATAAGAAGTAGATTTTTAGGTGATTGTTTTAAGAAAACATAGTATAAATGGGCGGCAGTTTCGGGTTTTTGAATTTGGGTGGACGCTCTTCAAAACAAGATGATCCTATTAGACTCGCAGAAATACATTTTGCAGAGTACATACCCACAACTGCAAATTATATAGGACCAAGGAGAAGATGTGCAGTATGCTGCAGAAAATCGGTGATTAGGGAAAAAAGTACGTAAAGAAGCAAGATTATGGTGTAAAGACTGAAGTGGGTTTATGCATATCACCTTGCTTTAAAATGTACCTTACTGTAAGAAATTTCCAAACAAACTCTGCACATTATGTAAATATATATGTATTTAAAAAAATTGGTTCAATTATTTTGATTTAAATAACTTTATTGCATTCATGTTTTCGAACATTCCTTCAAAGCATGCTTACAAACAAAAGGGGGAAAAAAAAGGAGCTGTGGGAAGAACAGAAAGGCAAAAACTCAACGGCCTAAGGGGTTAAAAAGTAAAAAGGATAAATTAAGACACAGAAATAAGCACTTCTCAACTCATTGTTTATCTGAAGTGTCATATACACGATACAAATATGAAGAGCAGCTAAACAGAGAAGAGGCAGTCCATTAGGAGAAGATAGAGGAGGGAAAGAGTCTCAAAGCCTATAATTCTGTTTTAACTGATAAAATAATGAAAACTTAATATTAATTACATTTTATTCTTAAACCTACACTATAAAAAATTTCCCTTATTCCTTAGATTCACAGAGTTCAAGATCTTACGCATCTCTCATTTTCCATCACTTTACTCCTCATAATTTTCTACTTACAGCACCCCAAAACTAGGTGCATATTGTGTGTAAGTAGGCATAAAGTATTAGCATTATTTTGATGATAAGGAATGGTTTATATATTAGTTTGTTACTTGAATTTTGGCCATTTGTGGCATATACAACTGAAAGTCATGAATCTCCTTGATATCAGAAAACTAAAAATATCTAAGAGACCTTTGTATGAAGTTCATTTTCAACTCATCTCAAATGCTGCTACTAAAATTCAAGTGTGCATAGCTGCCAACCTCCCAAGTAAAAAATAAGGAACACAGCACACGATCATAAATCGTATGGTTAAATGACATTATAAACATAAACATTAAATTGTAAAAAAGCGTGCTTACTTTGGTTTCTCACCATATTTAATACTTGACAAAAAATACACAAAGAAAAAATAACAGTATAATAGGTAGCTTATTTAAATACATTTATTGTTACGAAAATTTAATGAATAGCGTAAATTTCAATTAAGAGATGCATGTGTAAGGATTTTGCCTTTTTAAAAAATTATTTATCATAAGTTTGTTTATAGCATGGTTCAGCAGTACGGGACTTTGCAACTAAAATTGCTTGCAATGTCTCAAGCTTAAGAGAGCTTCTGAAATCAGTTTGTTTCTGCGAACCAAACTAAAAATTGTTTCACAGGCAGCATTACTGTGTGGAAATGTGAATATACAGAGTATCAGTCTCTAAAGTTTTTCAAATTTTACCTTTCCAAGAGGTCCCTTTTCTTTCGAGGGGTTTGCCCACTGTCTAACAACTCTTTCTTCTGCTAAGATATCTGAAGGGATTTTGGCAAGCTGGTAGTTTAAAAATTTGGTTTCCAAAGCATCAATGGCCTCAAATTGAGATTCATCTTTTCTAAGTAATAAATTGGGATTTTTTTTTACACAAAATACCTCACAGCAGAAAAGTTATTTTCTTGGCGTTTTGAGATATCCACAACTTCAGCATGCTGTAAAAGTTCTGAATCATGAGGAAAATTAGCAACTATATAGCAACAAGATGTTGTATAATATTTTCTAACACAAGAATAGAACTGTAAAAGTTCGCTTTCAGACAATTCATTGACCAATTCTGATGTTTCGGAATAAAATCAAATTCTTCAGAATACTTAGGGATATAAGTCTGGATCCTTTGCAATTTAGACATATTTAGCGTGGCATAGACTGAGGGAAAACACCGATTTGATGGATCGTAATGCTGGGCAGTAGATGACATCATAGCAAAGAGAATGGTCAGAACTCTTAACGTAGGAGGAGAAAATATGAATCTCGAAAACGCGATGTAGGGGAAGAAAAGCGAATGGCACTGCGTAAGTAAAAATAAGGGACATTTTTACTTGAAAACGTATTTTCGTAACAAAGCTTAAAAAAAACCGGAACGAATATGTTTTTCACGGAATACTTGGCACGTATGAAGTATGGCACCAGACAACAGCAGCTCCAAGGAGAGCGGGGGTAGTAGGGGCAATCCCCCCCCCAAAAAAAAGCCTGAAGAATTTTTCCCCCCAAAGCCTAAAATTATATAATCCTAGACCTAATACTAATTGAGTTTAAATTTAAAATAATGAGATGATGTTTATTTCATATATATATATACACACACACATATATATCAATATGTTAAAGATTTTAGGGACTACAGATTCTTGCTTTCACTTTAAGGAATCTGCTATTGTTTAATTCGAACAGAGAGGTACCTAAGAGTCAAGGTGTTTAGTTTTCAAAAATTACTAAATGCTGCAGTTCTTTCACTATTCATTATAAACATGCCAGATTTTCCCCTTAAGATTTAGGACACTGGATAGAAATTTGGATTAATTGGCAGTTACATTTGTGGGCTCAAACAATGGAATAGTTTAAGTCTGTATGCATACATGTGTACATTTACACCTATAAGTAGGATTTTGTTTATGCATGTTTATTTAACAGCATGTATATAACAAATGATTTTATGACAGACACAAGATAATTTTCCTTCTTAAAATTTATCAAAAGAAATCTTGCACAAGACTTATGAATAAAACTATATGAAGATCACCTTTCTAAAATTTATAGTTTTGTTCTCTGATCTCACAACTGACAGTTCAGCTACTTTTAAATGAAGGACTAAGATACAAAATGAAACTTAAATATTCTTATTGATAATTTATACTAGTATTGTATATCAAAAGTTAATTGTACTTATAACTAGAATAAATACAATTTTGTCATTTCTACGGATTCAACATGTCAATACAGAAACATTTCTAATATATCCACAGAAGTGTCTTTTTACAGGAAAAAACAAACTTGCATAGACAAATATGATATAGTTTTAAAGTACCACTTCTCCATTAAAACCTTATTTAGCTTTAGGTATTAAAAGACCTGTGTTTTAATTTGACCTATGTCAAACTAAAAAAGCATATTTAACAGTATATATATATATTGAAAGTTTACAATTAATGTAGTTATCCAAATCTGCCTCTAATGTAACAAAAACTTACCAACTTGTTTTCACTGTTGTAATAAAAAATTGGGATCCATTGGTGTCAGGCCCAGCATTTGCCATGGACAGAACACCTAAAAACAAAACAAATAAGCTCATTGGAAGCTCATAAATTATAATTTAAACTTTAAAGATAACATGTAGGGAAAAATTATAATTTAATAAAAAGAGTATCAAGACAATTTAAAAATAAGTTTACATATTACACTTACTACTTTTAAAATCTCAACATATGAAGCATTATCTATAAATGGGATAATTTTACTTTAAACTGTTCAAAAAACAAAGCAAAATTCACGTGGTGAAAAAAACAAAATGGAGAAAGGATTTGATTAATCATACAAGAAAATCAAGCTATTCCACAAAATGAAAATAAAACCTGTTGAAGAGACAAAATTATATATATTAGCCAATGCAGGTATTGAAAAAAGCAATATTTATGAAGAAGGGCCTACCAGAAATACTTTATTCCATTAATGCATTTGACATACTCTGCTAAGGTTGATCTAACATCTTTAGTTAAAATAGAAAAGAACACTAGTTTCTCAATTCTTGAATAGAATGCACAGGATACCATTATACATTTCATAACAAAATTGCACAATAGGTGATAAAGAAAAATGCGAGTAATATGAGCACAGTAAAACACTTGCAATACAAATTACAATCTACACACATTAAAAGTTTTAAAATTAGAAGAGTCATCCTTGCTAGCTGTAAAACTAGATGAGAAAACAGATTTTGTCACTACCTATTTCATGGAAACCAGCACATGCTGATAATACTATAAGCACAAAGGAATTAAAATTCTATTTATTCAGATTAAATACTAGACAAGAAGTAAAGCACAAAATTAGGTTAATTTAATATGAAGATAATACACATAACTGCCAATATTACTGTTTTCAAGTAACTTGAATTACTTTTTCTTTTTTAAAATTTTAAATGAACTTACAGGCTTTAATGAATGCTTATGTATGAAAAATTTATTCACTTCAAATTAAAAGAAAGGAAAATTCTCAATATCTGAAATCTTTATAAGTAAATCTTACCCCTCAACCCCCCTTTTTTAGATATCAATCTTTCCAAGTCTTTTTAAGATACTGTATGGAATTCAAAAACTGTACATACCATTCTAGATTAGTCGCTGTTGAACAGTATAAATGTTAACATGATCTGATGAATCTTACAAGGTCTCAATATATAGATCTACAACTTAATAGAGAAATCAAACAATAAGAACACAATAATTCAAAACCAGTTACAAAATTTCCAAATCAGTTAAAACCAATTTAGAACATATTTTACTCTCAAGCACTATCACAATACAAATTTTTACAGCAAAAAAATGTCAACCACATGTTTAAAAAACTGCTAGGTATTAGGTAAAACTAAGGATACTCAGAGCATGTCTACATCGTAATACAATAAAACAATAGATCTACCAAAAATTAAGAGACCCTTTTTCAACAGTGTTTACTAGCCATTTAACTGGCTTGGAAAGTACTAACATTGATTTACACTTATTTTAGGGATATTACAGAAAAATCTGATATACAGAAGTTATATTTAGATTCAATACACCACTTTTGCCTTCTCTCCTACATATTCATTGACTGAAATGATGTTATATCATAGGTTATGGATTAAATGCATCTTTCAGTGACGAACAGAAATGGAAAAAAAAATTATACTCATTGTTGCAGAATTCATCCTCTCAAAACAAACCATCCAAGAAGAAAAGTCAGCAATTAAGAAAATATTAGCTGAGTTTAATTATGACAAACCAATATTTTAGGAAACCCATACTTTAAACAAACATAGTTAATTTCACCTAGATTCTAGCTATCTCTGGTTATATTATTGTAATATTTTGTAATAACAAACAGAAATAGCTAGAATGTAGGTGCTACAAAACTACGCCAGAAAACACACTGTCATATACCGGAGAGAATGGAAATAAACTTGAGTTTGAATCCATAGAGTAGTTCAGACTTTTGTTGCAAGATCATTTCTTGCCAATGCATTGGTCATTAACTTCAGTACAATTGGATTCCTGATATCACAGCTACACAGCACTTCTTTAATAACTATACTAGAGTAACAAATTTGTTGAACTGGAAACATTCTAGTAAAAGTGCACCAAAAGGCAGGTTTTCTGAAGAATGTAATGCATCCCGAAAATAATTGTAAAATCAAATTTCAGCTTTTTAATCAATATATTGTTGTCCCTTGTTAAGGATAGAAAAGTAAGAGAAACAAAAGAGTAAAGAAAAATGGAGTGATATAGTAAAAAAAACTTGCCATACAAATTACAATCTACACATTAAAAGTTTTGAAACAATTAGAAGAGTCATCTATGCTAGCTGTAAAACTAGATGAAAAGAACAGACTTTACTACTCCTATTTTGTGGAAACCAGCACATGCTGAAAACAAAAAAGTGAGATTAGAAAGTCAGATGGTGAATTTCTCAGAAATCTCTAATTTGATATTTTTTAAACAGTGAAAGCTGATAAATACTGAAACCTGTAAAGTTAATCAGCATAATATTTTTATAAAACAAAAATATGGTCACCAGAATGCCCAGTCTTGACAGTGCTTTTTCGGTATTTCCTAAAAATAATTTGAGATAACACAAGCTTTGTTATAGCATATGTTCTGAAGCACAAAAATGAAGCTTTTCATTTTAAAATTTACCTATAAAAAGTTAAAAAGGTCAAAGAATTTAAACTCATCAAGATCATTAACAATCTAATTCTGTGCCAGTTATTTTAAAAATAATTTAAAATTGGAATATATTAAAGTAAAACAAACTCACGGAAGTAACATGGGTGCATAAGGTATGAGGAAGAAAGGTAATGCATTAAGTATTACGGCCACCCCCACTTTCGAGGAAGAAAGGGAAATTTGCTTGAAATATTCATCATTACCCTAAGCCAAAAATTAGAAGTCTCTAAAGTTAGAGATCACTCTAAAATTATATCAATAAATTTTGGGGGGTGCAATTTTAATTTAGTAGACATTTAAAATCAAATGATGTCTGATTTAGACCCGAGACAAAAGTAGGCAAAATATTGGACAGCAAGTGGGTATATAATGTAAAAACTGATAGTAAAGTAAAAGCTACCTAATTAAAGAAGTAATTTTCAAAAAGCTATTTAAATTATATCTAATAAATTGTCAAGAATTTAAAAACTAAACAGGTTACTTCAAATAAAAATGATAAAGTTCAATTAATCAGACGGGCCTTACATATTGTACTTAAAGTAATAAGCTTCAACTGTTTGATCCGAAGTTCAAATATTAGGTAACATTCTTCCTTTATCTTGGCTGATATAACAAAGTTTTAGTCTAATTTACAGTTAACAAACAAAAAGTTCTAAATAAATGAGCATCTTTAGATATCAATAGTCATTTTTGTGAAATGGTTTTAAAGATGATGAAATTTATAAGAAAACTTTATTACCAGGTCCGGTATGTTGCAGTGCAAAGTTTTCATCTTCAAATCTCTCGCCATAGATTGATCGTCCTCCAGTGCCATTGTGATTAGTGAAGTCACCAGCTTGGCACATGAAGTTTGGAATTACTCGATGGAAAGTGCTTCCTTTGTACCCAAATCCCTTTTCACCAGTGCACAAAGCTCTAAAATTTTCTATTAGGAAGATAATTTAGTATTTTTGTATAGAACAAAAGAAACATGTTTGAATAAATTCATTCACACTAATATAAAATCAGTAAGCCATCAAGAAAACATTGCTCAGAAAACTTCTAATTACTCACTGCTGAAATTTTTTTTTATACAGCAGAAATTTATAGGTAAGAATACTTTTTGACAGACCTTGAAAGAAATTACTTTTCTTAGCACATGCCCTTTCAGCTTACTTTCTAGGAATACATCACTTAAATTCCTCTGAAACAACTTCAAAGCACAGAAATTTGAACTCGAGCATTTTTTTTAATCAGTAAAGTCAACTCAAAACATAATTGATGCTGAATTTACAAGAGTTTAAACATATTTCAATTATATATAAGAGAAAATCCTGTACTTATAATTTATCAATTTGTTTGGTTTATAACTTTCAATAATTTTTAGACTTTTTCAAAAATTATTTCCTCACACAGAACAAATTATTTTATGCCATATTAAAGGATGTTACATTACCTATTTTTACACAAAAACTGAGTCATTTATTTTTAACTATCCCAAAGACAACTAGACATGCTTGAAGCTCTAGATACCTGATCCTACTGTTCACTCGTGGGTGAATCAAGATTTCATGGTGGTGATAGAGGGTTTCATCAGCAGATACAAATTTTGTACCCAAATTTATAGAATATGCTGGCAACAACTTCACAAGTTTGACTTTTTAAAATATGCTTTAAAAAGTCATGACTTTTTAAAATATACTTCTGAATTCCATCATTAAACTTTATAGATAACTCACTGAACACTTTTCAAAGTATACTTGTCAACAAGGGAGAAACGAATAAGTTGCATAGTTATACAGTGGCTCCCAAAAGTGTTCATACACTTACGATTTTCAATAAAATAGGGGTCTATCCATTAATTAAAATGAATATTTCAGAATGGGTATTTAATAATAATAAGATCTATAATCTATTCTTAACAAAAATACATGAAATATTTTAAAAACATAGTGAAACTTTATTTTTAAGAAACCAATAATCCATAAGTAACAAAAACTTTCTCACGAAAGTCGTACACCTGTAAAAAATCTCTACATATTAGTAAATATTCTAATTTTTCGTTAAATTATTTAGTAGGATATGCTTTAGCATCCACAACAGCTTTTAAACATCTGGGTATAGATTGCACTAGTTCTTTTGTAATTTCTGCATCAATGTTCATCCATTCTTCCATCATAATTGTTTTTTAGTTCGCTTTTCGCGTGAATGTCGTGTTTCCGTACTCGAAACTCCAGTTCTCTCCAAATATGTTCTTATTTGGTTTAAATCTGGCAATTGAGGTGGTGTTTTCAAAACCTGTGGAAAATTAGAGACACCAGAGGCGAACGTTGAGCTGTGTGCTTAGGATCGTTATCTTGATAAAAAACAAAGTTGTTTCTAATACCCAAATTTTGGGCTGATAATTTTAAATTGTTTCTTAAAATATTTATATAAACAGCATGATTCATTATGCCATCAATAAATACCACATTGCCTAGTCCTGATTCTGACATGCACCCCCACACAAGGACACCGCCATGCTTAACTGTTCCTACTAAGTTCATTTTTTTTTCTCCATACAACTATACGGCCATCGGAACCCAAAATGTTAAACTTGCTTTCATTGGCAAATAAGATCATTCCAATACGTTTGGGGCTTATTTATCATTGATAGTATATAAAGGAAAGCCCCTCCCAAAAAATTTTTTACGGGCAGAACGCCCATGTAATCCAGCTGCTCTGAGAACTTGTCGAACAGTTTAAGGTGAAATTGAGGTAGAAAATGTTTCATTAAATTCTGGAATAACTTTTACAGCACTCAAACGTAGATTTTTCACAAATTTTCTAATTATAAATCTCTGATCACGTTTTGTTAACTTTGCCAGACGACCTTTTCTTACCTTGTTTTTGGATCAGATTTTCTTTTTTAAAGCGTTTTATCACATACTGCACAGTAGAATGGGATAAATTAAGTAATTTAGCAATATTCCGAACTGATTTACCACTATTATAATGAAAAATAATCAATTTTCGAATGTTGTTTGTTGTTTCTTTACGACTACGAGCTATTTTTAAATAATAAATAGTATATTACGGAATAGGCAAGCAAAAATTAAAGCGAAACAATATTTTAAATGCCATCACAGTTCTTGGGATTAAGTTCCTCATTTTTTTCTTCTCCATACAATTATACGCCCATCACCACCAAAAATGTTCATCGGCAAATAAGACATTCTAAAAGGTTTGGGACTTATTTATCATTGATAGTGCGAAGGGAAGCCTAAACTTTGTTTTTCTCACTCAAAAAAAATTTTCTATGGGCAGAACGCCCATGTAATCCAGCTGCTCTGAGAACTCGTTGAACAGTTTCAGGTGAAATTGAGGTAGAAAATGTTTCATTAAATTCTGGAATAACTTTTACAGGACTCAAACGTGGATTTTTCATAAAGTGTCTAATTATAAACCTCTGATCACAATTTGTTAACTTTGCCGGATGACCTTTTCTTACCTTGTTTTTGATCCGATTTTCTTCTATAAAGCGTTTTATCACATATTGCACAGTAGAATGGGATAAATTAAGTAATTTAGCAATATTCCGAACTGATTTACTACTACTATGGTGAAAAATAATCAATTTTCAAATGCTCTTGGTTGTTTATGACTACGAGCCATTTTTAAATAAATAGAATATTATGGGATAGGCAAGCAAAAATTAAAGCCAAACAATATTTTAAATGCACCAAAATTCAAAAATAAAAACAAAACGTCAGAAGATAATTTTAATTATGAATTTATCCGAAAATATTTCGGTGTATGATGACTTTTGTGAGATAAAGTTTGTTACTTTTTGATTACTGGTTTCTTAAAAATAAAGTGTTACTATGTTTTCAAAATATTTCATGTAGTTTTGTTAAGAACAGATTATAGATCTTATTAAATACCCATTCTGAAATATTCATTTTAATTAATGGATAGACGCCTAGTTAATTGAAAATTGTAAGCGTACAAACACTTTTGGGAGCCACTGTATGTATTAACATCATAAAGTATCAATAAAGAGATATTTAATATTATTCAGGGCCTTTTTATCGCATGGGCACATCGGGACTTAGCTCAGGGCCCCGTGATGCTAGGGGGCCCCAAAACCCCCTTGGTGTATGCACCTAGTACTTCTAATAGTATGTATTTTTTATAAATGTCCGTAAGAGGGGGCCCCCAAACAGCATCTGCCCAGGCCCCCAGCGTTCATAATCGGGCCGTGATATTATTTACTAACCCTTCTCACTAAAAATTACTTTGCACTCATACTAAATTAAGATATTGAAGAAATAGAAACCACATTATGAATATTGATTTTGCATTATAAATATTTTTAATCCATTCATCTCTGCCCTCCCACCCAAGAAAAAAATACTGGGTGCGCCACTGTTGCAGCACCAATAGGTGGTAAGGTAATTTTACCGTTCACAACCATACAGAAGTGGGCAATATATGTTTAAAGGTTTATGACCCCTTGGTCTTAACTATAATGACATTTAAACTTAAAAAATTACAGTAGAATGATCGGTTGATGTAAAGTGGGTACTCCTTGGCATGGCTAGGTGAAATTTCCTAAATTCCTCAAAATCACATTAAAATTAGGCTCTTGAAAAGAACTCAGCAATTTTTCAGTAAGGAAATATTAAAATTCTGTAATTGGGTTCACGTAAAGAATTATGTAACCCTTTTAACATGGGTAATAAATGCACCAAACGTATGATATGTTTTGTAGTCAGTCTTATAAATAGCTAACAGGTTTGTATTTAACAGTCTTCTTCAGTGACATAGATGCAAAATGTTTAGTATTATCAGCCTAAAATGGTTCATTTTGATAAGTTTTTACTAATAGTGCTTGATTTTGTTTAATTGTTTGCATAACATCCTGTTCTTTAGTTTCAATTATGAGGAAAGAATGTCATTTAGTATTCTGAGAAATTTATGCTATTAAAATTGCCGAAAACTGTATATTTTGTATATTCACTTAATTTTGTTGCCTGCTATGCTCCTGTTATAGTCGTCTTCTGGTGTAATTTCGGCAAATTTTGAAAACTTTACCAAACCATACCAAGGGGGAACTCGCTTCTTTGTATTAATTGAAGAATCATAAAGGAACTTCAAACTAAATGCTTTTATTCACAAAATTTCTTGCTAATAAAATTTAAAAACCTTACCTGCAGTTTTAGGGACCACATCAGAACGCAACTGAAATAAAACAAGATCTTTTAAGAACATTAATAAAAGGGAACATATTTAGGAATATTTACCATTCTATACACTTAGAATGTTCATTTTATATGGAAATTATAATAGCTTACTAATCAGTTTTCTGTTTAAAATTTACAAAACATTCCATGTTTCTTTAGACTTCCTGCATGTCTATAGATAGTTTACACATTTGAACTTATTGTTCAAAAAGAAAAATGAATTAGAAAATACATAAGCACATCGACAAAAGAGTACAGAACTTCAATTCTCTTTCAAAGGCTAGACACGTTTTTTATAAATAAGACTCCGAAATAGAATTTTATAAAAAGAAATTACAAAAGTTAAAAATAAAAGTGGGTGTGTGAACAAATGGGGTAATATAGCCTGACAAATACCAAACGTACTGGATTCGTTGAAGATTTATAATTCTCTTGCAATCTTCAGTTTATTCTTACGTCTAGTAACTTTGTAACTGTATTACAAATTTAGCAAGGAAATTTTGCAAAGTCAATGGGTTCAATTCCTATACATAAAGATTTTGCAGTGCCCTAGAATTTAATACTATTAGAAGTAATCCTCTCATAAGCTCAGTTACTCTCGGGTATGGATTACTTCCTACTAATATGATTACTGAAATATTAATTCACAAGATTCTCGCGAAACTAGTGTATATTTCAAGGTCATTCAATTCAGTCCCTCGGTACAATGTTTATCAATAACATTAAGGGTAGAGGCAAATGAATAATACATATATGTTTGGCATTAGCAGTGATATGTGTATAACAACAATTCTCAAAATAATTCTATAGCACTTAGAATAGAAAAAAACAAGGGCAACTGCAAACTCACTAATTTCAATATTTAAACGGCGATAAATTAAGTGCATAAGTTCCTTTAAAGAGCTGCCGCGCTTTAGCCTTCGTCAAAAGAGCGCGAAACACCGCCATTTTTGCATATAACTAGAAATTTAAAGAATATTGGGGCGACATTTAATATACTTCCAAAGTAATTTAACCACAGAACTAATTTTCAAAATCAGACATATTTAAAGAGAAAAACGGAGATACCGATGCTGTTCACAGGTTCTTACGAAAAAAACCTGACAATCTAAATTTGAAGAATACGAAACTACCGGTTAAATGTATTTAAATATTAGCGTAAATAGTTGGGCAAATTTTACACATTGAAGCTAAAACCAGAAAACAAACTAACCCGAAACAAAAATTAAATAAGTTGTTGAGTTAATGACATTGAAAGAAATTAAAGATCCACAAAGGTTATGCAGATATAATTAACCGACTACTTTAATATACTTTATTAATAGTTACCTCGACTACAATTCGGCCCAGAGGTTCACCATCAGCACTCATATCAAAGTAGCACCTGGGAAGAGCCATTTTTGTCTGTTTGTGGTAGAAAAGTTAACAAAATCCGTAAAGAAATAAATTAGACTCTGCAGCAAAATATACCGCAACGTCAGTCGAGCTCTATACGGCAAGAAAGCGCATGCGTAACTGAGGTTTGAAAGAGAAATAAAAATCGTGCATTCTAGAACTTGTTTGTGTTGCCAAATATTGGAACTATAAACCTGAAGTGCGCCATTCCATGAAAGAACTGCATTCGATTTTCTTCCGAAAACAAAATTAATCTATGATGTTTTAAGAATTAATTATTAAAACATCCTTTCGTTCCATAAATACAAACACTCTTGAAGTCAGCACAAAACTTTTGCTATCATAACACGAAACACATGAACATATACGATCGTAATTGTATCATTTACACCAGCGAACGGGGAAATGCTAAAGGCCTGTTCACATAGAATCCGTCAGCGTCAGCTTAAAAATTTGTAGCCAATCATATACCAATCATCAACCCATTTAACCAATGAGCGTCAACGGAATCTTTAACGCTAACGCTGACGGATTCTATGACAACAGGCTCTAAGGGCCTGTTCACATCGAATCCGTCAGCGACAGTGTTACTCGAATTGAAATATATTTAACCAATCGAAAACCTCTAAACGATTAGCCACGTAATTGTTAAGGCCTGTGATTGGTTTAAAATGTGTTAATACTGGTAACGCTGACGCTGACGTATTCTATGTAAACCGGCTCTACCAGTTCGAAGTAAAATTTTTGAAGCAGAATATAGTGCGTATGCACTGGGTATCGTTAACAGCATATATGCAATATGAAGTGGTGTGATTTCCGAGAATCCTTCTGCCTGAAACCAATGTATGATTTATTTATAATTATCATTTATATTGATTGGAATCTATAAGAAATAAGGAAACCTCCTTTACCCACAACATAAGTGATCTCCTTTGTCAACTTCATTGTAAGGGAAAGTCCCGTACCCTTCAATGGATTCCCGCACATGTCAGTATTGAAGGAAATGAGTGTGCTGACTCGCTGGCCAAGGCAGCACGGAACTTGGAGCAGACCTCTTCCTCTATCACACTAGAAGATGTTAACATACTGGCCAGGTGCAGATTATCCAACCAGCCCCTAAAGAAACCACTGATTTCGGACTTTAACTGTTCTAGAACAAGTGCTTCTACAATAGCTAGACCAAGAACTTTAAGGGTATGTAAATCCGCCCTGTCGGCACAAGACCCTTTATCAACCGTAGAAATTGTCCAGAAACCCTGCTTTCTCCAGAACATATTTGTGACTGTCGAGACATTGCGGCTGTCCTTTTCAAACTTGCTTTGTCGCCGCAAGAACTCCTCTACAGTCCACAAGCACCTGATCTGGTAGTTGCTATTATCCAGGCTTTTGGATCAATATAAAACTTTTTTCTTCTGCACTATTCCTAGACACGACAACAGTAACAACTGATTTAGTCTCCATCTTTTTTAAACACAGAAAAGTGATTAAAAGTAAAGAAAAAAGTACTTAGAATGCATGCATTATCGTCTATTATTCACCTAGATTATAAATACAGCACGGCTGAAAAGCTCTTAAACGTTGGTACTCATGAGAGTGGTCTTTATCAATTACAATAATTGTTAACGATATGAAGATGATTTAAAATTTGATTTTGCTTTATAAAGCATAAAATCTCAGCATTGGAATAAGAAGTAAAGCTTTCAAGTTTTAAGTATATTTATTATTTTGGAAGTTTATTCTATCGTAAAGAACATGAACAAGATCCTCCTCCAAATGATAATCCCTCCCAACAATCTTTATCCAGGTCAAAAATCAAGGGAAGGGAAATGGCTGTATTATAAACTAATATAAGTCATGCTGTTCATCGTCACTGCTAGAATCCTTTTCTAGTAGGTGTCACTGAAAACAAACATTAGGGTTTCCCAATGCAAGGCGATCTGGCTGTTTAATAACAAGTTTTATAATCAATCGATTAGCCCTGCTATGCGGAATCCATTGTTCACTCTTTTATGGAACCTCTATACTTATTATTTTGATGGATCGCTTTCCAGATTAATTCATATTATAGGTTAAGGTATGGTGATGACTCGCTCTCTCTAGTCTCTAGTTCATGGTCCTATATCTTAAACATTTTACTCTATAATTTCGCATATCGAATGTTCTTCTGAAATTGTCAGTAACAAATTTTCCTTTTTCGATATTTTGGTATTTAAACCTGATTTTAGTTTCAATACTGCTGTTTTTAAAATACCTTTCTCTCAGTATGCTCCCCCAATCCTTTTCGAAATGGCTCTCTGAGACATGCGACAGCTGCCTTGCAACTTGTCTCCGACTCTTTGATCGTGCAAAAGAGAGCTAAATCTCTCCGTTCAGTCTTACCTGCGTCTGCTCTCTTACCATTCAATATATTTTGTGTTATAATAAGTTAGTAGTCCACAGTGATGGATGAAACATTTGGAGGGCCCCAAGCGCAATAAAGTTTAGAGGTTTCATGTTCTAAATACTATTAATAAATATTAAGATATTTTCTCACAGTCGAAAAGGAAACTTTAATTGTCATTAGGTAGTAAAAACTCGTACAACACCTTTTGCCGTTCGACGAATGGCAAATTGTGTAGATAAATAAAGATGGTACCTGCTCCTGAGGTTCACAAAATGTATCTCTTTTGAAAGTTGCTAACTTTTGGAGGTCTCAACCACGCGCTTCTTGCGCTTGTGCGATGATCCGCCACTGGTAGTCCCCCCTCCCATTTTACTTACATCTGCGTATTGAATTGAGTCTTATCCTGTCTTGTTTTATATCCAAGTCAGAGTTGCCAACTTGGGGTTTTTCCCCCTAAATTTGGGGGTAAGTTAGTCGAAAAGGGGTGCTTTTAGGGGCGCCATTTTTTTAGGAGCATTTTATGGGGGGAACATTTTTTTAATCAAGACGCGTTTTTTTATTAGATTTTAAGTTCCATTGAGGCGTTGAAAGGCAAAGTGGTGTAAGTCACATTTTCAACTTTTTTCATTTGAGGGCAACTATGTAATCTCCATGTTCAATTTATAGTGGAATTCTAAATAGTTATTATTTGCAGTATTGTAATAATTGTTATGAATTATAATTTGTTCAATTTATGGTGGAATTTTTGTAGTTTTTGCAGTTAAACTCTTTTGACTTACACCACTTGACTTACTGACTTACACCACTTTGCCTTTCACCGCCTCTATGTCAAATGTAAATAAATCTCCATTTCATTATGTAAGTGTGTATTTTCTATTTATTTCAATTTATCTCTCAAACAGGATGCCTATTTGGAACCAGAATTTCTTTTAGGAAGGTCTGGGGCAGGGGTGGCCAACCCGTGGCACGCGTGCCACAGTGTGGCACGGCGGCGTTTCAACAGTGGCACGCGGAGACTTATTGAAAAATTAAGAAATTTGAAAAAATAATAATTTGTCAAAATCTGCAAAAACCCTACTCATACGCTACTGAAATTAACAGCGCAGGAATATATGCACCTTTTAGCCTATAACAGCTACCCTATAACAGCGCACCTTTTTATATTTTTTTCTATGTTGGAAAAGTTGGAAGTGGCACGCATAATATTTTTTTTTCAGATAGTGGCACTCTTCCCCAAAAGGTTGGCCACCCCTGGTCTAGGGTGATCTCAAATTGGTGTTAGGGGAAAACAGGGGGATTTCGAGATGGCGCTTGGGGGAGGCGCTTCGTAGAGGTTGGCAACACTGATCCAAGTTGCATTTGAACCCGTTAACAAACTTCGTTGTCCTTCAATGAAGGTTTCCAATCTTCATTTTGTTAACTAGGGGTGTATATAACGTACCTTTCTGTGTTTGCAATTTGTCAACCCTTGATACTCGCAGACAAGAACTTTCACTGTATATTTGAAATAGAAATATCTCAAAAATCATGAAAGACATACAGCAGTTCGGGGATAAATTCCAGTTTCCTACCTCAAAAAATTATTCAAACAAACTCACTTTCGGAGCTTGAATTTTTTTTTTTGAAAAGTTCGATATTTATAAAAATTGTTTCAGTTATGGCCATTGACCTATCTGTTTCAACTACTACCATCTGCATGGAAAAATAATAGAAGATGAATATCCTCCTGGTGATTCCAATTTTCCTTATTGGTTTCTTCTAATATCTTTAGTCGTTAGATTACAGTAGGTACTTACACCTTTTCGAATTTAGTTTCTTCCCTGTTTGTTTGTCTATTTCGACGCTGCGTAGCATTCCCCAGAAGAAAAAATAATGCAGGATATAGATATCGTCTTTCTTACATAAAACTTGGGCAAGACACTAAACAAATATCCACAGCTTCTGAAATTTCACGACAAAAACACAAGCTAGCAACTAGTTTCGAACTAATTATTATAGTTCATCACCTGACTGGACTTCCTTAGGTGTGCTTGTCCCTGTGGGCCATTCACGCATGCGATAATTATTAAACGATTTTACATTAACAGAAAATATAGTGGAGGTACAGATAATAGGGTATAATAGGGGTCTAGATAATCTATATATATAAAACAGTTCCGTAACTGACTCATTCATTCACTGACTGACTGACTGACTGACATACAACGCACAGACCAAACCGCTGGACCTAAAGGGCTGAAATTTTGCCTGGCGATTCTTCTAATAGTGTAGGGGTGCACTAAGAAAGATTTTCAAAAATTCTTCTTAGATTTTTTTAAATAAAATTTTTAAGCTGTTTTTTAAACTTTTTTTACGTTTGCATTTAAAATAATACATTGAGGGTTATAAAATTTATATCACGAGAAAGACCATAAAAATTCCTTCAAAATGAAATCTTTTTCGAATTTTTACCTCCATTTCCTGATTTTTGGTGAATTTTTAAAGATTAATTTTTAGAATTTAATTTATTAAATGCTGATCACGTGATTTCCTTTTCTGGTACTTTAAATAAATTTATCGTCACGTGCGTAACAACTAAATAGACAAAAAATATTTTTTTTCTTGCTAATGTGGCAGACGATTGGACATTATTTTGTCTATAAAAATATCCCTTACGATTTTTTTATAAATATATATATATATATTTTTTGTACATCAATTGTATATATTGATCGTCGTATTTATACATTGACCGTTGTATTTAATTTGAATGTACTCCGTAGCGAAGTGCGGGTTTTCAGCTAGTAGGGAATAAAACAGAACTGCCCAGAGGGACTTTGTTTCTATCAAGACGGAAGCACAAACGAAAATAAATAACTAAAAAGAAAAAAAAAATGAAAGACGGGGAGGGGGTGGGGGGTGGGAAGAGAAGGCGGGATAAAAAAAAAAAAAGAATCGAGAGGGTAGAATTATCATGTGGAATTATAGAAGAAAATATGAGTGATTAAATGTTTAGATTGATTGATTGACCGATTGTTGAGAGCGCTGCGGGCATTTTTTTTTTTGGCTACATGAGGGCTACTAACTTGGCAACACACACATACACATACACACACACACACACACACACACACACACACACACACATATATATATATATATATATATATATATATATATATATATATATATATATATATATATATATATATATATATATATATATATATATATATATACAGTAACTACCGTTTATAAGAATCAATATCGCAAAAACAAAAGTATTATTTCCATGTTAAAATTTTCGCTTTAAAGAATCAATCCACCGGTTTTAAGAATCAGTTTACACTCTTCGCATTCCTTTCATTTTTCCAAAAAAGCCACCTAAATCCTCAAAAGGTACGAAGTTCTTTTTTTTTAAAGAAAGAGTGATAAGATGGGATGGAATACAGTCGACAAATGCATCCTTTTCTTTGTTAGACATAACATAATAGTTTCCCCTTAAATGCTTTAGCTAAACACTGTCCTATTAGCTTGACCCAGGGGAATCCTACCCGTGCGGATCCGATTTCACTTTTCACCACTGACAAACAAAGACAGGGACGCTGTCTGTTTTTTCCCACCTCCCACATCCTGGTTGCGGCTTCCTGAACCCTGGAACACATAAATCTTCGGGGAAGTGTCCACTATCACTTAGGCAAACGTGACATTATTAGATTCAGCACGTTATCAAACCGTGAAACGTAAGCTAGAAGGTGAATCTTCGTCTGAGACTATTGGTATTGAAAGAGGTATAAACATCCTCCTGAAAACTTCATTACGTCAAACTACCACAGAAAACTTTTTCTTGTACCCTTACTGTAGTTGAAATGTTAAACTGTTAAGAAGGTATGTTGTAAGAAATATAGGATTTTTTTCTTCTCATACTATAATCATGTGTATCTACTTATAGGTCTAGAAATTAAGTTGTATTTTTAAAATTATAAAAATAATTTCAATAAAAGATAACTAACGTAAATTAAAGAGTATTTTATAGTAAATTATCTAATATATGTATATATAGGTGTGTGTGTGGCTGTCCAAAAACCTAAATTTCGGCTATAAGAATCAACCGCTTATAAGAATCAAAAACAGTAATAACAAACGTGATTCTTATGAGCGGAAATCACTGTATATATAGTCAAATCCAGTTAATTGGACCGCCGGTTAATCGGACCGAATCCTAAAGAACCGAGACGAATCCTATTGCATAAGCCTAATAGGGCATGTTTGTGTAAACGGACCAGCTGGGTATTAGGACCAAAATGATCGCCTCCCGATGTGGTCCGATTAACCAGAATCGACTTTATATTTATATATACCGTGATTTCCGCTTATAAGAATCACGTTTGTTATTACTGTTTTTGATCCTTATAAGCGGTTGATTCTTATAGCCAAAATTTAGGTTTTTGGACAGGCACACACACACACACACACACACCTATATATACATGAGATAATTTACCATAAAATACTCTTTAATTTACGTTAATTATCTTTTATTAAAATTATATTTATAATTTTAAAAATACAACTTAATTTCTAGACCTATAAGTAGATACACATGATTATAGTAAGAGAAGAATAAAATCCAATATTTGTTACAACATACCTGCTTAACAGTTTCACATTTGAACTACAGGAAGGGTGCAAGAAAAAGTTTTCTATGGTAGTTTGACGTAATGAAGTTTTCAGGAGGCTGTTTATAAATCTTTCACTACTAATAGTCTCAGACGAAGATTCACCATCTAGCTTACGTTTCACGATTTGATAACGTGCTGAATCTACTAATGTCACGTTTACCTAAGTGATAGTGGACACTTCGCCGAAGATTCCTACTTTGAGAATTGAAGGTATATGTGAAAAACACGTAAAAACACGTTTAGCCCCCCTCCCCCCCTTTTTGCCGAATTTTGAAAAATCCTGAAACTGACTTTAGGTATTCAAGTTCGTTACATTTTAAAGCAAGAATCTTATGGATATCTGTTTTTTTTCTTTGGGATATGAGGGAATATGGGAAAAACAAGTTTTGCCCCCTCCCCCCATGGGAGCCAAATTTTGAAAAATCCTGATACTTATTTTTAGGTATTCGTGTTCCTTTCATTTTAAAGCAAGAATCTTATGGATATATGTTTTCTTCTTCGAGATATGAAGGAATATGTGATAAAACACGTTTAGCCCCCCTCCCCCCCTTTGGGGCCGAATTTTGAAAAATCATGATATTGGTTTTTAGGTATTCATGTTCCTTACATTTTAAGGCAAGAGTCTTATGGATATCAATTTCCTTCTTTGAGATATGAAGGAATATGTAAAAAACACGTTTTGCCCCCCTCCCCCCTTGGGGAATGAATTTTGAAAAATCGCTTCTTAAATGACGCCTTCCGCACAAAAGTTATAAGCTCCTAAAATTTGATATCTGTATCTCCAATAGTTTTTGCTGGGCGTTGATACATATATAGATAAGTCAGGAGTTCTTCCTTTATTTATTTATATATATATATATATATATATATATATATATACTAGCTGAAAACCCGCGCTTCGCTATGGAGTACATTCAAATTAAATACAACGGTCAACGTATGCAATTTATGCCAAAAAATAAATATATATATTTATAATAAATGCGATGATCAATGTATACAATTGATGTAAAATATCTATCTATCTATATATATATATTTATAAAAAAATCGTAAGGGATATGCATTTTTTTTTGGATAATATCCAATCTTCTGCTGCATTAGAAAGAGAAAAAAATATTTTTTTTGTCTATTTAGTTGTTACGCACGTGACGATAAATTTATTGAAAGTACCAGAAAAAGAAATCACGTGATCAGCATTTAATAAATTAAATTCTAAAAATTAATCTCTAAAAATTCACGAAACATCAGGAAATGGAGGTAAAAATTCGAAAAACATTTCATTTTGAAGGATTTTTTATGATCTTTCTCGTGATATAAATTTTATAACCCTCAATGTATTATTTTAAATGCAAACGTAAAAAAAGTTTAAAAAACAGCTTAAAAATTTAATTTAAAAAAATCTAAGAAGAATTTTTGAAAAATCTTTCTTAATGCACCCCTACACTATTAGAAGAATCGCCATACAAAATTTCAGCCCTTTAGGTCCAGCGGTTTGGTCTGTGCGTTGTATGTCAGTCAGTCAGTCAGTCAGTGAATGAATGAGTCAGTTACGGAACTGTTTTATCTATACTTATATATAAAGAGAGAGCGATTTTGTACGTGGAGGGTAATCTTCAGAACCACTGTACCTATTTGAAAAATTCTTTCACTGTTTGAAAGGTACAGTATTCCAGATGGACATAGGCTATATATTATGTATATCTGATCAGTAGAACTAAAGTTAGGGGCTTAATCCTAACAATCTCCATTGTTACCGCTACTGTCCTCTACCGCTTTTTGTGCCGAAGTCTTCAACGATCCTTAGCGTGGTGCTATCTATCTATACATATATATAAAGAGAGAGCGGATTTTGTACGTGGAGGGTAATCTCCAGAACCACTTCACCTATTTGAAAAATTCTTTCACTGTTTGAAAGGTACATTATTCCAGATGGACATAGGCTGTATATTATGTATATCTGATCATCTATACTTATATATAAAGAGAGAGCGGATTTTGTACGTGGAGGGTAATCTCCAGAACCACTTCACCTATTTGAAAAATTCTTTCACTGTTTGAAAGGTACATTATTCCAGATGGACATAGGCTGTATATTATGTATATCTGATCATCTATACTTATATATAAAGAGAGAGCGGATTTTGTACGTGGAGGGTAATCTCCAGAACCACTTCACCTATTTGAAAAATTCTTTCACTGTTTGAAAGGTACATTATTCCAGATGGACATAGGCTGTATATTATGTATATCTGATCATCTATACTTATATATAAAGAGAGAGCGGATTTTGTACGTGGAGGGTAATCTCCAGAACCACTTCACCTATTTGAAAAATTCTTTCACTGTTTGAAAGGTACATTATTCCAGATGGACGTAGGCTATATATTATGTATGTCTGATCAGTAGAAATAAAGTTAGGGGCTTACTTTATTTCTGAAGTTAGGGGCTTACTTTATTTCTGAAGTTAGGGGCTTACTTTATTCTGCTGAGAATAAAGTGGGCTTCTGAAGAGTGGGCTTCTGTTCTGACGATAGCGGTTCGAAACTAGCCTATGTTCTGGTATAATATTTTGTTCAACCCGGACAAAGTCGGGACAGGCCGCTAGTTACTTATATATAAAGAGAGAGCGATTTTGTACGTGGAGGGTAATCTTCAGAACCACTGTACCTATTTGAAAAATTCTTTCACTGTTTGAAAGGTACAGTATTCCAGATGGACATAGGCTATATATTATGTATATCTGATCAGTAGAAATAAAGTTAGGGGCTTAATCCTAACAATCTCCATTGTTTCCGCTACTGTCTTCTACCGCTTTTTGTTCCGAAGATTTCAACGATCCTTATCGTGGTGCTATCGCGGTGGGCTTCTGTTCTGACGCTAGCGGTTCGAACCTAGCCGTTCTCTGGCATGCCTTTTTCTTTAAAAAAATTATTTTAATTATTAACTAACATAAAATTAATTTAAGGTATTATTTAGGTTATTATTAAGGTAAAAAAAGATTTACAATTTATTGGCTATCAACTGGAAATTTATTGGTATAATATTTTGTTCAACCCGGACAAAGTCGGGACGGGCCGCTAGTATATATATATAGATATAGATTAAACGTTTGTCACTTGGAGAAACGTTTAATTGACAAAACGTTTACAATATGGATGTTTACAATATAAACGTTTACAATTGACAAACGTTTATAGATACATATTGGTATCTCAAAATTAGAGTAAGAGATGAAATAAAAATACAAAAATAAAAAAAGGATTTTAAGTAAAGAATGTTTTTTTAATTATTTTAAGCACCTAAAATAATATTCAAATTAATATTACGTTACTTAATAATTGTGTGCACGTCCGCCATCTTGGATATTTTTGCGTCAACTTGGCGATTTTACCGTGTTTTGAGGAGTGGAAAAATTCTCGCCGATGTGTTTTAAGCGGTGTTTTCAAAACGCTGGACTTTTTTTAGCTTTTTTAATAAAAACCACCTGTTTAAATTATGAAACTTAGAAAAGTTTTTGAAAAATCATTTAAACGTTGGACTTAGATTTATTTTTGGGTTTTTGATAAAAACCACTTTTTTCTGAAAAAATCATTCTCAAATATTGGAAATTTTGGGTTTTTCTTTTAGCTTTTTTAATAAAAACGACCTTTTTAAATTGTGAAACTTAGAAATATTTTTGAAAAATCATTTAATCGTTGGACTGAGATTTTTTTTGTCATTTTTAATTAAAAACTACCTTTTCAAATTATGATCCATATGAAAAATTTGGTCAAGTGAATTTTACTTACAGATAAAATTTCAATGCCATCTATTCAGTTTGCCCTAACTCTTTGACTAATAGCAATGAATCACCAAAATATTATGCAAATATAGTGTTAATTAGAAAAAAAATACAGCATTTTCGTACCACCTAAATAACTTGCAATTTAAAAATTATCTAAAATTCAGCTTTGAAAAATGTAAAATAATTATGAACCCATAAATTTATGGTGAGTAACCATATCCTCTTTTTTTTTTCTTGGTTAGGGCATTGTGGTAATAAAATTTTACTTCAGATTTGACCTTAACCAAATATTTGGTGCATACAATAAAATCGGGACAAGGATTATTTGACCATTTATCCTGCTGTGTTGGAAATAAGAAAAAAAAAAACCTTTTCCTAAACCAATAACTTAACTAACTTTTTAACTTAGGTTCCTGGGGAGAGAGAAGTTGAATTTCAGTTATTTAAATTTATTTGTAATCCACTACAACTTGGAATTATAAAATATTTTTAAATATATTGTATTTAAAATGTATACTGTATTTTACATTTTACGAAAAAATGATGGCAGATAATTTTTACTTCAAATAAATGAAATGGTGTATCATTATAGTATACTAATTGACAATCGATAAACAAAATTAAAAGCAACTTAAATTTAATAAGTTAACGAAAAACTGATAATGGATTCAAAAATTTTCAACAAAAAGACTCTTAGTTTTAAAAATAATTTACTCTTTTGAGTATAGTCAATTTGACTCAGATTTCCAGGTCAAGGCCAAGATCTGACCTAAAATTATTATAGTGTAATTAAAAGATCACATCAGAAGTAACTGTTTGATCTTAAAATTAGAGAATTTGACATTGGGTTATTTTTACCAGAACGCAATAATTATCGCCATGCGAAATGCGCCAAACCCTGGCGGAAAAAATCCAAGATGGCGGCCGTCCACAAATCTAGAGTATCCCCCCTAACTTTATTTCTACTGATCAGATATACATAATATATAGCCTATGTCCATCTGGAATAATGTACCTTTCAAACAGTGAAAGAATTTTTCAAATAGGTGCAGTGGTTCCGGAGATTACCCTCCACGTACAAAATCTGCTCTCTCTTTATATATTAGTATATATATATATATATATATATATATATATAAAGTAAACTGCATCACCCTTACAAGAAATTCACACTCAAACGCTACTCTCAGAAAAATGCGAGTTTTTTCTTTTTTCTTTGGAAGAGTAAATACAACGACAAAATAAAATAAACGAAACATAAGAGCAATTCCTTTATTCTATTTTTAAAAGAAGGAATGACTGTGAAAGTCAGGTTACGTTTCCCAAGTCTTGAAAAATAAATAAATAAGAGAAAGCAGCGGAAGGGTTCAAACGTTAAAGTTTCTTGGCTCTCTCAGCTGAAGTCATCGAACTTGTGGAGTATATGATGACAGTACGGTGTTAATTTATTTTTAAGTCTCCGTTAATACCTGCATTATGGGGAGTTACATAAACATTACGGAAATAGACATCGGGATAAAACCCACATATTGTCAATGGTTGTAAAGGGATAATAACAGTTGTATCCATCCTGTCGGGAACGCAGCGGTAACACATCTATTTTAGGGGCCTGCGAGGGCAGGAAATTCCAAGCGATTGTTACGAATATTGAGCAAATATTTCCTTTGCTTTCAATTTTAAACAGTTCCTTATTAAAATAAGGAATTCATACACACACACACACACACACATATATATATATATATGAATATATATATATACATATATACATACACACACACACACACACATATATATATATATATATATATATATATATATATATATATATATATATATAAATATATACAGGTGGTTATCAAAATAATGGAAACACGAAGAAACATCATGAAAACCTTTATTAATACGGCCGAGGATCACCTTTTTAATGTAATACCACCTGATTCACATTGAAGTTGGATTATACAAGTCATAAATAGTGGTTAAGAATATATTACACCATTCTTCAGGGAAAAATCAGGAAAGTTCCTGTAGAGATGCTGTGGTGGATTTTGATACCTGGCTCTATCCGCTTATACAGATCACAGTGATTGGATGATATATAGTCCGGGGGATTGTACAGGGCAAGATAAGATATTTGACTTATTTTTCATGCTCTTTAAACCAATACTTGATAGATTTAGCTGTATCTATAGAGGGATTATCATCCTGGAGAACTCATCTCCTGCAAGAAACAATATTTACACCATAGGATGGATCTGGTTGGCTAAAATTTCGACATAGTCCTTCCCATTCAATCTCCCTATTAGGGTTACAATAGGACCTGAAGAAAACCACAAGATGCCATCCCAAACCCTGATAGATCTACCTCCATTATTGACAGTTTAGATAAAACAGCCAGAATCTTACGCTTGTGTAGGTGTTCTCCAGACGTACGCACGTCCTGTTGCGAGGAACAATGTGAACAATGATTCATCGGTCCAAACGCCGTTCTTCAACATATTACTCGACCAGGGTTTGCACTCGCGGCACCATTGTTGGTGATATTTTGTATTGGCATTTATTACAAGTGGCTTGGGAATAGCTACTCTTCCGTAAATGCTTTGTTTGTGAAGTTCCCTTCTACCTCTAGTGGTTGATACCGGAACATGCAGATGCAGATTGAGTTCATAGGTCATTTTGGTTGCAGTTGTTTTCTTTCTTCATGTCGCAATCCGCTTCAATACATCGTCCGTCTCTTTCACTCAGCTCTCTTTTCGTCCACTTTTCTGTTTGGCAAATGATGTTTTTCTGTGCACTCTGTATGCTATCAAGACTTTCGATACCATAGCTCAAAAAACACCCATTAACCTGGGTGTTGCAGTAACAGATATTCCAATTTAAACGCGCTCAAACAATTTGCCCTTTTTGCAAGGTCTGGAATGTTTGACATTTTCGCTGTTCCCCCAAAAGCACTATGTTCTTAGCTTCATTACTGCTACCTGAGAGTAGAATAATCTATAGTTATATATAAAGAAAGAGCGATTTTATACGTGGAGGGTAATCTTCATAACCACTGTACCTATTTGAAAAATTCTTTCACTGTTTGAAAGGGACATTATTCCAGATGGACACAGGCTATATATTATGTATATCTAATCAGTAGAAATAAAGTTAGGGGCTTGATCCTAACAATCTCCATTGTTACCGCTACTGTCCTCTACCGCTTTTTGTGCCGAAGTCTTCAACGATCCTTAGCGTGGTGCTATCTATACTTATATATAAAGAGAGAGCGATTTTGTACGTGGAGGGTAATCTTCATAACCACTGTACCTATTTGAAAAATTCTTTCACTGTTGGAAAGGTACATTATTCCAGATGGACATAGGCTATATATTATGTATATCTGATCAGTAGAAATAAAGTTAGGGGCTTAATCCTAACAATCTCCATTGTTTCCGCTACTGTCCTCTACCGCTTTTTGTGACGAAGATCCTTATCGTGGTGCTATCGCGGTGGGCTTCTGTTCTGACGCTAGCGGTTCGAACCTAGCCGTTCTCCGGCACGCCTTTTTCTTTTAAAAAATTTATTTTAATTATTAACTAACATAAAATTAATTTAAGGTATTATTTAGGTTATTATTAAGGTAAAAAAAAATTTACAATTTATTGGCTATCAACTGGAAATTTATTGGTATAATATTTTGTTCAACCCGGACAAAGTCGGGACGGGCCGCTAGTACGTATATAAAACAGTTCCGTAACTGACTCATTCACTGACTGACATACAACGCACAGACCAAACCGCTGGACCTAAAGGGCTGAAATTTTGCATGGCGATTCTTCTTATAGTGTAGGGATGCACTAAGAAAGATTTTTCAAAAATTCTTCTTAGATTTTTTAAAATTAAATTTTTAAGCTGTTTTTTTTAACTTTTTTTACGTTTGCATTTAAAATAATAATTTGAGGGTTATAAAATTTATATCACGAGAAAGATCATAAAAATTCCTTTAAAATGAAATCATTTTCGAATCATTACCTCCATTTCCTGATTTTTGGTGAATTTTTAAAGATTAATTTTTAGAATTTAATTTATTAAATGCTGATCCCTTGATTTCTTTTTCTGGTACTTTAAATAAATTTATCGTCACGTGCATAACAACTAAATGGACAAAAAAAAATTTTTTTTTCTTGCTAATGTGGCAGACGATTGGACTTTATTAAAAAAAATATTAAAATACAATAAAAGATATTATGCTCCTCAAACTGTACTATATTAGCTGTACTATATTCTTTAGTATTCTTTATATTAGATATAATTTGAATATTTTCTTCTACATTATTTTGTCTATAAAATTATCGTTTACTATTTTCTTATATATATATATATATATATATATATATATATATATATATATATATATATATATATATATATATATATATATATATATTACATGAATTGTATACATTGATCGTCGTATTTATCATATAATATATATATATATTTAGCATGAATTGCATACATTGACCGTTGTATTTAATTTGAATGTACTCCGTAGCGAAGTATGGGTTTTCAGCTAGTATTATGTAAAAAAATACCTGTGGCCAGTTTTGTTTTTTAAGGAATACGAAGTACATTCATAAACACCACTGATGTTGATAGGTGTTTCCATTATTTTGATAACCACCTGAATATATATATATATATATATATATATATATATATATATATACAGTAAACTTCGTTTTATCTGGCATGCACGACCTTAAAAAAAATTATACCGATCACAAAACATGAACGCTTGCGATCGGATGGTGCGAGGGAAAAACATTGTGCCGGACAAAGCGTATCGGCATGCGTGAGGGGAGGCCATGAGAGAATGAGGAAATAAGAGAGTGGGATGAAGCAGATTTTGATGAGCCGGCAGAGGAAATTTTGACAGATGAGGACATCATACAGAGTAGTATCAATTTAACAACCCCCAAAGACGTAGATGGAGATGATGTAGACGAGTCAAATAACATCACTTGGAACCAAGCAGCTGATGTCTTGAATACATTTATTAAGTTTTTTGAACGCAGTAGTTCGTTCAGTGATGCTGAAATTATGAAACTCCACATCATACGAAATGACTTCATGAAAAAACGAAAAGAGAAGACTAAAAAACAAATCGATGTTCGAGATTTATTTAAGATGGCTTCTACCAAGAAGAACAATGTCATGGGCTTAGATCAACTATCTTGCTCAAATTCGAATTAAATTTTTTGTAAGCCTACAATGCACATCTTTGTTTCATAGTAAGTAATTTTACATTATTATGTAATTCTTTATCCTACTTAAGCTGTTTAAGTAATAAAAAACATGCTTTATTGTCATTTTTTTTGTTTAAATCACATTTTCCTGATATTCATCCTGTAATCCGGAATATTTTGTAATCCGGCATGCCTCAAGTCCCGAACGTGCTGGATTAGAGGAAGTTTACTGTGTTTATATGTATATATATATATATATATATATATATATATATATATATATATATATATATATATATATATATATATATATATATATATATATATATATATATATATATGTGTGTGTGTGTGTGTGTGTGTGTGTGTGTGTATATACAACCTTTGTCCAGAAAGTTCTGTGAATGACGTCATAGTGCTCCCAGTCGTAAAAGTTTGCAACCGAGGAGCATACCGTGCCGGACAAGTGAAGACTGGTCTGAACCAGTTTCTAAGCGGTGGCACTGCGAGTTAGCTTATCGTGTGGAAACAGGTCATTCTAGAGTGAAGATGTTGTGCGCTCGGTCGAAATTCAAAATAGATCAGCGAACGAATATGCTGTTCTGTTTCAAACTTGGAAAATCAGCGAAAGAGACTCATAAAATGCTGCTAAATGTTTGGTGCTGTCACCTTGAAGTGCGTGTATGGGTGGTTTAAACGCTTCCGAGAAGGGCGGGACACCATTGAAGACTCCCCGAAGTGGTCGGCCTGCAACTGCACGCACCCCGGACAACGTACAGGAAGTGATGGAATTGTTGGCCAAGGATCGTCGTGTGACAGTGAGAATGATAGCGGAGGAAGTGGGAATCGGTCGTGAGATGGCCCACCTCATACTGACCCAGTATTTGGGTAAACACAAGCTTTGCCCCCGACTTGTGCCCCACACTTTGACGCCGAAACAAATGCAAATTCGGCATGACGCTTGTGGAGCCTTCATCGACATGGCGGATCGAAACCCAAATTTCCTGAAAACTATTCCACGGGTGACGAGACTTGGTGCCTGAAGTACAACCCCGACGGAAAGCGTTAGAGTATGGAGTGGCGAGGTCTAGGGTCGCCGAAAAAGAAGAAGGTCGAAGTGAGAAATCCCGCATCAAGACAATGCTCGTGGTGTTCTTTGAGGATCTCATCTATAAAGAATTCTTCCTTGAGGGCACCACATTAAATACCGCTAAGTACGTGGATATACTGAAACGTCTGCTGCAACGGATCAATCGGGTACGTCCCCAGTACGCCAAGCAAGGCAACTGGACCCTGCTTCACGACAATGCCCGGCCACATACTGCCCTTCTGGTGCAGTAGTTTTTGGCCAACAGACGAGTTGTGTACCTGAATCACCCACCCTTCTCCCCAAACTTGTCTCCCCCGAACTTTTTCTTGTTCACCAAATTGAAATCAGCCCTGAAGGGCCACAGGTTTTCGGACATTTCGGACATCCAACGTAATGCTACGACCCAGCTGAAGACCATCCCTAAAGACGACTACGCCAGGAGTTTCCAAGACTTGTACAGCGTTCCTACCTGTGCATTACCGCCTACGGGGATTACTTCGAAGGACAGTAACAGCTGTTTCATGTAAGACAACAATCCATTGTAACTATAGATACATTCATCGATTTTTTGGACAAAGGTTGTGTGTGTATATATATATATATATATGTGTGTGTGTGTGTGTGTGCGTATGTGCGTGTATGTATACTTTCAGCTAAAGTTGTCGAACTTGGGGAATATGTGATTCGAGTTCTCTCTTATTACCGTGTTCATTTATTTTTGAGTCTTCGTTAATACCTACAATACGGGGAGTTACACCACATAAACATTTACGAGAATTGTCATCATAATATAAAATCCATATTGCGAATGGTTGTAAAGGGACAATAAGAAATGCATCCATTCTATTTTAGGGGGTCTGCGAGGACCGGAAATTCGAAGTCGAGCCCGATTCGCCGAAACTTTTAAGCAAATATTTTCTTTGAATTCAGCTAATATCCTCTGTCAGTTTCTTTCAACGCGGCAGGCACATTGTCTTTTCAACTTTTTCCCGATGATATCGTGAGATGTGTTAGTTGCTTGTAATGGAGGTACCGTATAGGTGAACCAATACCACTACTTGGTGCCGCCTCAATTTTTACCAAGCACAACCCAGGGTACGTTAAATACAGCCGACGTATTCAACTTACATGGCGTAGACAAGAAAGCATTCAGTGGTGCTTGTCAGTATTCGAAATGAGCACAATCAGGGCCGAATTCTGTCGTTTTCAGGGATAATTGTTGAATGGAAAATACGTTGTCCAAGCCTGAATCTTTTACTACGACTAATTTGTCAGTATAACAAGGTATATGGACACTTCAGATTCTTCAGAGCAGTGTTTGGACTAAAAGGGATTTTGTTATGTCGTTGGTGTTTACAGAGGTAATTGTTGAATGGAAAATATGCTGTCCAAGCCTGAATCTTTTACCACGGCTAATTTATCAGTGTAACAAGGTATATGGACACTTCAGATTCTTCAGAGCAGTGTTTGGACTAAAAGGGATTTTGTTATGTGGTTGGTGTTTACAGAGATAATTGTTGAATGGAAAATATGCTGTCCAAGCCTGAATCTTTTACCACGGCTAATTTGTCAGTGTAACAAGGTATATGGAGACTTCAGATTCTTCAGAACAGTGTTTGGACTAAAAGTGATTATGTTATGTGGTTGGTGTTTACAGGAACAATTGATGAATGGAAAATATGTTGTCCACACCTGAATCTTTTACCACGCCTAATTTGTCAGTGTAACAAGGTATATGGACACTTCAGATTCTTCAGAGCAGTGTTTGGACTAAAAGTGATTTTGTTATGTGGTTGGTGTTTACAGAGATAATTGTTGAATGGAAAATATGTTGTCCAAGCCTGAATCTTTTACTACAGCTAATTTGTCAGTGTAACAAGGTATATGGACACTTCAGATTCTTCAGAACAGTGTTTGGACTAAAAGTGATTTTCTTATGTGGTTGGTGTTTACAGGGATAATTGTTGAATGGAAAATATGCCGTCCAAGCCTGAATCTTTCACCACGGCTAATTTGTCAGTGTAACGTGCTCTGAAAATTTGTGGGAGAGAGAAGATAAGAGGTGTTACAAAGCATGGCAATTAGCCATGAAAGAGCGGACGTGGATAATTTCAAATGTATCGCGATCCCTATCATTAGAATTTGAGTAACCGAAGTTCAGGTCACATGACAGTTTTTTGAAAAATTAGGATTTCGAATATTTTTAGGCTAACAACTTTTTTTTCTTCTAACGAACTTAATATTTCATTTTATTTTATTTTTATTTATTTATTTATTTTTCTCTTTTGCTAATGCGGAGGCATTTTTTCTGAGATCTTTGCACAGAATTGCGGTAATCGTTGACTACTTTTTATCTGTGAATACCGTACGGGTCAGCCAATATTACTCCCTAGGTAAATCACCCCCTAGATGATTTACCTAGGGGGTAATATTGGCTATACCTAGGGGATGCGAGCTCTCCCTAGGGGCAACCTCAATTTTGATCGAGCACCCTCAGGGCCGACATCTGGAGGTCTCTCACCTAAATTTTCTATAATTACACGTTTTTAATATTTTTATTTATATTTTTTATGAGTTAAAAATACATCATATGTAGGGATACGTAATTTTTGTATTTACGATATAGATGCGAATAAATGCGAAATTTGCCGATATGAGCGAATAAATGCGAATTTTTTTTTTTACTCTATTTCGGTGAAAACTCGATGATAAACGGCTTTTTAAGCGAAATTATGTAATAATAGCAATAATTTATTAACATAATTGCTTATCTAAGACTATCCACGGTCTTTTACTGACAGATCTCACTCTCGAAGTTTGCTTATTACTTATTGCTAAAGACTTAAGGAAGAGAATAGAGAGGCAACTATAATGTTATCTTTTAACTAAGAAATTTAATTCTTACCTAACTAAGTAAGTAAAATTCGGATTTCTTAAAAAATAAATGTGAAATTTTTGGATTTATATATATATATATTTACGAATTAATGCGAAATTTTATATACTGTAATTTTTTTTTGAAAAATTTTATTCGAATTATTTTTTATGAAATTTTGTTTTAAATTAAAATTTTTGTTTAGATAAATGAAATGTATATTAATATTTAAATATAAAGTTTCAGGTCACACGAGATTTCCCAAAAACATACGCAGACGTTAAGCGAGACTTTTTTTTTTGTTTAGTATGCAAAGTAATATATACACAGAATCTACAGTTCATTAATTTTAAAAATAGTTTGTCACAATTTGCTTATTTCTTTTTTCTATTTTTTGTTAACATTTTAATAATTTAAAAAAAATTGCTAATACCAAAAATAGTTTGCCGTAATTTGCTTATTTCCCTTTTCTATTATTTGTTAACATTTTAATAATTAAAAAAAATTGCTAATGCTAAAAATAGTTTGTCATAATTTGCTTATCTCATTTTTCTATTTTTGTTAACATTTTAATAATTTTTAAAAAATTTGCTAATACCAAAAATGGTTTGCCATAATTTGCTTATTTCCTTTTTCTATTTTTTGTTACCATTTTAATAATTTAAAAAAATTGCTAATACTGAAAATGATTTATCAAAATTTGCTTATTTTTTTTTCTATTTTTTTTTGCTAACATTTCAATAATGAAATAAAAATTGCTACTACCAAAAATAGTTTGTGAAAATTGGCTTTTTTTCTATTCTTTTTGTTTTTAACATTTTAATAATTAAAAAAAGTTGCTACTGTCAAAAAAAGTTTGCCAAAATTTGCTTATTTCTTATTTCTATTTTTTGTTAGCATTTTAATAATTTTTAAAAAAGTTTTGCTACATACTACCAAAAATAGTTTGTCAAAATTTCCTCATTTCTTTTCTTCATTTTTTGTAAACATTTTAATAATTAAAAAAAAATTTCCACTATCAAAAAATTTGCTATTGATTTTTTAATTTAAAGATAGAGGGTCGTTGTTGAAAAGGCTTTGCGCACAACTGGATTAAGTCCTTACAAGTCTTCGGCTGTTAAATTACAGTTGCGTGAGGCCTATTCAAGGACCAGACGTCTGCTCGAAGTACAAGAAATTTCTCTCCTATCTATGAGTGCTTGAGTGCTGGGCAAACAGATAATATTATTATTCATATTTATAGTCCGGATAACGGCTCCACCTCTACTCCGCAGACGATAACAGAAGAAGAAATAAATAAAGCAAAGCCAGGATGTTTTGAAGGACGGAAAAGGTGCCTGATATAAATCATTATCAGGCACATGAGATGGGAAAAATAAATTTCCAAGCTTAGATATCCTTTTTGTAAACGATACGAATTTCACGGTCAACCGATGGACTTCATGTACAGACCGTAAACGTTTTCGTACAGATTTATAGTGTTTCAGGGAATTATACGGTCTTTAGCGTGTACGAACAGTGTTTGAGTTCGAACACAAAGCGGTGGTGGTCAGTTGACATCACAAATCTTCGATTCCAGTTTATGATTTATCGAGAATTTTTCGCTCGGTAATTTTCTAATATACAGGCAGACGGTAAACTTGTTAGTAAACTTTTTTTCTTAAAATTCCGTTTATTGTTTTTGCATGCAAATATCTAGTGTAATGCGCGTGATTTCAAAAAAATATTTTCATTTTGTTTAATTTTCTCAAAATTCAGATTTAATTTTGCTAATCGTAAATTTAATCTGTAAATTTTATATTTAATTTGTAATTTGTAAATTTAATTTTTAAATTGTATTTAATTTGCAAACTGTATAAAGAACGAAAAAGGTGCCTGATATAAATCATTACCAGGCACATGAAATGGGAAAAATAAATTTCCCAGATTAGATTTCCTTTTCAAAAACGATGTGAATTTCACGGTTAAACACATGGACTTCATGTACAGGGCATGAATTCTGTAGTACAGATTACGAGTTAAAAGAGAAGTGCATCAGATAACTATACGAACTGCTCTTTTTTTTTTTTTTTTTTTTTTTGTGTGTGTGTGTGTGTGTGTGTGTGTGTGTTTGTTTGTGTGTGTGTGTGTGTGTGTGTGTGTGTTTGTTTGTGTGTGTGTATGTGTGTGTACGTGTACGAATTGTGCTGGATTTCGGACTTAGGCAGTGATGGTCAGTTGACATCGCAAATAATGTTCAATTCCAATTTTAGGTTATCTAGAATTTTTCGCTCGATAATTTTGTGACATCAGACTAGCAAAATTTTTTCTTAAAATTCCATGTACAGTATTTGAGTTCAGATTTTTAATGCAATGCGCCAATTTTCATAAGATATTTTTTATTTTGGTTTAATTGTTTCAAAAAACAGTTTTAATTTTGGGAATTATAAAAAGGATGGTATAAATCCTTATCAGGTACATGAGGTGGGAAAATGAATTTTCTAACTTAGATATTCTTTTTTATAACGATATGAATTTCACGGTCAACGGATGGACTTGATGTACAGAGCACAAATGTTTTCGTACATATTATGAGTTAAAAGTGAGCCTCAAACAATTATACGGACTTATGCTTGTATGAACAGTATTTGAGTTCGAACTTAAAGCGGTGGCATATACATACATATATATATATATATATATATATATATATATATATATATATATATATATATATATATATATATATATATATATATATATATGTATATATATATATATGTATGCATATATATATATATATATATATATATATATATGTATGTATATATATATATATATATATATATATATATATATATATATGTATGTATATATATATATATATATATATATATATATATATATATATATATATATATATATATATATATATATATATATATAACAGTTCCGTGACTGACTAACCTACAGATAACGTACAAACCAAACCGCTGGTCCAAAAGGGCTGAAATTTTGCATGGCTATTCTTCTTATAATGTAGGGGTGCAGCAAAAAAGATTTTTGAAAAATTCTTCTTAGATTTTTTAAAATTAAATTTTTAAGCTGTTTTTGTAATATTTGTTAAAGTTTGCATTTAAAACAATAATCTGAGGTTTATAAAATTTATATCCCGAGAAAGATCATAAAAATTTCTTTAAGATGAAATCTTTTTTTAATCTCTACCTCTATTTTCTGATTTTTGGTGAATTTTTAAATATTAATTTTTATAATTTAATTTATTAAATGCTGATCACGAGATTTCTTTTCTTTTTGTGATACTTTAAATTAATTTTGCGTCACGTGCATGACAACGAAATAATTTGACAAAAAATATAGAAATACGGTAAAGATAAAATTTTACCACTAGACTAATTGAGATCGAAATTTTTTAAGAATAGGAACAGATAGATCCCATTTATCCAGGCATGGCTCAAATACAGAATAAGCCTATAGAATGGTTTTGCGAAAGGGCCATTTGGACTCCAAAAAACGATCAAACTGCGTTCATTAATGACATGTTGTTAAAGTCCTTTGACGGGAAAGAAATGGTCTACAAGTCGATAGACACTGTCTATAATTCAGATGATGCCGTTAACTATTCGGTAGAGTTTTTAAATTCCCTTAAACCACTGGGTCTTCCATACCATAAGCTCTCATTAAGGAAGGGCACACCCGTAATGTCCCTTAATTTAAAATCACCGAAATTTTGTCATGGGACTAGACTATAAGTCAAAGCCCTGTATAAAAGCTTAATCGAAGCTATTATTTTAACCGGGTGTGCTCAAGGAGAAAAATTCCTTTAATACCCAATGACCCCCTTTTGACTATAAGAGAATGCAATTTACCCTCAAAGTATGCTTCGCCATAACGATAAATAAGTCTCAAGGTCAAACTTTAAAATACGCTGACGAAGATTTAAGAGAAAATTGTTTCTCCCACGGTGAGTTTTACGTAGCTTGTTCACGCGTAAGTTCGCGAACAAGGCTGGTAATACTAGTTCTGCCCAATGAAGAAACAAAAAACATTGTTTGTAAGAAAATCCTCTAAAAAGCAATTTCATTATTTTTTCATTGTAATTATCCTAAAATGCACTCCGTAGCGAAGCAAGAGTTTTCAGCTAGTATATATATTGTTCCGTTTTCCTGGGTTCGATAGGATTGAATAAAATCTCTTCAGAAAGTGCACACAAAATGAAATTTATTATTATGTAAAATCTCCAGGCGCATACACAAATTGAAACAAAACAGGTAACAACTGTCTTCTATACAGCAAGAAACTCTAAAAATGCCAGTCAGGATAACAAAGTCTTCAATACAATACACGTCTAACGCACTTTCAATACATTCAATTCTCAGCAGAAAAGAACACTGAGTTTCAATGCCAATGTCAGGTATATTTATAGATTTCCAAAGCGCCCCCTATCTGTCGGCCAGCTAGAAATTTCTAGAACGTTTTAAAAAGGTCTAGAAGGTTGGCGACCATTTGACACCATATCGCCAAATTTGGCGAGCAAACTAAGTCACCAAATCCATCGCCAATTTGGCGATAACTCTCATATTTGGCAAGATTACCATTGACTCGTAAAACTCGTAACAATATGAATGGCAAACTTATATTAAATAACTGAAGGTTTTTAAATAATATGGGATGCGCATGGAACATTTTTGAAATTTTTTTGAAAAACAAGTATTATTCTGAAAAAATCCTTATTTTGAATTCTAAGAATCTTTAAGGCAGTAAAAAAGGCAGTATTTATTATTCCCATTCTGTATAAAAAGTTTAAAATTTAAAATTTTAAAACTCGAAGTTGAAGGTCTCCTCTCTCCTTAAAATCTTTATTTTGACTTCGTGTTAAGAACTTCGTGTAACAATCTATGATCTACGAATGTTTTGGGGAGAAAAAAAATATTTGTAAATAATGGAAATTCTAAAGATATTTTTAAATAATAGAATATTTCTATTCTGTTCTAAGTACAGGTGGTCATAAAAAACTTTTCAGATATATGGACCTCTATTGGCTATTTCGTTCAACCGATCGAGATGAGATTTCAAATATAGTTATTCAGATGTATGAGCTCGGGATTATGTGAACTGCAACCAAGTGGCGCTCACGGTTACGGTTATAGGTACAGAAACAAGAAATTTTAGAAAGGCAACGCTCACTATTTCCCATCGCAAAATGCTCAGCACATTCGAAAACCTTAAAGAGCGTTGGAACGGTACGTGCATAAAAAAAAAAAAAAACGGACGCGTTATGCACGCACAAAAGACAGATCTGCGAACGGCCAACAAATACATTCGGGGCGCACGGAGGAAATTTGAATACGACGGAGGCAAGACACCAATCACTGATGATAACACAGATCGTACAAAAGAAAACTTTTATTTGCATTACATATTTTCCACATGGGTGCCATCAGGAGGTTTGAAAGGAGTGGTGTTTCTCATGATAATGCTATTTCAAACATTGATGTAATATAATATATGGTAAGAAAGTCCCAAAACTTCATGCAGCATCAACCACACTGGTTCATCAGGAAATTTTGATGTTAAAACATGTTAGCAATGTATTACATATGCATTATTTTGTACATCAAATATAGTTGCACATTAATTTTATACAAATTTGTGGTATGACTTTCTTAAGTAGCATGATTTATTTTTTCTTGATGGTATCTTTTTCTTAACTGTCATATTTAGATAGAGATATAAAAAAAATTAAATATAATTTTCATATTACTGATGTGTATAACATTTCACATGCTTTTTTTTATACTGTGTTTAATTTTTTATGCAGAGTTCACAAGGCCAAAAGACACTTTGATATTTTTTCTAATCAGCTTTTAGTGGTACAATGATAAAAGTCTGAATCTAACTCAAGTCATACATTAAACCCGAATACCAAATTGAAGTCGGATTTTATACTCTTAAAATTTATATTTTAACACATTTCGGTTATCGCTGTTGTTTGTAAACACACGATCTTCGTTGCCATATTCATTTCAGAAAAAGTGAAATATACGATGTTCTGTAAATGCCCCGAAAATATTTCTATAATGGAGATTTAGACAGATTAAAGAATTTAAATAAACTTTTGTGTAATTTGTACATTTGTGTGTATTTAATTATTTAAATTTATAGATTTATATTTTTTAAACGTTTTATTCTTGCATTCTTTTATGGGTTTATAGAGTTGCAGTGAGTGGGAACACCGGTGTGTGGTCTTCAAATGATTTTAGCTTTTTCTGGAAATTAGCAGAACATTAGCTTCCAAAATAATAATCGTTTGGAAAGTTTTTATTTATATTATTACCATTAAAATGTATATCATTATCTTTATATTATCTTTATAATATATATTATTATCTTTATATCGTCTGTGGAACGTTAGGTTCATGAGCAATTGGTATTTTCATATGGTTTTTCATTTACGCATAAAATGGAAAAAATAAAATGCCACCAAAAATAAACAGGCTAGATTTCATGGAAATAAAAGCAATTCCCCAAGAAATAAAATATCTGCCAATCGAAGAATTAGAAGGTGCAGTTTTTGTTTACAATTCAGTAAGTTCTGAGAGTCATTTCATGGTTCTATTGGAAAATTCTGCTAAACCTGTAACTTCAGCTTTTTTGCTGCAATTCCAGGCTGAATCTAGCTGAATTCTGAGGAGTTTATTATAAATTTATATATTTTTATATTGGGTTTTCATATTATTGATATGTATGACATTTCCCATCCTTTTTTAAAACTATGTTGTTTATACTGTGTTTAATTTTTCATGCAGAGTTCATAAGGTAAAAGACAATTTGACATTTTTACTTTTCAGCTTTTAGTGGTACAATGATGAAAGGCTGAACATACCTAAATTCTGAAATGTGTATAACATTTCACATTTTTTCCCTATGCTATTTATACTGCGTTTAGTTTTTAATTTGAGTTCGGTTAACAAACATTCATATTGAACCTACTTTTCAGCTTTTAGTGGTACAATGATGAAAGGCTGAACATACCTAAATTCTGAGATGTGTATAACATTTCACATTTTTTTTCCTATGCTATTTATACTGCGTTGAGTTTTTAATTTGAGTTCGGTTAGCAAACATTCATATTGAACCCCGAATCAAGAAACGAGAAATATAGTTTATGAAGCTACTTTGAGGTAATATGTGGATCAGTTTAATTGAACATAGATTTATATGGAGTTTAATACGGAGAGGATGTTTCTATTATTGCTACAGAATCTTGCATTTATGGTGTGTGGAGCCCTAATTGCATATTTCTATTAATTTTTTTGTTCATCAAGGCCTTCTACCTATACTTTAATACTTTAATTTTTTTGTTGAATTATTTACATTTTACTTAAATTCATTTCAAGTGATACTTTGTTTAGTTTTTATTTATACTGTTTAGTTTTTATTTGTACTATGTTATATGTACTGTTATTTATTCTATGTTATTTATACTATGTTTAGTTTTTAAATTGATTTTGGTTAACAAAATTGAGATATTTACTTTTCAGCTTTTAGTGGTAAAATGATGAAAGGCTGATGCTACCTAAATTCGGAGATGTGTATAACATTTCACATGCTTTATTTTATATGTTATTTATACTGTGTTTAGTTTTTAATTTGATTTTGGTTAAGAAAATTGAGATTTTTACTTTTCAGCTTTTAGTGGTTTGTTATAAATGTATGTATTTTATGTTTTACTTTTTAGGTTTTTTTGCTCCAATGATGAAAGGCTCCAATGATGAAATGTCTAGCTGAATTCTGAAGACTTTAATTATAAATTTATATTTTTTATATTGGGTTTATTTTTATTTATGCGTATAACATTTCACATTTTTTTCTATGTTATTTATACTGTGTTTAGTTTTTAAATTGATTTTGGTTAACAATTATTTCACAATTTGGCATTTTTACTTTACAACTTTTAGTGGTACAGTTTGCAAAATGTTTTTGTGCATTACTGCCGAAAGAAATTGTTTTAAAGATTTTTATGAATCTTAATGTAAATTGATAAGTAATTAACTGGTATTAACTATTAGTAATACACTTTTAAAATTCAATAATTAACTCTTTAATTAAATCTTAGTTTAAAATTTAATAATTAACTTAGTATTAACTTTATAAAGTTTATTGGTTTTCCTAAATAAAGTTTTTTGTTTAAATGTTTTTGTGCCGGTTTGTCATTATTTATCGTGTTTATGACCTCAACATCCAATAAAATGGATGTGCTCCCCTGCAAAATTAAAAACTTTAAATTAATTAATTTTTTGAAAAAAAAGCTTTTTAATGCCCATTTGTTTTAAAAAAACTATAATTATAAACTATAATTATAAAACCAAACTATAATTATAAAAAATATATAAATTTCATTTTGCTCGAACCTCACGAGGTTAATGTTGTTCTGTTAGAATTCAATTCCAGACTGCACATGAAAATTTATCTTTTTCTAATGCAGGTATGCTCATATCATACCAGGTGGGGGTGGGTGTTAATACGAATAAAATTTTTTCTTTTTGTCAAATTGATAGTGCCTCTTATGAAATTTCTCCCTCTCATTCAACCAATTCAAAGCCGTCTGTCTGGTGGACGGATGGCCTGAGCGTAGCTGGCCGAATCCCGGCTAATATATACTTATATATATATATATAAGTATATATATATATATATATATATATATATATATATAAGTATAGATATATATATATAATATATATATATATATATATATATATATATATATATATATATATATATATATATATATATATATATATATATATATATATATACATTCTTGGGATACATGCTATCCCACCCCGTAAGGAAAAGGTTAACTGTTTACTGCTACTATGTTTGGCGCGCTGCTAAAATTATAACTTGCGACGCAGGACGGACTCTGATTTTTTTCTTTCCGGAGGACCATTATTGAGGAATGTAATCCTACGTTAAAGAACTTTAAATCCAAGTCGGCAATCCTTGGACAAATATTCTCCATACGTTAACATTGAGGTGAGCGAATCCAATAGGTTTAGTACACATCAGCCTCAAAATAACACCAATCCATCAAATTAAATTTGATTTAATTTTTTTCTTTTCCACTTTCAGATTCGTCAGAGAAAAAGACCTGGCGTTCAAACCACCTTCTTTTTCTTCCTTTGTTATGGCTGTTCAAAATTGTCAGTTCCAGAACTTGCTGTTTCCAGCTCTGTGACGCGCGAAGGCGTGTGATGTCTGGCAGTTTCCGCCGTTGGCAAGTTATAATATGTTGCAGGTATGTTGCGCATCAATGGAAACATAAATATTGGCGTTCCCACACAATCAAGGCTATTATCAGCGGGGGTACTTTGTAATACTCCGAAGACAATACATTGATTCTGTTGAAAATCGAGTCACGTAAGGCGTTCCTTTTCATAACTTAGTAACGTAAGTAAGTAAGTAAGAAAGAGAATGGAACAATAACTTGTAACGTATATGTTTATAATTCACTTGATAGGGGATGAGGCTTTTTATTGTATTGAAAAAAAATGAAGAATAGTTCTTTCTTGGCTTTAACATTGGAAAAGCGCGGTACTGGGTAATCGGGGATGTTTACATTAATAAGTTAGCAGCAATCGCAGAGGCCAACGAAAGAAGCAGTTATGGCATTGCATAATGGACTATTTTCATTGATTGTGAGTTTATATTATCAGTGCCATATGTTGTATTCTTGATCAGTAATGGGAAACCATGGAAGTTTAAATTGGTAAATCAGCAGGAGTCATAGAAGTCAGTTAAAGCAGTTATAGCATTATATAATGGAATATTTTCAATGATTGTGAATTTATATTATCAATGACATATGTTGATTTTTGATCAGTAATGGGAAACCAGGGAAGTTTAAATTAGTAAATCAGCAGAAATCATAGATGTCAGTTAAAGAAGCACTTATGGCCTTACATAATGGACTATTTTCAATGATTATGAATTTATATTACTGGGATTCAGGAAAAAATTATAATACCCACTGATGAATTAGATCAGTCAATTCGGGTCAATTAGGTTTATTGGTTGATTAAGGTCCCGTTAGACTTACTTATTATATTTATTGATCTTATGCTGTTCAGAAGTAATTCAGATGTAATATTCATTTTAGAGTAAAAAGAAATGTTGAAATTTGAAAATGAGAAATCCTGATACTGCGGGGATAATTCAGTAGGTTGAACACCACGGAATTTCCTTGAATTTACGACACTCGGCTTCAAATACCCATCCTTGCAAACTGTCTTTCCTTTTCAGTAACAAATCTGCATTTAACTGTTTGAAAATATCAAAAAGTTTGTAATATTTGGTCGCTAAAGATCGCTCGAGCAAATATGATATTCAAATCAGCCTATTCTAATTATCTAAAAATCGCTCGAGCAAGTATAGGGCAAGTATGACACTCAGATTAGCTTGAATTTTTTATAACCTATGAGAGGTGGGTGACCCAACGGTGTGCCATTTGATCTAGTAACTGGGTTCAAGTATCGTTCTTCATGACTGAACAGAATTTCTTCTTCAGTTTGATACGTGAAATTTTAGATTTTTTTAAAAAGCAGCATTCTACTCGGTCTCGTGAATTTCATCACATTGGCTGAATACGATTTGTCAGATGAGTACAGGTAGCGAAGAATTATTTTAATAGTTCTTTGTTAGGATGTTTATCGCAAATGTCATACTGTAGAAGTGACTTGCAACAAGGTCGCAGACAGAGAAATGGTCTTCCGGTCACGTCAGACGATATTGACTTAGGAACTAACGCAAGCAAAAACGCAGTATATTGAATTTATGTTGTATATTTATTCGATAAATAGAAAATTTCTCACAGATTTTTGATTCAGATGAAAATACTTCAGACAACAATTTCAAGTTTTTACTTTCGGGTTGATAGTATAACCCCCATGTAATTAGTATTCGAAATTTCAACGGGAAAAATAAATAATTGGCAATGTGAAAACACATTATGGGTGTAATGATAGTTTAAAGTGGTAAACTGATAGTGAATATTAGATTCATTAAAATTTAATTAAACGATATTAACGTAGGAACTAACACAAGTAAAAAGTCAGTATATTGAATTTATTCTGAATATTAACTCGATAAGCAGAAAATTTCTCGCAGATTTCTGATTCAGACGAAAATAGTTATCACAAAAATTTTTAATCCCCCCGCCCCTCCTTGGGTAGATAGTAAATCCCTCATGTAATTAATATTGGAAATTTCAACGGGAAAAATATTTTATTATTGGCAACATGAAAACCCATTATTGTCATTATAGTAGTTTATACTGAAAAATTGGCATTATATAATGTTTCAGTGATCAGTTTCTCTTATTAAAGTTTGCGCACTAGTGATAGTTGTTTGCTCACGTCAGACGATATTGACATAGGAACTAACTCATTGTCTTTACCAAGTCTTTGTCTTCACTGAGACAGTAAAAGAACTATGTGAGTTTCATTTTGTCTGTCAATGGAGCTTCCAGGTATTTTCTGAACAGATAAGAAGTCTACATTTTTTAATGATTTTTCCACAAAGAGAAAACTTTTAATAGAGCCTATAGGACTTTAATTAAACCTTAATTAAAGATTTTCTAAAATTTTAAAAAATATATAAAATGCAGAGATAAACATTTTGAAATAAAGATATATTTTTATGTTGCTTAATGTAAATTAAAGGCAATTTAGAAATGCCCTTTTTAGGTGTTAAATGTTTTATGAAATATTATTCAATTTGATAAGCTCCTAGCTTTAAAAAATATTTCAGGTAGCCTCCTCTAACGAAACTACCGCGGGTTATTAATGTAGGATTACTTATCGTCGCTTACCTCTTTTGTATGTATATATGTATCTATATATATTTACGTATGTATATATATATATACATATATGTATGTCAAAATTTTGACGCATCTTGGTACTTTTCTGTTTAACTTGTCCAAGCAATAGACTGGGTTAGGCGCGCTGCCAAAATTATAACTCGCGAGGACGCACGGACGGACAGTATTAGCGTCTGAAATTTTCCTTTCCTCAAGACCGTTATGGAGGAACGTAATCCTACGTTAAAAAAGTATCTTCAACTACAGTGGTTCGTTAATCTAGGGGCCTATAAGGCTGATCCTATAAGGCTGATATAACCTACCTGCAAGTTAGTTTTGGCTATTGTAGTAAAATTAAACGTCTTGTAGTAAAATTGATCGTTTATCCTATAAGGCTGATATAGCCTATCTGTAAGTTAGTTTTGGATATTCTTGTAGTAAAATTAAACGTCTTGTAGTAAAATTGATTCTATATCCTATAAGGCTGATTAGCCTATCTGTAAGTTAGTTTTGGCTATTCTTGTAGTAAAATTAAAAGTCTTGTAGTAAAATTGATCATTTATCCGATAAGGCTGATATAGCCTATCTGTAACTTAGTTTTGGCTATTCTTGTAGTAAAATAAAACATTATTATTAAACGAAAAATTGTCCTGAAGTTTTCTGAGAAAGATGGATCAGATGTAAAAGGGCAGTTATGCTCCAGGAAGATACGGTGTTATGATTAATAGCTCACAGGAAATTACTTTACCTTAGGCTACATCTTCGGATATGATGAGATGCGTAGCATGATCTATGAAGTCAGATCACGGGGTAAACGCTGTCGTAATCTCATCAATATCCCTTATTAGGGCTCTTAAATATTCGATCCGACGCCTGAAGCATTTTGTTGCCCATTGTCTACAAGCGAAATCCCCATTTTCATCGCATTCTAATAGAAGCGTTTTTTTCGCTTCGAATCTTCTCTTATATGACCTTCATTTTTATAGAAACTAATGTATTTGATTCGCCCAAAACGTAAAATAGCTAGAGCGTCGCGAACTTCCAGAATGTAGAGTCGGGTTCTGATCCCGGCTAAAGCATGGATGTTTCTGCGTTGTCCTTTCATAGGAAACAATATTGGTTCTCTTGTGTGGGGTTCCCAGTATAAAGTAGCCAACAAAATCGCGGTGTAGAAGAGAGAACGACAAAATATTTTACTCATTGGTATATATATATATATATATATATATATATATATATATATATATATATAAGTGTAAGAAAAAGTTGAAAGTGAAAAACCAGTATGAGCTCTAAAACTACTTGCAGCCAGGAACTAAAAACATGAAAAGATAAGTATTAAATAGGTTTTAGACAGCATCTCTTCATCAGTGGTGCCGATACTGTCTAAAAGCCAATGGATTGCTTCTGATAAGTATGATCTAAACATTAAACATACTTAGACACCGTACAATGCATTAGAAACAGAAGAATTGAATAAATAGTTACTTAATCAAAGAACTCCAAGCCTGGCGCTAGACAAAGTGGAAGTTAAGAATAGGCAACTGCAAGAAGACTGACGTCACAAAACTTGCAACCATGGAGCAAATGGAAACACAGAGGCGGACTTACTATGGAAACTGTGTTATAGGACAAATAAACCTAAATTAAATTAATTTTTTATTATTACTAACAGTAATTTATTATTATTTATAATTTAATGTTATTTTTACTTAAGAATTTAATTATTATTAATTAACTTTAATTTTTAGTATTTATTTTCACTAATTAATCTTTTTAGTTTGTATTACAAATAAAATGCAATAGAACAAGCTATTCATTAAATCTAAAACAACCAATTATGAGTTTGGAAAGACTATAGGGGTAATAATTACGTTGTAGCACAACTAACAAGTCTAAAATATGCTTATTCCTATTGTCTTTAGAACAAAGCCTATTTATACGTATTAACTGATTTACAATAATGTTATTAAAAGCAGATTTATGTAAACAAGTTCGGTAATTTTGAAATTTAACAATATTAAATTCATAATCCGATCTTTTATCATATAAGTCAAAAGTAAGATTGCAATGCGAATTTAATTTAATGTTAATATCTAAAAAGTTTACATTCATATTATTTTGGCTATTTTGTATTAGTTCCAATATATATATATATATATATATATATATATATATATATATATATATATATATATATATGTATATATATATATATTTATATATATATATATATATATATATATATATATATATATATATATATATATATATATATATATATATATATATATATATATATATATATATATATATATATATATATATATATATATATATATATATACAGTCGATTCCGGTTAATCGGAGCAGCCGGTTATTAGGACCAAAATGATCGCGTCCCGATGTGGTCCGATTAACCGGAACCGATTGTGTATTGTGTATATATATATATATATATATATATATATATATATATATATATAAAGTCGTTCGCACTTTATGGAAACGATTTTGTAATTTATTTTTGTCGATTGCATTTTAAGATAAAAATTTGGCAACTTCAGAATAATCGTATGCTACTGTTTTCTTTTGATTGGAATGTAAAATAAAAGATTTATTTAGAAAATGGCTCCTAAAATTGACAGATAGCTCGAAGGTTATGTAACTGCACTTTCTAAGGAGAAATATTCGTCCCAACAAATTATGAAGAGGGGAAAAATCGCGGTTATGGCATTTCATAAGAAGGTATTTATAATATATTAAATTTGAATGGAAAAAAAAAGTCTAACTGAAAGTAAAAAGGGGAAACGTGATCACGAAACCTCATCATAAGATTGTTCGAACGCAGGTAAATATCAAGAAAGTAAAGTCTCTGATCCTAAAAGAAAATCCACCGACTCAAAGATCATTTGCATCGAAACTAGTAGGAATGTCTTCCGGCACTGTAAGTAAAATCATTCATAGAGATTTGTAGTTAAAAAAGATGTTTAAATCTAAAGTTCACCTGCTTTTTGCCAAAGCATATTGCTGAAAGAAAAAAAAATTGTAGGAAATTATATGAAAAACACCTAGCTGCTGAAAAATGAAAATTTGTGGTAACACTCGATGGGGCATGGGTGTATTTAAGTGACTGTAATAAAAAAAGATCAATTTTCTATTGCTCAACTGACGGGGATGACCGTACGAAATGGTCTCGTAAGTGAACAGAAAAGTTCCCAAAGGGATTCATGATAGTTGTAGGATTTTGTTACAACGGCAAATTAAAAATGAAAAAAGTCTCAAGTAAAGCCAAAATTAATTCATTCTATTGTCAGCAGAATATTTCAGAACAAATTTTCGAAAAAAAATTCCAGTATTATATGGAAAGGACATTTATAAAGTTCAGCTTCATATGCGCAAAGCCTCTAGTCACACCCTTAAATCAACTGCTGCTTATTTAGCAAAGAAAGAATCAGAAACAGGAATAAAGTGTATCCCATTTAATGAAATACCCGTAAAATCAACTGACGATTCTCCAAAGGACTTTTGTGCTTTCATTTTATTAACGCGAGCCTTACGAAAACGGCATCCAAGAACACTGAACGGACTTTGGAAAACGGTCCAAGAGGTGGAAAACGGTCCAAGAGGAATGAGGTAAAATTGACATGACAGTGCTAAAAAAAGTTTACTTTCATGAGAAAATTCGAGTTAGAGCTATTCTCAAGAACCATGGCCATCAGATAGAAGCAAATCGACGCAAAAAAATATGGCATTTATACATAAAACGTAACTATCAAAAACGTTTCCATAAAGTGCGAACGACCTTCTGTATATATATATATATATATATATATATATATATATATATATATATATATATATATATATATACATATATATACGTAACATATGTGGGGGTAAGGGTGGACTTCAAAGTATAGGTGTCATTTTGGATCTCCAGAATATCGGTATTGATTGTACGATATTTGAATACTAATTTTAATCTAATTTAATTACAACCATAATATAGCTGTAATTCATGCATTTTATAATACTAGCCGCTGCGCAACCAGCATGGTCGCTTTTTGTTTTATATTTTCTTTTGCAAAACAACTCAACTGAAAGAAACGTATGTAAGGAATGTTACTATTACCTGTCATCATGAATATACGTTGTTAAGTGGTAGTACGATCTCAGCCAAAAAATTTATAATTATTGCAAAATACTCTATAAGGCTGATTCTAAAACCTAGTGATTAAAAAAATATGAATTCTCATTACTTCAGATCAGAGTTGAAGATAGGACTGAGAAACCCAACAACAAAGATTTTAAAAATTACATTCCTCTCTGTATATAATATTTTTCAAAATTAAGATATCTACACTTTATCATTACATCAAATAAGAAATTGTTAGAGACAAATTTTTTTCACTAAAAAAGGAGTAAAAATTCAGCAAGTACTAAAATATAGGGTGGATTACATCACTCTCTATATGTACTATTGTTCACTATTCAGATATCTACACTTAATCATACCAAATAAAAAATTGTTGGGAAAATTTCTTCACTTATAAAATGGAGTAAAAATTCAGCAAGTACTACTAAAAAACTGTAGACAATTAACTCTTACTTACTATTAAGATATTATGATGCAATTATTAATATTTTACTATGATATTCCTCAAACTTCTTGATATACACAGTTGAGTATTTCAGAAATAGGAGATACTACAGTGACAGACCCAAAAGTTCGAACTATAGATAAACATACATACAACTGTCCATGACTAAACACTGGATTTGATACGTCAAAACATATTTTGTCAAAAGTTTGTCCTCTTACATACATTTAGAAAAACCGATGGAACAAAAGAATAAATTATTTCGTGAATAAATTAAAATTATTCACGTGTAAAATACTGCAATTGAATTGTACCAAATTACGTGCTATCGTCGAACCACTACACACAAGCGGTTGGCCGCTAATGTTTACATCTGGTAGTTACAGCCTTTGCCATTCGGAGTGTAGAAATATCACCGATTTTTGTGCCGCATACTTACGCGTTTTTTATATATCGATATCTACAGAGATAAAATTGTGAAACTGCTATTTTGAGATTTAAAATATACTCTAGGCTATGCTGTTATAGTATCTCTGATTCGTTACCAAATTAGTAATATTTTTATTATAATTTCAGAGTGAGAGAATACACATTAGTATAGCCAATTGAGCATAATCCCTGTAGTTATTAATTGAAGATACCCGAAGCCGTGGAATCCGAATATAAATCCACACAGAGAAAGGCAGATTTATTAAAATAAAGAAGAAAGTGGCAAACAGTGAGATACCATTCAAAATAGGTGGGGAAAGAATACATCGTTTCCAGAGACTTCTAGAGCACACTAATGTAGAGTGAAAATGCTGCCCTACCTATTTATGACAAACGTGACAAAGTAAATCTACAAGATTATCATTCTTTAGGTTGTAAGTTTCGCGTGAGAATCTTTCTGAAGCTCATAGTTCAAAGGAAAACATATCAGTTGAAAAGAACAGTTTACATGAGAAAATATAGTAGCTTAAAAAAAGGAATTTTAAATTTTTGCTTATCATGAAAGAAATGATAGCAGACTATACGATTTGCGGATCATCCGTTCATCACAAAAAAGAGGTTAGAAATAATATAAAAACTACCCGAGTGAATGGCAATACATCACATGAATCGTGAACAAAGGAATAAAACGATTTTTTTCCGGATGGAAACTTGACATTCGTTTTTTTGTGGTTATTTCAAATAGATCCTACTTGAAACATAATTTTCCGTTTATTTATAGCCTCTGATAATTTATTTTTTACTTTTAACACAAAGTCATTTTTTAGATTGCGAGCATTTTAAAGTTTTGTGATCAATTCCGAACATTAATTAGTACGGATAATTCGAAGAACAAGTTAAATGTTTTCTCTGTCTTTTATTGTTTAGTTATTTTTTTTCTACCTTCCAATGAGGGCGGGGGGCGGGCGGGTTGTTTGAGACAATACTACAGTTCGGTGGAAATATTTCACTACTTTTTATCTGGGAAAATATATATATATATATATATATATATATATATATACTAGGCGAAAACTATGCGAATATATACTATGCGAAAGAGCCCGTGCGACCCTTTCGCATGCGATTAAAATACGATAAATCATACAGCGAGGTTGGAGGTTTGCTGTAGGATGAAAAAAGAACTGGTTCATGTGTAGAAATTGTTTATTTGTTAAATAATAATGGTGCGTAAGGATAATACAAAACCAATTACAAAACGCCTTTGGCCACAATGTTGGAGGTGAAGCATAAGACAAAACAAGGGAACATGTGATATATACACGTCAAAACACCTTTGTAGACAATATTAAAAGTTAAATATGACACAAACTCGTGCAAAATGTGATATTGATATTACAAAACTGATTTGTGCACACTATTTGACTATGTCGTTTCAACGCCTCTTGGTAAAGAACTTTAGGTCCAAAAGTCAATTTTTTACTTCGATTTTTAAACAAACGATACAATGTGTCATTCTGAATTGACAATTTGTCAGAAGCGGAGAACTTAATCTTTTAGAAGGTAATTCATTTATCGATTTTGGTTAAGTATGAAGGGAGAGAAAGGGATCGTCATAAAAATCACCTTCTAGAAATAATATGATTTTTCCATGAAAAAAGAATAGTGTACTCCTACGCGGATGTTGCTAACAAAGAAACGCATTAATGAAATCACAGAATGATAATAAACGCAAACGATTTTTAAATTTAAAAGTTAGTGCGATTGATAATGGTAAAATAAAAAACCTATCGAGCACGCCATCTAGGGGAAGAAAAATTGTTTAAAATGTTTATACTTCGACTTTTAAACAAACAATAAGATGTGTAGTTATAAATTAGCAATTAGTACGAAGCGGAGATCTTAATCTTTAAAATGGTACCTCATTTATCGATTTTGATTAAGTATGAAGGGGAAAAAGGGATAAAAAATACCTTTTGGAAATAATATATATATATATATATACACAGTGCGTCAAATAAGTTTTAAGACTGGGTCTGTAAAAAGAAATGGAAACAAAAAATTAATACCTGTTTTGGTTTTTTATTCAAAATAGGACCCTCCGGCTTCAATGCACTTTTTACAGCGATTTAATAATGAATCGAAAGCCTGTTGTAAATCAATTTGTGGAATGGCCTGCAAAGCACGCGTCGAAGCTTCTTGTATGGTCGAAATATCCTCAAAATACCACTCTTTTAACTTCATTTTAAGTTTTGGGAATAAGGAGTAGTCACAGGTTACTAAATCAGGTGAATACGGTGGATGGTTCAACACACAGACATTATTTTTTGCCAAAAATCGACTAACAATAAGGCAGGTGTGACTGGGTGTATTGTCGTGTAACAAACACCAACTGCTTTCAGTCCTATAGTCTGGACGAATGCGACGATTTCTGTCCATCAAACGCTTTAAAACAGCTAAGTAGTATTGACCTGTAATTGTTTGTCCAGTTGGAACAAATTCTTTGTGGATAATACCTTTACTATCGAAGAATGCAATGAGCATTGTTTTGATTTTGGATGGAACTTTTCTTGTTTTTTTGGCTTGTGGTGAATTTGGTGACTTCATTCCGCACTTTTTCGTTTTGTTTCAGGATCATATTGGAAACACCAGGTTTCATCACCTGTAACAATGTACTTCAAGAAGTTTGGATCGTTTTCAGCGGTTGAACTAATGTCTCCGCAATGTGCACTTCTCATTGGTTTTTGTTCAGGGGTTGAAGTGTGTGGAACAAATTTAGCACACACTTTTGTTTTGCCAAATCTTCATGTAGGATGGTTCGAATTGTATCTTTGTTGATGTTTAAAGAGTCTTCCATCATTCTCAGTGATACACAGCGATCGTTTGTTACGAAATTTCGTACTTTCTCAATAACTTCAGGTCTCCTAGATGAAATTGGTCTTCCACTACGCTGATCATCTTCTACCGTATCTCTTTCGTCCAAAAATCGTTTGTGCCACACAAAAACATTTCATCTACTTAAACAACAGTCACCGTAAACTTGTTTCATGAGTTGGTATGATTCCGAAGTACTTTTACCAAGTTTTTCGTTAAATTTAATTACAGCTCTTTGCTCCATCTTAAAAAATCAACTTGAAAAATATTCACTTCTGCAATAAACTCTCGCCTTCTCTCAACTACTTAACGAAATGCGCAAAACTTGTTAGCAGTGTGCCAGTAGACGATGGACGTTATGACGCATGCGGAATTACACCCACAGCGCCTTTACAACCTGCGCTTTGGGATGAGTCTTAAAACTTATTTGACGCACTGTATATATATATATATATATATATATATATATATATATATATATATATATATATATATATATATACACATATCATACAGGTGAGTTAATATTGTTCCCTTGGTGCCTCAGTTTTGTTCGAGCACCCCCAGGGGTGATATCTGGAGGGCTCGCACCTTCTCCTATCCAAAGACCTCGTGGTAGGGCTTTTCGATCTACAGATTGAACGTACCCTTATCGGGCCTAAGCACGAAAGTATTTAAAGGCGTTCGTCGGGGCTCGAACTGAGTACCCCCAGTCTGAAGCCCAATATGCTACTATGCTACTTCGGGTCTGGGCAAATGTTATCAACTGAATACAAAAAAAAAAATATTATTCTTATAGCAGTTTATAAATTGATGAGTGGAAACATCAGCTGAAAATACCGTTAGTTCCCCAAATTGTTCTTTCGAAGACGCTGTCCTCGAGATTTCAAACTCCATCATTTCTACACCCCCACCCCCCACACACACACCAATAACTACAGATTTAAGAATAGTAATCTTTGCGCTCGCAAAGGAGAGACTGAACTTAAATTTAGAAGAACTAGAAATGACTACCTTGAGGGAAAATATACCTCCTGACACCCGATTCAAAGTAATGGAATCAACCGTGACAGAGTACCAGGTCATCAGCATACGACACAGGTCCTGGAGAGGTTTCATTTAATTGCTTCACAAATGCCGCTCTCTTTTTCTGCAGCTGTAAATAAGACTAATTATTCAAATTTCCCGATATTTAAAACCGCGCAAAAATTGCCAGAGGTAGCCTATTGATAGCGCGTTGGTGTTGGGTTGTCAGAGGCCTACACACATGGTAGTGCTGTTCCCATTCCTAATTGGGAAAAACCTTTACAGATGCCACCAATTTAAGATAAGATTGACAGTACTCGTTAAACAATTCTTTAACCAAGTCGTTAACTGATAGTTCAAAGCAAACTAATTACAGCCACCACCGGGGGACCAGATGATCCGACACATTGGCTGACCGGAAGCAGCGGGAGTTTTCCCACGCAAATGCAGAGGCTTCTAGAATGATCTGGAGTTTTCTGAAAGAGGGGGTATGTAAATGGAAGAAAGAGAGAGAAGGACGAGAGCTAACTGTGGGACGTGCTTCCCGTCTCTATGCTGGACTTTAGATCGAACTGAGTTATGACTCTTTCTCTCCGATTTTCGATTGATGATTTTTCTGAATGAGGATTGATAATGATCAATTGATAATGGAATTGTTGTATCATAGATGCTGTAAATATATATGAATAAACAAGATATGTGTATATATGTAAGGAAAGAGTAGTTCATGTGTCCATGGTAACCATAAGCGAGCTACTTAACAGCGAGGTCCCGACAGGGGTGCTCGACGAACACCATTAAATACTTTCGTGTCTAGGCTGGATATCGGAATGTTCAATCTGTGGACCGGAAAGTCCTATTATGAGGTCAGAGAGAGTGAGAGAAGATACGAGCCACTCACATGTCGCCTCTGAGGTTGCTCGATCAAAATTTAGGTGCCTCAAGGAGTGATTACGGGGAACCAGCACCACTCCCTGCATTCAAAGCAACCAACGATTCCCGCTAATTATGTGCGATTGTCGAAATTGTCAAGTGCCCCGAGTTGGCAAAACGAAACTGTGCAATGATAATAATAAAACATGAAAATACTCCTTATTTAGTAAAATGCTTGGTTGCAAAATATATTTTAATGTTAAAATGGGAGAGAGCGGATTTGCATTAAAAAATATTTTTTTTATTCGTGATTTTATAATTTATTTTAAATATTTACTAACATCTATATATTTAAGTTGCTAAGCTGACTTTTTGGGCAGTCCGGGAGAGAAAACTACTGCATCAATTTACTTCATTTTGGTCTGAACCGAAAGACTGTAATTTGTAGATTTGTCAAATTTAGATTTTGTAACCGAAATTTGTATTAATTAGAGATAATTTAGAATTAAAAAGTGATTTCTGCGCATGCTCAGTGGCATGTTTAAATCTGGCTTTAGAAACTCACTGTTTTTGAGCATGCTCAGTGACATGTTTTAATGATAAACACGTTTATTCCGAGCAGCCTCTCTAGATCTCTCTCTGCTATTTTTATTTTTATGATAATTATGTTTGTGAAATATAAGAATAAACCTCGTGGAAATTGTTTATTTCGTGCTGTTTAATTAGCGATAATTTACAATTAAAAAAATTGCTTTCTGCGCCTGCTCAGTGACATTTTTAAATCTGGCTTTAGATACTAAGCACGAGACCGCTTAAACACATTAATTTGTTTCTGCGCATTATTATGATTTTCAGCATTTGACAATGATGTGTTGAGTATAATTTGTGTATTAGTACATTTATTTACTATCTAGCCGTCTTGTTTTAACGGGTACCAACTAGTCGTTTAGATTAAGTTACATAACACCCCAAGTCAGTCTTATCTATAATTATGAAATCTATGATGCTTTTCTAACTAAAAATTTAAATAGTTTTGTCTAAATAAGGTTACTTCTTGTACAGAGTTTGTATAATCCCTGCTGTTAAAAAGCATATTCACCGCATTCCCGATTATCTGCATTTGTTAATACCCGAATAAATAAGGAAAACCGGAAAATCTACCACAACAAAAATTACCCTATCGTACTTCGGAAACTGAAAAGTTAGCCTCTTTGAAGGTATTACTCGTACATTTACTATTTCATTGGGGTTCAGTTAAAAATGATAATTAAACTTACAGAGCAAGTCTCTATATGTGATCCTTTGTTTGTAATGCAGACGTTCTTTCTCTCAATTTGTTTGTTAATTTTAACTTTTTGCAGATGTTTATCGAGGAATCAGCGCATTCATTAATCATAAAAAGAATAAGGATATTTGGAGAAGTTTACTGTGACATATATATATATATATATATATATATATATATATATATATAAATACCCGATTTATGTATATCTTAACATACTGATATTTTTTCCTTTAACAAATTGTCGTCGCATGCAAATACACACACACACACACACACACACACACACACACACACACACATATATATATATATATATATATATATATATATATATATATATATATATATATATATATATGAGGCGCTGAAAGGCAAAGTGGTGTAAGTCAGTAAGTCAAGTGATGTAAGTCCAAAGCGTTTTACTGCAAAAACTACAAAAATTTCCACTATAAATGGAACAAATTATAATTCATAATAATTATTATAATATTGCAAATAATAACTATTTGAATTCCACTATAAATTGAACATGGATAATACATTTTTGTTCTCAAATAAAAAAAGTTGCCTTAAACCACTTTGCCTTTCACCGCCTCATATATATATATATATATATATATATACACTAGCTAAAAACCTGCACTTCGCTACGGAGTACATTCAAATTAAATACAACGGTCAATGTATGCAATTAATGCCAAAAAAGGAAATATATATATTTATAATAAATACGACGATCAATGTATACAATTGGTGTAAAATATATATATATATATATATATATATATATATATATATATATATATATATATATATATATATATATATTTATAAGAAAATCGTAAGGGATATTTTTTTTTTTTTTTTTGGATAATATCCAATCGTCTACTGCCTTAGAAAGAAAAAAATTTTTTTTTTGTCTATTTAGTTGTTATGCACGTGACGATAAATCTATTTAAAGTACCACAAAAAGAAATTACGGGATCAACATTTAATAAATTAAATTCTAAAAATTAATCTTTAAAAATTCACCAAAAATCAGAAAACAGAGGTAAAGTTTTGAGAATGATTTCATTTTCAAGGAATTTTTATGATCTTTCTTGTGATATAAATTTTATAACCCTCAATTTATTATTTTAAATGCAAACTTAAAAAAAGTTTCTAAAACAGCTTAAAAATTTAATTTAAAAAATCTAAGAAGAATTTTTCAAAAATCTCTCTTAGTGCACTCCTACACTATAAGAAGAATCGCCATGCAAAATTTCAGCCCTTTAGGTCCAGCGGTTTGGTCTGTACGTTGTATGTCAGTGAGTCAGTGAGTCAGTCGGTTACGGAACTGTTATATATATATATATATATATATATATATATATATATGTAAATATACATAATATATATATATATATATATATATATGTACATACATATATATATATATATATATGTATATATACATATGCATATATATATATGTATATATATATATATATATATATATATATATATATATATATATATATATATATATATATAATAATAATAATAATAATAATAATAATAATAATAATCATTTAAAGAATTCGTTTCTCTGACAGAATTTAAGGTAGATACAAGGTATTGACAATCAAAAACTCTCCACGGAAAGCATCTCTATAATCAAGATAATTGCCCAACTGGGTGACGCCGCAATCAAATTCTTTGTCTTTCATTGCTTGAATCAGCTGTAAAGTATTTTAATCGACCAGACACTGCGGCCAGCCAGTTTTGCTTTCTCAGACAAACGTATATCATTGTATAAATTGCGAATTCCGCACCCCTACACCATTATAACTCTGTTCAAATATTGATTCACATATACTCGCCCATTTATCCAGCGCTGGGCGTGGTGTTGTTTCGGCAGTTTCAAACGCCGTACTTCATCATACATCATTTCACAAGGGCTGTAGTATTATTTTTTTCTTTTTCCGTTAATTTCAAGGTTTCGGAGACCTTCGAGCTCTTAATAGTATATACCAGACAGGAAAGAGACATATTGGTCATGAATGTTGAATCGAATATTTTCGTTATGCAGAAATTATTATTAGATAGTCTTAAAACGGGGGTTTTATAGCTTTTCGCGTTCATAAGAACATTGTAGACATAACATCGTATAGTATCTGACTAGACTATCAAAATTGAGGATTGTATAGCATATGTTAGCGAATTCGAAATGTGTGTATATATATATATATATATATATATATATATATATATATATATATATATATATATATATATATATATATGTATGTATATGTATATATATATATATGTATATATATATATATATATATATATATATATATATATATATATATATGTATGTATGTATATGTATATATATATATATATATATATATATATATATATATATATATATATATGTATATTTATATATATATGTATATATATATATATATATATATATATATATATATATATATATATATATCTAATATATAAAAATGAATGTTTGTATCTCTGTAATTGTATAGAAATCCACAGTTTAGGAGCAACGATCGTGAAATTTTAAATACAGGCGTCTTTAAAAACAGCCGAGGGTCTGAAGAACTTCAAAAATCGAAATTAATTACCGGTGATTTTTAATTAATAAAAAACCACAATTTTGAAACTAAATGTAAGCTGTTACACTTTGTGGCATCATCCCTCTGAATATGGCGTCCACGTTAGGGTTAGCTGACAGTGAGCGAAAAGATAAAAATAAATAAAATCAAAAAGTTTCAAGTTATATATTAAACCAGAATAATAAATGAAAATAATAATCTTTCAAGTCAGATTTTATACTTTAAGACATACGATCGATTAACGATCGTCGTTTATTTTCGCCGTGTTATTTTCTAAACAAACTTTTTCTGTTGCCATTTTCATTTCAGACATTTCTTATTGAAACGATGTAATGCGTAGTAAATGCGTTAAATATTTCTTATCTAAAATTTATATTTTAAAACATTTCAGTGAAATTAACATCGTCTTCAGATTATAAACAGACGTTATTTGTTGCTATTTTCATTTTAGAAATTTCTTATTAAAATGATGGAATTCTCCGATATATTTCCATAGTGGAGATTTAGACACATTACAGAATTTAAAAAAAAAAAACCTTTTGTGTAATTTATATATTTGTGTGTGTTTAATTATTTCAAGTGACTCTAAAGTGGGCGTGGCATTTTTTCCACTAGCGTGAAAAATCAGAATAATATTGAATTATTTAATTTTTTTTTTTTTTTTTTGCTCCTCAGACGACAGTAGCAGCGAGTGGCAGTAGTTACACAAGTTTGAATTTGAAACATTGTTTTGTTGTTTCCTAAAAGAAGCAATAATCCGTTACTGTATTTTATATTGTTCTTAATTTTATAATTCACGATGTACTTTTAAAAGCATAAAAATTAGTATATCTTAACTAAAAAGAATCAGTCTAAACTTAAGCACAGTTTTGCGATTTATTTACGGTTAACTATGTTTGTGTTTAGCTATTCCATTTGTTTGTTTTAAAAAAATGATTTTTTAAAGGTTTTTTTGGTGCTTTATGGTAAAATAGCACTTAAAAATTAAAAAAAAGAAACAAAAACTTAACTGTAAATAGCATACTTTTTCTATAAATTGGTCAATTTGAAGTAATTTTTATTGAAATTTAGCTAAAATGCTTATAACTGCAAAAAATCTTAATGCTACTATTTTAATTTCCCAAGCACAATTCTAAAAATGTTATAAAATACGCAGCCCTACTTTCCGATTTAGTACAAGAATTTAAAATTGATTTCAGGACTTCGGGGAAAATAAACAATTTTTGTTTTTGCATGTTTTCTATTCTATTTACAGTCGATATAGATATAATGCTAGCAAATTGTCAAATGGAATGCATAGAGTTGCAATCTGACATTTAACTTAAAGAGAAATTCAATCGAGTCTCTTTGTTGTACTCATAAATCATACCTGCCCAGATATAAATATCCTTCACTGCATAGTCAAGCGTTATTCTGGTCATCAACGTTTGGAAGCACGTACATCTGAGAACAACTATTTTCAAGAGTTTCAACTATTTTGAAGCACACTAAGAGTCAAATTCGAACCAAAATTTATTCGTTGTTTTTTAGTATTGATGTGTATGACATTTCCCATCCCTTTTTTATACTATGTTTAATTTTTCATGCAGAGTTCACAAGGCAAAAGACAATTTGACAATTTTACTTTTCAGCTTTTAGTGATGAAAGGCTGAATCTATCTAAATTCTGAGATGTGTATAACATTTCACATGTTTTTTTCCTATGCTATTTATACTAGTTTTTAAGTTGACTTTGGTTAACAAACATTCATATTGAACCCGAATCAAGAAACGAGAAACATAGTTTATGAAGGTACTTCAGATGATATTTGGATCAGTTTAATTGAACAGAGATTTATATGGAGTTTAATAAGGACAGAATGTTTCTATTATTGCTACAGAATCTTGCATTTATGGTGCGTGTAGCCCAAACTGCAGATTTCTGTTAATTTTTTCATCAGTCAGTGCCTTTAACAAATACTTTAATACTTTATTTATATATTTTTTTGGCTACAGAATCCTGCATTTATGGAGGTATTTATATGGACAATTAGACATTTTTACTTTTAAGCTTTTAGTGATTTATTATAAATGTATATATTTTATGATATTTATACTGTTATTAAATCTATGTTATTTATACTGTGTTTAGTTTTTAAATTACTTTTTGTTAACAAACATTAGACAATTTGACATTTTTAATTTAAACTTGAAAAATGAAACGCTGAATCTACTAAAATTCTGAGATGTGTATAACATTTCACATGTTTTTTTTTAAATGTTATTTATGCTGTGTTTACTTTTTTAATCAATTTTGTTTAACAAACATTCGACAAAATGACATTTTTACTTTTCAGCTTTACTTTTTAAAACTCTTAACTTTCCAAGAGACAATTTGACATTTTTTCCTTTTCAGCTTTTAATGATTTATTATAAATGTATATATTTTATGTTTTACTTTTCAGCTTCTTTTGCTCCAAAGATGAAAGGTTAAATCTAGATGAATTCTGAGGAGTTAATTATAAATTTATATATTTTTATATTGGATTTTTTAAAAATTATTTGGGTGTATAACATTTCACATGCTTATTTTTCTATGTTATTTATACTGTGTTTAGTCTTTAAATTGATTTTGGTTAACAAACATTCGACAAATTGATATTTTTACTTTTCAGCTTTACTTTCCAAAAGATAATTTGACATTTTTCCTTTTCAGCTTTTAGTGGTTTATTATAAATGTATGTATATTTTATGTTTTACTTATCAGCTTCTTTTGCTCCAAACATAGAAGGTTAAATCTTGCTAAATTGTTTAGATTTTAAATTGATTTTGGATAACAAACATTCCACAATTTGACATTTTTACTTTACAGCTTTTAGTGGTACAATGATGAAAGACTGCATCTAACCAAAATACTGAGATATGTATAACATTTCACATGCTTTTTTTTTTTGGCTATGTAATTTATACTGTGTTAAGTTTTTAAATTGATTTTGGTTAACAAACATTCCACAATTTGACATTTTTACTTTACAGCGTTTAGTGGTACAATGATGAAAGACTGCATCTACCAAAATACTGAGATATGTATAACATTTCACATGCTTTTTTTTTGGTTATGTAATTTATACTGTGTTAAGTTTTTAAATTGATTTTGGTTAACAAACATTCCACAATTTGACATTTTTACTTTACAGCTTTTAGTGGTACAATGATGAAAGACTGCATCTACCAAAATACTGAGATATGTATAACATTTCACATGCTTTTTTTTGGCTAATTTATACTGTGTTAATTTTTTAAATTGATTTTGGTTAACAAACCTTCTTAAAATTCCGGGCAACGCCGGGTACTTCAGCTAGTATATATATATATATATATATATGTATGTATGTATATGTATATATATATGTATATATATATATATATATATATATATATATATATATATATATATATATATATATATATATATATATATATATATATATATATATATATATAAATGAGGATTGTAGCATATTCTAGCAAATTCGACATGTATATTATATACAGTGGAACCTCGCATAACGAGCATAATTCGTTCTAGAGTCTTACTCGTAATGCGAAACACTTGTTAAGCGAAACAATTTTTCTCATATAAATTAATGTAAAATACGATAATGCGTTCCATGCCAAAAAATACTCAAAATATTTTAGATGTAACGTTTATTACTTAAAGAAAATTACTTATACATAAATTCTTAAGGAGCAAAATCATCCATATGTATTTTATTATTTACGAATTTATCACACATATCTATTTTTTTACTAGAAAGCTATCTAGCGACATTTGTTTTTCTCGGCGCTTCAAAATTTGCTGAAAATGTGTCACCGCATTGTCATTGAATAAATTTATAGCGCGCATAGTCACCGTCTTATCAAGGGGATGCTTTGTAACTTACGATGCAACAGTTTCCCATGCTTTCATCATTTCTTTTATTGCGCCAGATGATTGTTTCTTTGCTGTTTCTTCGTCCTTCGTCACTGACAAACTCTCCTCTACAACTGCTTGCTGTGAAAGACACTGCAATTCTATTAGCTGTTCGGTGGTCAGCTCTTGGTTGTGCTCTTCCACAAGCTCTTCAATATCATTGTTATCCTCCAGTCCCATGATATTTGCTTCTCAAACCATCCATGACTACCCTTAAATACTTTTTTTCGGCCGTTGATGATCCCGGTGACGTGAAGAGGGGACTTTCTTCCACGTCACTCGTTATGCGAAATGTTGCTCGGTAAGCGAGCCATTTTACGATTTATTTTGCTCGTTATGCAAGGTGCTCGTTAAGCGAGGTTCCACTGTATATATATATATATATATATATATATATATATATATATATATATATATATATATATATATATATATATATATATATATATATATATATATATATATATATACAGTGGAACTTGGTTAATACGAGAGGCTTTGAATCACTGAAAATGCTCGTTTTAACCGTTACTCATACAAACCGTGAAAAAATAATTTAGGATCAAAATACATCGGTTTTAAAAGAATGATTAAAAATATAAACAATTTGCTACATATTAAAGTTAAATAATTAGAATAACTTACCATTACTTCACTGTAATTGTATTGTATTTAAACAAAATTTGGAATACCCGAAAGATCAATCGTTAACTTTTATCTTTAAAATATTTAATTGTATTTTAAATTTGAAAAGGCAAAATTATTTGTGTACAGATACAAGCAATATTAGTACTTTAAAATATTCAGTAAGTTTAATCTGTTTAGTATTGGCTTTCATTTGAAAATCCCTTAAACTTCGCCTAATAATACTCAGTGCCTTTAAAGAGTTTTCATCTTCAAAGTAAAAAAAAAAAAATACAGTCAGTTGAAGACGAACAGCCCGCGCTTCACTGTAATTCACAATTGGTAGTAATGATTCTTGACTGTGATCTTCATCTTCACTTGGACTTTCATTTCGGCTTCAGTTAGAGCTCATTCCATATTGAATTATGTCCTCGTCTGTTAATATACCTGAAGTCAACACTTCATGGTGACAACGTTAACATAATCATCAAAATTTTCACATTCATCAAATGCGTCCAAGCTTTGTTTTTTAAGCCATTGGCGTAATGGATCGTCCTCTTCTTCTGTTCATTTTAGAACAGATTTAATAAAACTTTTATTGTGGAAGCAGAAACATCCCATGCATCATGCATTAACCTTATCGCCCTTAAAACATCAATGTGGACCAATTTCTTTTCCATGTTTTCTATGATCATCAGAGTAAAAAAAAAGTCAAAAATGACATTTAAAACACCGAATAGTACCTTAGTCCATAGGTTGCATCACAGGTTTTGCATTCGGTGGCAAAAATTGAAATTCGGTGTTTGAAAGATTCTTCACTTGTGAGGGCACTGCACACAAATAAACAGCTCTGCGAATGGCTAACAAAAACATGATAAGAGAGCTTTTTATCGGTTTTCTACGCGGAATATCTGGAGAACGGCGTTCTGTGATTGGTTTCTAGCCTCTGTCGTATGCAAATTTCCGCCGTGCGCCCCGATCGTGTCTTTGTTGGCCGTTCGCAGAGGTGTTTTTTGTGCGTGCATAACGCGTCCGTTTTTTGTGATACACGTACCGTTCCAACGCTTTTTAGGGCTTTCGCATGCGCTGAGCATTTTGCGACGGGAAAAAGTTGGCGTTGTCATTTGAAAATTTCGAGTTTCTATACCTGTGACCGTAACCATGAGCGTCACTGTGTTGCCGTTCTCAGAATCCTGAACTCATGCCTCTGAATAACTACATCTGAAATCTCATCTCGATAGGTTGAACGGAACGGCCGCTAGAGGTCCATATATCGGGAAAGTATTTTTTATATATACACATTATATATATATATATATATATATATATATATATATATATATATATATATATACATATTTTTTTATTTTATTTATTTATTTATTTATTTATTTTTTTTTTTTGACGACTCGAAATCCTATAGCAATGTGGGGTCGGAAATGCTTTCGTGCAGGTAATCGTCATTTCGTACAAGGACTCAGAGTTAGTAGAATAGGTAATTATACGAACGCAGAGTTAGGCGACATGCATTTGGTGTACGGGGCTGTAGATTATAGTGGAGCAGCCGCCGTAAATACCTAGACGTCAGATTTGGCCAACAGTGGATCGGACGTGGTGGTTTGGTGCGTTGGCCTGGTCGGTCACCAGACATATAATGTCTTGATTTTTATTTATGGGTACATATGAAAACACGGGTTTATGACACCCCCGTTGACAATGCTGAGGAGCTGGTTGCAAGAATCGCAGTAGCGGCGGGAGAAATTCGAGATGAGCCTGGATTATTCCAGAATGTTCGGAATTCCATGCGCCGGAGATGTGAGGTCTGCATTGCAGTCGGTGGAAAAAACTTCGAACAATTACTTTGACCTCTGTACCTTTTGTTTTTGTACATTTGTTATTAAAACGATTATCCACTTACGGTCTCTTTCTTTATGGTTTTCTGGATACATCACCGCTTCAGGAAAGCATTTCCGATCCCACATTGCTATATGATTTCGAGTCGTCAGGATGTATCTTACCCCTCAAAGAAGTTTTGAAATGTTTAACTGGGACACCTTGTATACACACACACACATATATAAATACATATGTATATATATCCATATGTATATATATATATATATATATATATATATATATATATATATATATATATATATATATATATATATATGTATATGTATGTATATATGTGTATCAATACGTATATATATACATATACATATATATATACATATATATATATATATATATTTATATATATATATATATATATATATATATATATTTATATATATATATATATATATATATATATTTATATATATATATATATATTTATATATATATATATATATATATATATATATATATATATATATATATATATATATATATATATATATATATATATATATATATATATATATATATATATACTACATAACTATATTGGTTACCATGGCTGTACTTTTTTAAGCTTCCGACCTTAATACTTTGATATATACTCTCACAGTATATATCAAACGGAAGACAGAAAAATTGGTGATGAATGGTAAAGAGATTTTTTTATGAAAAAATTAACTCTGCAGTTATCGGTGAATAATTCTATTGGCATTTAACCAAAGAGTATTATTCTTTCCGTATGTATCACTTCTAAAAGGGATGCCAAAAGTTAGAATATTAGATATTTATAAAATGGAGTTTTTTATAGCTTTTCTTGTTCAAAAGAACGTTCGGTAGTCACTGACTCTGTCAAAAATGAGGATCGTATAGCTTGTCCTTCAGAGAAAGATAATTAGATATGTGTAATAGTGGAGATAAGACATTTGAAATAACTTCGTTTAGTTAATTATACATGTTAGGAGTTCAGACAATGTAGGTCTCATTATATATATATATATACATATATGTATGTATATGTATATATATATATATATATATATATATATATATATATATATATATATATATATATATATATATATATATATATATATATATTTATAGATACACACACACACACATGTATATATATATATATATATATATATATATATATATATATATATTTATAGATACACACACACACATGTATATATATATATATATATATATATATATATATATATATATATATATATATATATATATATATATATATATATATATTTATATATGCATACATATATGCACGTGTACACTGTGTTCAAGTGTAACTTTAGAGATTTTCATAATAAATTTTCAAGGGTTGTTTAACCAGCTTGTCCCGCCTCTTTGGTGATCTCAAATCTCTTGTACGCGTACTTAAATGCGCATACGCATACACGTACTTGGTAAAAATGAAAAGTGGAATAGTTGAAAGACACTCATAAGAAAGTTTTCCTCTCATTAACTTTCATGAGTCTGCCGAATTAAATGTCACGTTTCCTGCTTTGCGTCGTTTTTCTCTTTTTTCGGGATTCTCTATTTCTCCTCGTTGCAATGTAATATGCATTAGAATGTATAGTAGAAATGTCTGTGCAGGGAACTAACTTTCGCTGACGATGCAAATTTTCATACATCCATCATTTTGAAAGCTTAAAATTTCAACTACTCACACAACATATTATTTTATGCCAAATAATCTTATTCTTCTTAGGAATAATGAATGCTCTTATTACCTGATTAACCATATATATATATATATATATATATATATATATATATATATATATATATATATATATATATATATATATATATATATATATATATATATATATATATATATATACAGTATGTCCAGCGAAGAAGTCCCTGATTTAAAAAATTAAAAATCTCGAAAACAAATTTCTGTAGAAGAATGCAACAAACGGTATGTTTATCGTGAAAGCTGTAAGAATTTTATACACTAATTTTCGAAATAGTTACAAAAGCTGCTAACAGATGGCGCTGTTCATCAAATTTTTATTGGTGCAGGAATGGGTCGGCCTCCATATTTGCCGGAGCTGAGTCCCTGTGATAATTTTTTGTGGGACATATTAAAATATACTGCCTACAGGAACCGTCCCACCACGTTGGACGAGCTTCAATCGGCGATCTGTGTAACAGGTCGATTTCTGTTGAGACACTACAGAGTGTGATGGGAAATTTTATTGATTGTTTGTGCCACCTCCGTATAGCGAATGGTGGACATTTTGAAAAGATTATGACGTAGTGATTGCAAAGACTGCTTGCAAAGACTACAAGTTTATATATGCATGCTGATACGAGTTGTAGAGTGCTATTTGGGGGCAGATCTTGTAACTATTTCGAAAATTAGTGTATAAAATTCTTACAGCTTTCACGATAAACATACCGTTTGTGCATTCGTCTACAGATCTTTGTTTTCGAGATTTTTAATTTTGATATCAGGGACTCCTTCGCTGGACACACAGTATATGTATATATATATATATATATATATATATATATATATATATATATATATATATATATATATATATATATATATATATATATATATATATATATACATATATATATATATATATATATATATACATATATATATATATATAAAATTTAAATTTTGACGTTTGAATGGTGGGATGTAATGTGATATCTCTCTTACATGATATATTTATTGTTTCTTAAAATGGAATCATTAGAAAAACTCTTAGTTTTCGAAAGGACAACAAGGGTTGTTGCAAAACTCATCGGTGTACCATTTTTCCTGGGGAGCCAAAAAAATTGTTACAGGCGTGCGTATGCAAATAGCGGTGAAATGCAACCAATCAGCGCAATGCGAGGCGGTCGGCAGCACCTATATAAGACAACAGGTGTCTGGCGAAGCTGTTTGATCGGTTCCTGCTGCTATAATCGCAGGTTATCAGGATTTGTTTAACTTTGAACGTGGTGTTATAGTGGCGCACAAGAGATGGGACATAGCATCTCCAAGGTAGCGATACAATTTGGATTTTCGCGCACGACCATTTCACGAGTGTACCGTGAATATCAGGTATCCAGCAAAACATCGAATCTCCGACAGCGGTGGGTCTCGAAAAAGTGCTTGAAAGAACGGGACCGTCGACGACTGACGAGAATCCTTAAGCGAGATGGACGTGCAACACTTCCTCAAATTTCTGTGGATTTCAATGCTGGGGCATCAACAAGTCTCAGCGTGCGAACTCTTCAATGGAACGTCATTGATATGGGCTTTCGGAGCTTCAGACCCATTCGTGTACCGTTGTGGACTGCACGGCACAAAGCTTTACGTCTTGCCTGGGCCCGCCAACACCTCCATTGGACTGTTGATGACTGGATACATGCTGCCTTGTCTGACGAGTCACATTTCCAATTGTATAGGGCGGATGGACGTGTACTGGTATGGAGACCATCTCATGAATCTATGGACTGTACATGTCAACCGGGGACTGTTCAAGCTGGTGGAGCCTGTGTGATGGCATGGGGCGTGTACAGTTTGCGAGATATGGGACACCAATACGTCTAGAGATGACTTTGACGAATGATGGGTACATAAGCATCCTGTCCGATCATCTACACCCTTTCATGTTCATTGTGCATTCCGACGGACTTCGACAATTCCAGCAGGGCAATGTGGCACTCCACACGACGAGACTTGCTACGAAGTGGTTCCAGAATCACTCTTCTGACTTTAGACACTTCCATAGGCCACCTAGATCCCCAGACATGAACATTATTGAGCATATCTTGGATGCCTTTCAACGTGCTGCTCAGAAGAGATCTCCACTCCCTCACACTCCTATGGATTTGTGGACTGCCCTGCAAGATTCATGGTGCGAATTCCTCCAGGATACCTCCAGACATTAATCGAGTCCATGCCACTTCGTGTTCCGGCACTTCTGCGTGCTTATGGGGACCCTACATAAATTAGGCAGGTGTACCAGTTTTTTTTTGGATCCTCAGTAGAGAAATACATACCAGAGCTTCACGTATGAAACATATGACACCACTTTTCTGCCCTTCGTTCCATGAAAAAACCTTTTGCCACTGCCATATTTTTGAGATAGAGGCAAACTTGGAGCATTTGAGGTTCATCTGATGGAAGATGCACCACTGAGTCTTGCAACAACCCTGTCCTTTCAAAACACCAGATTTGCTCATGAAAAATCCATTTGCATGATGCCAGATTTTTTTTAAAAGAAAATAAATGATGACGATCTGTAAATATTTTCCATGCCGTAGGTTGAAGTTTCCTATTTTGAATAGTTTCGTTCTAATATGCAATTGATAGATCATGTCAAAGTAGGCTTTTTTGATGGGTTCCTACAGAGTTATTAGCAGCATTTTTGTACAACGTTTGGTAGCTTGAATAATTATATATATATATATATATATATATACTAGCTGAAAACCCGTACTTCGCTACGGAGTACATTCAAATTAAATACAACGGTCAATCTATGCAATTAATGCCAAAAGTATGTATAAATATATTTATGATAAATCCAACGATCAATGTATGCAATTGATGTAAAAAGAACGAAAAAATATATTTATAAAAAAAATCGTAACCGATATTTTTATAGACAAAATAATGTAGAAGAAAATATTCAAATTAAATCTAATAGAACATACTAAAGAATATAGTACAGTTAATATAGTACAGTTTGAGGAACATATCTTTTACTGTATTTTCATATTTTTTTGGATAATGTCCAATCGTCTGCCACAATAGCAAGAAAAAAATAATTTTTTTGTCTATTTCGTTATCATGCAAGTGACGATAAATTAATTTAAAATACCAGAAAAAGAAATCACGTGACCAGAATTTAATAAATTAAATTCTAAATATTAATCTTTAAAAATTCACCAAAAATCAGAAAAGGGAGGTAAATATTCGAAAAAGATCTCATTTTAAAGGAATTTTTATGATCTTTCTCGTGATATAAATTTTATTACCCTCAAAATATTATTTTAAATGCAAACTTAAAAAAAGTTACTAATTAACAGCTAAAAAACTTAATTAACAGCTAAAAATTTAATTTTAAGAAATCTAAGAAGAATTTATCAAAAATCGTTCTTAGTGCACCCCTACACTGTAAGAAGAATCGCCATGCAAAATTTCAGCCCTTTAGGTCCAGCGGTTTGGTCTGGGCGTTGTATGTCAGTCAGTCAGTCAGTCAGTTACGGAACTCTTTTATATATATATATATATATATATATATATATATATATATATATATATATATATATATATATATATATATATATATATATATACAGTGATTTCCGCTTATAAGAATCACGTTTGTTATTACTGTTTGATTCTTATAAGCGGTTGATTCTTATAGCCGAAATTTCGGTATTTTGGACAGGAACACACCTACCTATTTATACATATATTAGATAATTTACTATAAAATACTCTTTAATTTACGTTAATTATCTTTTATTAAAATTATTTTTATAATTTTAAAAATACAACTTAATTTCTAGACCTATAAGTAGATAGACTTCTCTTACTATAATCATCTTACACCACATGATTATAGTAAGAGAAGAAAAAAATCCAATATTTGTTACAACATATCTACTAAACAGTTTAACATTTCAACCACAGAAAGGGTATAAGAAAAAGTTTTCTATGTTAGTTTGGCGTAATGAAGTTTTCAGGAGGCTGTTTATACCTCTTTCAATACCAATAGTCTCAGACCAAGATTCACCATCAAGCTTACGTTTCACGGTTTGATAACATGTTGAATCTAATAATGTCACGTTTTCCTAAGTGATAGTGGACACTTCCCCGATGATTTATGTGTTTCAGGGTTCAGGAAGCCGCGACCAGGATGTGGGAGGTGGGAAAAAAGAGTCCCTGTCTTTGTTTGTCAGTGGAGAAAAGTGAAATCGGATCCACACGATTAGGATTCCTCTGGGTCAAGCTAATAGGACAGTGTTTAGCTAAAGCGTTTAAGGGGAAATTTTTTGCGATATTGATTCTTACAACCACTGTTCACTATAAGCGGTGGTTACTATATATATATATATATATATATATATATATTATATCCACGAGAACTTCAACTCTTAGGCTAGCTTTCATCTTAAATTAAAATATAAGTTAATTAATACTAAAATCAAAATTGAAGTGAAAATCAAGTAAAATTAAGAAAGGAAATATATATTTTGCTTTGACAATGCGATTTTCGTTAGATAGATATCTGTGAAGATGGGGAACAAAAGATGGCAGACTCCGACATTATAACACATATTTGAAATACATTTACTTATCTGGGAATACTGGGTTTGCTTTTTATAGCAGTTATTAAGTTCTTTAACTGCATTTTATCGATTGCATATCGACTATATCGCGACTGATGAGTCATAGAAGCTGCATTGTAACTTCCGATAACGTGATCGATAACCTTATAATAGCCTAGTGTCTCAACTTGTTTGTCCAGAATCTGTAGATTCCTAAATATTTTTGTTCTTTTGCATGGCCTTTAAATTTTTTTCTTCTATTAATGATTGATGCCTTACTGTTTTCACGTTCTGATAAAATCTATTTTAATCGATATCAGTCTATATACCATCCTCTATTCACTGTGATAGCCATATTTTACACAGAATGAAAAATGTAGATATATTATAAAATTTATGAATTACAGTATATTATGGTTGTAATTAAATTTAATTAAAATTAGTATTCAAATGTTGTACAATCAGCACTAATACCGAAATTCTGGAGATCCGAAATGGCACCTATAATTTCAAGGCCACCCTAACCCACCCACCCACACACACACACACACACACACTACTGGCCAAAAGTATTGCAATTTTGAGAAATCTAGCATTTTTTCAAGAATAAGCCCCAAAAAATAATATTTTTTCAATGCAACTGATATTTTTTTAATGTCAATATGTTAAATTTTTTTAAAGACAAGATATAATTAAGTTATTGAACAAAAATAATTGTTTAATTTTACAAAAAACTAGCAGCCCGTCCCGACTTTGTCCGGGTTGAACAGAATATTATACCAATAAATTTCCAGTTGATAGCCAATAAATTGTAAATCTTTTTTTACCTTAATAATAACCTAAATAATATCTTAAATTAATATTACGTTAGTTAATAATTAAAGTTAATTTCTTAAAAGAAAAAGGCGTGCCGGCGAACGGCTAGGTTCGAACCGCTACCGTCTGAACAGAAGCCCACCACGATAGCACCACGTTAAGGATCATTAAAATTTCGGCAAAAAAGCGGTAGAGTACAGTAGCGGTAACAATGCAGATTGTTAGGATTAAGCCCCTAACTTTATTTCTACTGATCATATATATATAATATATAGCCTATGTCCATTTGGAATAATGTACCTTTCAAACAGTGAAAGAATTTTTGAAATAGGTGCAGTGGTTCTGGAGATTACCCTCCACGTACAAAATCGCTCTCTCTTTATATATAAGTATAGATAGCATACAAAAGATGCACAGGTTATCAGAAATCGGCATCCATTTTGGTTCCCCGGAATAAAATGAAATAAATTAACTATTTCAAGTTCTTCTGAGCAGAAAAGATAATAAATGAGTGCAATTGAACCGAAAAGCATTTAATATGTTGTTGGGACGCCTCTCGCTTTGATCAAAACAGCCTCTCTTTTAGGCATGGAATCGACAAGGTTTTGCAACACTTCTTTCGGTATTTCATGGTGCCAAATTTTAATTATTACTGTTATGCGGGTTTTTCACTTTCAACCTTGTCTTATATATCACGCTTTTATCTTTCTACTGCATCACTGCACAATTTACCTAAAAGTAAATTCCTGAAAAATTCGATAACTTGCAATTATACTATTCTGTTTTTTATTCTTATTTTGATGTAAAGGCACTATAGTCTAGAATCCTATTATTCATAAAGGTTAAAAAAACAAGGTCTTTGTACCGTGTTCTATAAAAAAAATAGCAGTCAGATGATTATTCACCAGACATTTCCATCTTGAATTTATGCCAACTAAGAAAAAAGAAAATATCTACTTTTTCACATTTAACGTTCTTGTAGTGAGTGATTAACGTATGTAAAAAAACAATTTCTTTGGCACCCTACATTCTTTTGCTATAAAATTAATGCTCTAAAGTTTATACATAGTGGGACGTACGAACTTTATACATTAACATTTGATTTAGAGGGTAACTGGGAAGCAAGACACAATTTAGAAAAAATGTTAGAAGTCAATATGTCTGCGATAGAGTTTTCAGATAACTGTTAACATAAAAAGTATGCTAATAGCATTCTGTATGGGTTTAGCCTGCCAAAAGATTACCTATCGATAATTTTATTCGATGTAGCCTGGGAGAGACAAGTTTTTGACACCTGCTCTTCTGCTTTTTAAGGGGACGAGAACCTTCAACTCCGAAGTCCTTAATTTTCAGTTTTTAACTCTATATACAGAATTTGAATAATTAATATTCTTTTTACTACATTGAAGATCCTTAGAATTCAAAATAAGGATTTTTTGGCAAAATAATGCTTTTTTTAAAAAAAATTTTTCAAAATGCTCCACACGTGTTCCACATCGTTTAAAAACCTTAAATTTTTTAGTGTAAGTTAACCATATTTATATGAAAATAATTGTGCATAGATTTTTCTTGTATGAATTTAAAGACTTGAAATATTTTTTTAAAAATTTTCCTCTTATTTTTTTATGTTTGTGCATGTTTTTAATTGAAAAATGTAAATCCGAAAAATATTTGTGGTTTCAAAGAATGATGCACAATTTTGTGACAAACACTTCAATTAACAACCCTGAGAAATTAGGTAGAAATCAGAAGAAAATTAATAAGCATAGAGCATTTTCAAAAATTCCTCAGAAGAATTTTTTGAAAAACAGGTTCTTCCATAAAATACTTATTTATGAGTTCTAAGTGTCTTCAATGTAGCAAAAAAGATTATTAATTATTTTCATTGTGTATATACAGCAAAAATTGAAAACTTAAAAAAAAGGGTCTATTGAAGGTCTCTTGTTCCCTTAACGTGTATATTAAATTGACCTCGCCTCTAAAATAGTCACTGTTTTCAAATTAAAACAACTTAACTTTAATTTAATTTCATTCAATTATATATATATATATATATATATATATATATATATATATATATATATATATATATATATATATATATATACATATATACATATATATATATAGATAGGACGAAGTTGAAAGTGAAAAACCAGTAAGAGCTCTAAAACTACTTGCAGCCAGGAACTCAAAACATGAAAAGATAAGTATTAAATAGGTTTTAGACAGCATCTCTTCATCAGCGGTGCCGATACTGTCTAATAACTAATAGATTGTTTCTGATAAGTATGATCTAAACAATAAACATTCTTAGACACCGTACAATCCATTAGAAACAGAAGAATTGAATTAATAGTTACTTATTCATGGAACTCCAAGCCTGGCGCTAGACACAGTGGCTCTAGACAAACTTCCACTATGTATAATAACTTTCACTAATATGTTCTATGTTAACTTAAATTTATATATTGGCTTTTCAGCCTTTTATCTATTGTTTGGTCACTAACATATCTTTGCTAATTACACACACACACACACACACACACACACACACACACACACACATATATATATATATATATATATATATATATATATATATATATATATATATATATATATATATATATATATATATACATATATATATATATATGCATGTACATATATGTATATATATATATATATATATATATATATATATATATATATATATATATATATATATATATATATATATATACATATATATATATATATGCATGTACATATATGTATATATATATATATATATATATATATATATATATATATATATATATATATATATATATATGTATGTATGTATATATATATATATTTTTTTTTTTTTTCACCATTAAAGTGGGAAATGTATTTAGCAATATAACCTTTCTGTAATTTTCTAAAGTTTACATAACTGTTATGTTGAGATGTATTGAATAACATTTTCTAAACGCACGAAGTTTCATTTTACTTGTTTTTCGAAGAGTTAAAAGAGAATTTAAACTGCAACGTTTTGAAGAAATTGCATTGAAACACATATCCTTATTCATTAAATGAATTCAATAGACCATAAACGGGTTTGATTTGTGGAGGTGTGCTTTGCATTTGTATGATATGCTAGAAAAATATTCAAGAATAAGACATACAGGGGTTGTTTTCTTCGAATATCAACAATGATTCTGCAACAGCGTATATAGTGAAATTGATTTCCAAATTAATATCAAACTAGGGCTTTAATTTCTTTCCTTGAAAAGAAATTAAAATATGAAATCACCTTCACATCTCGCCAAATTCATCTATATTTAAAAAAAAAATCTTTAAATGACTTTCCTGAAAAATCATAATAATTTTAATATTTTTAATTCATCAGATTTGTAGATTTAATAGATGTCCATACTCTCAAAATTACTTCCTGAATCTGGCTATTTGCACCAAATTATTTTTTTTTTGTCTATTTAGTTGTTATGCACGGGACAATAAATTTATTTAAAGTACCAGAAAAAGAAATCACGTGATCGGCATTTAATAAATTAAATTCTAAAAATTAATCTTTAAAAATTCATCAAAAATCAGAAAATAGAGGTAAAGATTCGAAAAGGATTTCATTTTAAAGGAATGTTTATGATCTTTCTCGCAATATAAATTTTATAACCCTCAAATTATTATTTTAAATGCAAACTTAAAAAAAGTTACTAAAACAGTTTAAAAATTTAATTTAAAAAAATCTAAGAAGAATTTTTCAAAAATCTCTCTTAATGCTCCCCTGCACTATAAGAAGAATCGCCATGCAAAATTTCAGCCCTTTAGGTCCAGCGGTTTGGTTTTTGCGTTGTATGTCAGTCAGTCAGTCATTGAGTGAGTCAGTTACGTAACTGTTTTATATATATAGATTATTATTACATGTTTGATAACATCTTTGGCGCTGCCCTCTGTAGAGTATTGTAAAGACTATTTAGTGTTTGGGTTATTTAAAATCATTTTAATTTGTATTAAAAATACTCTCCCCAATATATATAAATCACAGTTTTCATACAATATTTTTTTTTCCACATTTGCTGTTCATTTCAATGGAAGGATCTCTACAAATTTGTATAATTTAAAATGATATTTGATTTTAAAATCTCATTTCTTTTGTCGAGTTGAGGATTATAGTTGCTAATAAATCAAATAAATCATTAGTCATTGTTAGATACCTATAAGTATTAAATATTTTGTCTCTCTAAATCGTCCACATGCTCGAGAGCTAAAATATTTTATACTCAGATGTATCTAACATGAACTCGAACAACGGGCATTTGGACGATTTTGAGAACTAACATATTTAATTCTTAGAGATATGTAACAAGGACGATTAATTTATTTAAATTTATTATCTACTTCAATTCTTATCTCGACAAATATTTGATTTTTAAGTCAATGATATCATTTAAAATTTTAGGTATTTACAAACACTTTTCTACTGAAATTAACAGAAAATGTAAAAATTTATTTTTAACTGTATACAAATTGAGATATTCTTTAACTGGAGAGAGTATTGTTAATAGAAATTCAAATTATTTTAAACATTCTAAACACTAAATGGTTTCTACAATATTGTACAGATGGCAGCACCAGATGTATTTCCGAAGTAGTTTTAAAAATGCAAAACATAATCTACAGATGGCAGCACCAAACTCTGGGTATGAATTTGAGAAGATAACCACAGTAAAAACACATCTGATGTTAGGATATGAAAGTTTTATGTAAAGAGTAAAGAGTATTAAAAATATTTGACAAGTATCATTGTATATATATGATATGGTTATGAAAGATAAGATATTTTAAGAGAGGGGAGCTGACAGAATCCCATTCTAAGACGGATTTTACCTTCTAGAGCCACGATTTCCAACCTGGGAGGTGTAGACTATTTCCAGGGGAGACTCCAATACTTTTAAATAAAAAATTATGTTCATAGCATAATATCTATAAATAAATAAATTTCATATCGCAACGTAACAGTATAAATACAGTGAAGTAATGTTTATTATTATTTATCTTACATTTTTATACATTCATTTAATTCTTATTTAAAAATTATCCGGAGAAGAGGATTTTAAAAATGGCGCCTTTGCGAACGCTCTGTTTCTATAATGCAAAAAACGACCATAGTTTCATGAAACAATAACCTCAAATTTAAATGTCACTCGTAGCTAAAGTGTAAATTGAAGGGTATTGGCGGGCTGTGATGTAGTTTTTATCGTGATTTCTTTCTAAAAATAATCGTTAGTATATTTTGTAAAATTATATTTAATTATTATTTATTTTAAATTATATTGATAAAATATATTTTAGACGAATGGATAAATTTTTGAGTTGTTACAAGAGAAAAGTCGACCATAATGAAGATACTGATGCTGATACTAAAAGAAATATATATATATCTATACAGTGGCTCCCAAAAGTGTTCGTACACTTACGAATTTCAATGAAATAGGGGTCTATCCATTAATTAAAATGAATATTTCAGAATGGGAATTTAATAATAAGATCTATAATCTATTCTTAACAAAACTACATTAATTATTTTGAAAACATAGTAAAACTTTATTTTTAAGAAACCAGTAATTAAAAAAGTAACAAAAACTTTATCTCACAAAAGTCATCGTACACTGAAATATTTTCGGATAAATTCATAATTAAAATTATCGTCTGGCGCTTTATTTTTATTTTTGAATTGTGGTGGCATTTAAAATATCGTTTGACTTTAATTTTTGCTTACCTAATCCGTAATATTCTATTTATTATTTAAAAATGGCTCGTAGTTGTAAAGAAACAACAAACAGCATTTTAAAATTGATTATTTTTCATCATAGTAGAGGTAAATCAGTTCGGAATATTGCTAAATTACTTAATTTATCCCATTCTACTGTGTAGTGTGTGAAAAAATGCTTTAAAGAAGAAAATTGGATCGAAAACAAGGTAAGAAAAGGCCGTCTGGCAAAGTTGACAAAACGTGATCACAGATTTATAATTAGAAAATTTGTGAAAAATTCACGTTTGAGTGCTGTAAAAGTTTCTGCAGAATTCAATGAAACATTTTCTACTTCAATTTCACCTGAAATTTTTTTACGAGTTCTCAGAACAGCTGGATTACATGGGCGTTCTTCCCATAGAATTTTTTTGTGAGTAAGAAAAACAGAAAGTTTAGGCTTCCCTTCGCACTATCAATGATAAATAAGCCCCAAACCTATTGGAATAATGTCTTATTTGCCGACGAATATTTTCGGTGCTGATGGGCGTATAATTGTATGGAGAAGAAAAAAATGAGGAACTTAATCCCAAGAAGTTAGTAGGAACAGTTAAGCATGCCGGTGGAGGTATCCTTGTGTGGGGGTTCATGTCAGCATCAGGACTAGGAAATTTGGTATTTATTGATGGCATAATGAATCATGCTGTTTTTATAAATATTTTTAGAGACAATTTAAAATTATCAGCTCAAAATTTGGGTATTGGAAACAACTTTGTTTTTTTATCAAGATAACGATCCTAAGCACACGGCTCTCAACGTTCGTATCTGGTGTCTCTAATTGTCCACAAGTTTTGAAAACACCACCTCAATCGCCAGATTTAAACCCAATAGAACATATTTGGAGAGAACTGGAGGTTCGAGTACGAAAACACGACATTCACACGAAAAGTGAACTAAAAACAATTATGATGGAAGAATGGATGAACATTGATGCAAAAATTACAAAAGAACTAAAGCAATCTATTCCCAGACGTTTAAAAGCTGTTGTGGATGCTAAAGAATATCCTACTAAATATTAATGTAACGAAAAATTAGAATATTTACTAATATGTAGAGATTTTTTACAAGTGTACGATGACTTTTGTGAGATAAAGTTTTTGTTACTTTTGGATTATTGGTTTCTTAAAAATAAAGATTTAGTATGTTTTCGAAATATTTCATGTAGTTTTGTTAAGAATAGATTATAGATCTTTTTATGAAATTTTTTTAAAAAGTGATCAAATATTAAAAATATTTAAAAAATATTTAAAAGTTCTTAAAAGCGGGTATATTATTTTAATTATGTTTTTATATTATTTTTTATTAAAAGAAGCTGTTTTTTCCCATAACTAAATTTTTTTCGCTTACCCCTGTACAGTCCAGTGCGTACTCCACGGGGTATACATACCACAGGCTGAAATTGTCTGTTCTGAGCTGCAAGAATTACATATTCCAACAGTTTTTCCAGTCAACAACAAATCAGAATTATAGAGGTACAGAGTAATCTGTATCTCTATAGCGTTTAGGTACAGAGAGAGGTTTTTTTACGTTTTTTATAGGAGATGATTTTTATAGGAGGTTTATATAGGAGGGGAGGTTTTTTTATAGGTGGTCTTTTTAGATTTTTTTTTAGGAGAGGGTTTTTTAGGTTTTTTTTTATAGAGATACAGAGTAATCTGTATCCCTGAAGCGTTCAGGTCTTGTCGATGTATTTTCTTCTCCCTTAATATCTACATTGCGGTTATTTGGCTGAAAGTTATATAAACAAGACGATTACGACCTTATGCTTGCTCAACGCTTTGAGTCACAGTCATTGTCTTTTAATCTATATACAGTGAAACTTCTTTAGAAGCCACTCGTATTCGACGGCCACACCACTAAACAGCCACACGACGCAACTGGTTACAAACCCGTCGGACGGGTTTGTAACCAGTTGCGTCGTGTGCGTGGCTCCATTCAATTACATAGGTTGCGACTCATCACGGACTGGTTTGTGATTTGAGTATGTTATCAGTTTCTTTTGAGTTGCTCCGTGTGCAGACGGCCTTAAGCATATTCGGGAGAGTTTCGATGACTTGTCTTTTGTTATTTGATGCTTTAAGGCCTCTGTGTACTAACCCGATTGGATTCGCTCACCTCAATGTTTACCTATGAAGAAAATGTGTCTACTATTGACAGCAGCATAAATGCTGATATTCAAATAAAAATAGTATTTTTAGAATGTCTGAACTTTCCTGCACCTCGCAACAGGAATCCTTTTAAAAATTTCGTCCGCCAAAAGAATTGATGAGCATTTAAACACACTAGATCAGATTTTTTTTCCCGAATAATTAAGATTTAAAAATATTATTTGCTTTTTTTTTTATAGATTAAAACGAAAATTGCCACAAAGCGTAAAATTTCTTTGTCTATTACGGAGTACAGTTTTTCTAAAACAAAATTTAAATCTAAGTCGGCAATCTTTGGACATATTTTCTCCATTCGTTAACACTGAGGTTAATCCTATAGGGTTAGTACACAGCAATCTTAAGGACTAGAAAGTCGAAAATTTGCATGATGGCTCCTCTAATGCCCTAAGTGTTTACTGTTAAAGTCTTTTAAAAACCCAAGTCTTCGAGAGGGTCAAAAGGGGCTTATGTCACCAAAAAGGAAGAAAATCTAAAACCCGTATTTAATGTCGGATGACTACCGTTAAATTATATGCTGAACTCTTCTGAGGAATGACAACCTGCTGCTAACCTTTACTGCTAAATTAAAATTGAAATAACCAAATTACATAACTGATGGTACTCATGTATTCCACAGTGTAGCATGGGTATTAACCTTTTCCTTACGGGGTGGGATAGCATGCATCCCAACAATGCGGGCCCAAGAATGAATGTGTGTGTATGTATGTATATATATATATATGTGTGTGTGTGTATATATATGACATGCTTATCACATCCATGTCTTGATACTTAAAAATTGAGACAGTCGTGTCACACAATGAAGATAATCTAAGGTAGTTTCTTCTATTTATTCAAAATTAGTGTGTCAATGTCCCAGAGCTCCTTATAATTATTTTTACAGATTTATACGACTTATTAAATGAAACCGTTTCATCCCTAACATATTTCAGAGAGCTACTGAAAGCCTTCTTACCCCGTGATATTCTCCAAGCGTCTGCGTCGTTCTTTGTTAAAATCCTGCTCAAAACTTGCTGACATTGCATTTGGAAACTTCCAGAATTTATCCTTACGTAACTGAATCGTCTAACCTGATCTAATTTAGAATCCCTCGCCTGAATGATCTGTTTTTAACCTGGACCGTCAGGTGGCGGCCTCTATTGATCACTTTTGCTATTAAAATCTCCATTTCGGCCTGTTCACATAGGAGTCCGTTGCGTTGCGTTAAGGAAAAGATGACGTTGAGACGAAAATAAACCAATCATAGGCCTCCAAACGACTAGCAATGAAATTTTTAACGCCTATGATTGGTTTATTTTCGTCTCAACGTCATCTTTTCCTTAACGCTACGCAACGGACTCCTATGTGAACAGACCATTACTCTCTTTTTCCCGATATTTCGTGATTTCACAGTTTAAAATTGTTAATTCCTATCTTTTCTAACAACCCCCCCCCCCCGTTTAAGGTTCCCACGGTTGTTTCCCATAATTAAGGCATTACATACACACACACACACACATATATATATATACACACACACCACGATCTCGATGTATCGTTTTCGAAGGGACTGACTGAACTAAACGATGAATGCGGGAAAACGATAGATGCGGGAACATACAAAAAAGTATTAACATTCCTTACAGTTTGATATCCCTAAAATATATTTACTGACAGACATAAATGCATACATACCTGTAGTGTAACTGAAGATAAAATAACTGAAATCCCATTAAAGTTGTAGTGAAATCCAAGATAATAATAATAAAAAAGAAATACACGTAGGAACACAGGAATTTTGATTCAAATAAAAGTATTTAATCTTCGCTTATTTTTTGGCAGTTTTCTCTCCACAAATAAAAATATTTTTTCTGTGATTGAAATTGCTTTCCTTTCGGTATCGGTTCTTGTGTGAGAGTATAAAGAAGCGTCAGCCGTGAATGGTTTGTAACTAGAATCATTGCATTGCACTGGATGGGATCCGACATAAGACCACCATAAAGTTCTGCTTCCGGGTGAAACCCTCACTGGCCAGTGTAGAGTGCAGCAATCAGAAACTTTTCACACCTTAGACCAAACACCAGTGCGCCTTCATCCCGAGGACAAGAGAAAAACCAGAGTGCAGCAGGAACCGCTCAGATCGGCTGACTGTGAGCCATTGCTGATAAGAACAGAAATGTTGAATAATCGGAGAATTTGGAATGAGTTTCCGAAAATAGGATACTTCAGGGGCTAAAGAATTAAGGAACACCAACGGCGAACAAATAATGGGAGTGGTACGATTCTGTGAAACCAGGCTAAACAGGAGAGAACAAAAATACGATACCGTGCATCTCAAATGTTCTGCTCACTGTTTAATTAGAGCGTCATTCCAGCTCAATCCAGACATTTAAATTTCAGGTTATGATGAAAAAACGATCGATCCGATAAATTAATGTAAAGCTTCTATATTCTGAACGAATATTGCGGGAAAACGATGGATCGAGAAACGATCCATGCAGTCTGTTTTTGCTTGTTTTCTATGGAAATTATTCGGGACTGGATGAAATAAGCGATGCATACGGGAAAACGATCGTTCGGGGAACTATCGATCGAGATTCCACTGTATATATATATATATATATATATATATATATATATATATATATATATATATATATATATATATATATATATATATATATATATATAACACCCATAATGACCGTTCTTACAAGGTATGAAATTTCCCATTCTAAAGATGGGATCGGAAAAATGAGCCACGTAAGTTAAAGGTTAAGCTAGTATATGTACAGACGGATTAATTAGCTAGTGTGTAGAATGATTAATACATCAAGAAAAGATCATCAAAAATTTTCTTGGATTTTATTTCCATATTGTTTCATCTAATAAATTTTTATTTATACATTTATTTTTACACTTATAATCAGAAATCTACAAACTAAGTATATACAAATCTCATAATACTATGTTCATATCTAGTGGCTGGCATCATTGATTATACACCCTGGTGCCGAGCAATACTGTCAGCGTAGTTGTACACACATTTTATCTCTAATGCGCATTTCATACATAACAGCACTTAGATGTAACAGTTAGAGATATATACGTAATAATGATCAGTAAACAAAGAAATTTATTACACGAAATTACCTCGAATTCAGTTTCTATTTACTGAAGATAAACAGTCAAATTCGTCTCAAACGAGCCAAACCTTTCTTGCCGATGTAATCGAATGTTTTCATAGTAGGTGTAAAATTGTGACGGATATAACCAACAAAGCTTTCAGGATAATAATAGATTTTTGTTCATTACATGAGAATAGACAAATAACATGCTCTCTCAAAAAAGGTATCATGAATACTAATTTTATATACAAGTACCACGTATTGTGCTGTTTGCTTTAATATACCACAGCTTAAGTGCAATCAGTTTATTTACAGCAGGGCATAAACAAGTAATTGTACCTTCCACAATGTTATTATTACTGCTCCAAGATTTTAGTAAATTCAGTAGGATAACAATTTTTAATATCCTTAATTTAATCAGTTTTTCTTCATAGACATGGACATCTGGCATCAACAAAAATCTTTGAACAATAATAGGTTTCTTTCGAAATTTTGTACCCTTTTCATTACAGTAGAGTAGCCTTTATTTATACAAAAGATACCATCAATGAATATTTAATTTGCACGTTTTACGATTTTACTGTCTTCTTTAATATGTTATTCTTCGTACCAAATAAAATTATTTAGCCTGATATATATATATATATATATATATATATATATATATATATATATATATATATATATATATATATATATATATATATATATATATATATATATATATATATATATATATATATATATATATATATATATATATATATATATATATATATATATATATATATATATAATTGTAAAGAGTTACAACAACGGAATATATTCTTTTACCCTGGCACCCATTGTTGACGAATTCAACTGTTTTTGACAGTCGTGTAGTAAGACACTTCTGAGAAAGTTTGTGTTTTAACTACCTTTGACCTTTCATTTACGTGGTCTTAGGAAGGAATGCATTCAGATCTCACCCTGTAATAAACAATGCTTCCTCATCACCGCATTAAATCACGAATCGACGTCTCGGTAACATGGAACAACCTTATCGTCGGTCACTGGCTTGTAGAGCGTGGCGGCCATTTCTCCACCGTAGCACGGATAGGACCAGTTGCTGGTCAACTGGGGGTAGAAGAAAGGAGGGACTAGTGGTAAGAGTCGAGGATCGGAATGATAGGTCGGGAATTTTCCACCCCAGAAACGAAATGGATGCTCTGGAGGGTTTGGTGAAGCATCGACCATGCGTTCTTTGGAGATATCTTCTGGTCGCTTTGGAATACCTAAATTGAGAAAGATATAGCAATATTACAAAATAAAATGGTGAAAGAATAAAAGGTAAAAGATGAAAGAGAAGATTAAGAAATTTCTATTACCAATAGACAATTTCAGTGAAGTGTTATTGGTACAGTTATAGTTACAGTTAATTCTTCATAATAAGAAAATAGCCATGATTATCGCAAATGAGTGACTGGCATTTTAACTGTTTTCGCAATTTTGTGAGGAAAAGTTGCATAGGATAATTTTTAGAGTTTAGAATTAAAATATACATTGTTTTTGCAATAAACTGGACTTTTTTAAGTTTAAACATTAGAGATTTTATTAAAATATAACGTTAAGAGAAATTGGGATTTCAATTTTTAAAAAAATATTTAGTTTCGAAATTTAACACGCTGAAGTATTTAATTTTTCTCAGTGGATTCTATTTAATTTTTCAGCTTAGTTTTAAAAACATTTTTCCTTTGAAAAAGTTTTAGAAGAATTTAGTCCTAGAATTTCATTTAATACATACTTTGAAAAAGTATTGAAACGTTTTGAAAGAATTTAGCATAAAAAACAAACAAAATCAAAGACCAATAATGGAATTTAAGATAAAAAAAGTCTCCAAAGTCTAAGCTGTAATAATCCCTACAATATAGACCTTTTAATAAGTTAAATAATTTTTTAATACAAAACGAAACTGTTCAATTCAGCGCGCGGCCGTAATGAAGTCGCCAAGCGTTTGGTATGTGGGGCAGAAACTCTTCCATAAATGCGCCAGAACCGGTCGGACATCTTACCTCAGCTTGTAGTATTATTTAACCTCTTAACGATCGTAGAATTTTCCAGAAAACAGTAAAAAAAGTGCCTATTTTTTCCGGAGGATTCCATTTATTTATTGATCTGCCACATCTAGTTTAAAAACCCCCCATCCCCAATTACATTATAAATAATATCAATAAATATAATAGTCTGGTGCTGCCATCTGGTATGTCAAATAAGAAATAAAAAATTTCAGGGTAAATGAAATGGATTGTTTTTAATCTTTTTGGTGCGTTACTTTTGTACACTCCATTCAGGAAATATCACGGGTACGAGAAATAGAGAGCGAAACCTCATCCCGTAATTTTGACGGGAGCGAGAAGGAAGGGGTTAAGGAGACAATGGACCATGAAAAACTTTATTTTTTATTTATCAACCAATTGCTATGAAATTTTGAATACTTATACAGTGTTGTTAAGAGATGACAATGCTAAATTTAAAAAAATCAGAATGTAATTAATTAAGATATTAATTAAAATCAGTTTGTTAATTACTCTATTTAAAAATGCTCCATGCGCATCATTTTTTGTCTCAGGTATCTAATTTTCTCTCTTAAGCTATCTTTATATAGTTATAATAAAAGTTAGTAGCAATATTTGATTTACAATCATATTTATAAAAAGTAGAAAAGAAATCGATAAAAATAGGTCATTTTATGCAAAATTTAATCAAAAAAAATTTTTGGATTGTAAAAATTTTAAGTTGTCTTAAAATAGTATAATGAATTTATTACTAAGTTTTATTCTAACATATATAAGTAATCATTTTATGAAATTTTATGAAAATTCAAGAAAAATTTTGACGCATGGAACATTTTGAACTTACCGAAACGAGAAAATAGCATTTAAAGTTTTAATTTAACGCAGCATTTCCATTGTTTACGTTTGAAAAAATATTTATAACTCGGTTAATAATGATCGGATCAACGTAGTTTTTTTTTTAATTTAAAGCTGATGAGTTTCAGAAAAATTTTCTGAAAAAAGAAAAAAAAATCGTTTTTGGGACATTTTGTCAATCTGAAGGTCCATTGTCGCCTTAAATGTTACTAGTCCTAGTGTCAAAACTGGTTTTAATAAAAGGTTCATTTCATTGAAAAATGAAACATATCTACGACTAAATACTTTTTCCGTTGAATGTTAACATATTAAGAAAATAGTTCTTAGGATTTTATAAGAGAATTTCTTTTTACCTTGTGTAACCAGTTTCAAGCATTTGCTTTTGGTGTCTGAGCTCTCTACTGCCGACAAACTGAAACCAACTTCATTTCTACTGTCCAAAGAGATTTTTGAGGTAGTGGTATTATCACTGGAAAGAGTGCTGTTACCTAAATATAGAAAAATGTCTGTTTAGGGATACAATTTAGACGGATTTAGACAGTCCATCACTAAATTGGAATTGAAAAATTTGTCAATGTATAAGCTTTCATATATATATGAAACTCTAACTACAGGGTACAGCAGAATAGACTCCCACATTTCAAAGAGTAATAAAAATCGAATAAAACAATCTACGGAAAAGCTTAATATTTTCGAAAAGTACTAACAATCTAGTTTTTTTTTCCCACTATGTTTTCAAAATAACATCACTCAAGTCGCCTCCATTATATGCGATGAACTTCCAAAGTCCTTATCGAAAGTTTTCCCATCACTCTGTTGGTCATCTCTGGGGGGAATAGCGGTAACTTCCACACGAATAGCTGATAACGGCCTCGTTGCACATTTTCAAGCATGCTAATGTTCTGAGAACGGCAACTTAGTTTCGTTGGTAATGCTATCAAGATCCCCATCGCAGAAATGTTTTTCGATCAGGAACGGCACCAGTTGCGTAAAGCTCGATGCGCGTCCTAAATAACCTCTGTGCCGCTGTTACAGAATCGTTGTTTTTGAAGAAGGCCTCAAAAGCAAAACCGCGATGTTCACCGGGCCAACTCATGGTGTCTACCGACAACTTAAACCCCCCCCCCCCCCCGGATCTGTTACCACCTCCTACAACGCCCTACCCCCACCACTCCCTTACCAGTGGCCAGGTGATGGCCGAATGGCTAGGGTGCTGGCATTCGGTTCAGATCCTGTGGGTTCGAGTCCCACTGTTGGCATGGATGTTTGTAGCCGTTTGGAATCGGTTTTAAACTGTAAGTCCCGGTCTAATTAGTCCTCGTGTACCAAAAAGTTGACCGTAGCGCTCCAAACCAAACCAAACCAAACCCTTACCAGTGACATTCAAGAATGTGGGAGTCTATTTTGCCGCACCCTGTACATACAAAATCCTTCTGGAGGAGGAATGTTCAGCTGTTTCACATAGGCTTAGATGTTTGTTTGTTTTTCTACAGGACACAACTGATAATATTTAATGTAACTTTATTTCCTATAATTTTTGATGAATTTAAAATTTTTATATTAAAATCGAACATTTAAATAGCAACGGGTATTTTGAACTGAAATAAAATATTGCCTGTTTTCAGAAAAGCCCAGAAGCCAGAAGAGAAAAGTAGCCCTTCAATTCACCCATGACAAGGTTACAGTTATGCTATTCTCTCGAAATCGTTGAGGTATGGAGTGTAACTGCATGTAATACAGAAGTCAAGAAAAAAAAAAAAAATAGCACACCAAAGAAAGTTCAACAACTTTGAAAAGTAATGATTAATAAATTTATTGTGCAATGGTATAGTTAAATTTGCCGAAATATTAATTAACTATCGAAAATAATTTAAATTATTTGAAATAATTATAAGCTTTAAGCAATTTATTGATAATTTTATTTTAGAATTTAAGATAAAAAATATTTAAAGATAGAAACGGTGCTATAAATTGAATTTAAGTTATGGATTTAATAAAATGTATCTCATAATTGATCTTAAGTTATTCAATTAATTATGTCAAATCAATTAGCTCACAAATATTTTTTTAATTACTGCTGAGCTAACTAAATTTTGTGGTGTTTATTTTACAAAAGTTCAAGCAATATTAAATCTAAAATTATTTATTATGATTATAGTTTTATCAACAGCCTAGGTGGAATTTATTTAAAAAAAACTAACGTAAAGAGAAAATAGTAATAACTATAGAAGAACATTACCGAGATCTTGAGATGTGGAACACTCCGCTTTTCCACTGACTACACCGTGCGTCATGTGACTATCTGAATGCCTAGATATGGAATTTCCTGTCGCCTCTTTGTGCTCAAACTGGACAGTGGTAGAACTGATTATATCCTTGCACTTGTCGGGGATTGAGAAACTCTTGTCATTCCCTTTTTGGAGCTTTCGTTGCTTGGCTCGCCGATTCTTGAACCAGACCTTTAATGAAGATCAAATTGGTATAAAATAAAATTTCTGTAAGACGGAAAGAGTAGAGATCAAACAAAAAACTGCAGTCCCCCCCCCCCTAATTAAAGGCAGTAAGCTTGAAGAATTTACCAAGGTGATTCCGTAATCATCAGTTGATGAAACTCAAATCTCTCATCTTTTCAAACTATCTAAATTTTTAGGGTTTGTCGTTCCCAGTTAAGGTAGGGCAACTAACACGCAATTAACACGCATATAAAGGTGTTTATGCACTTAGTCAGCTGATGAAACTCAAATCTTCCCGATTTTCAGAGCTGCCTTTACTTTTATGGTCTGTTGTTCCCAACTGTTGACTGTACGGTTGAACAATTAATACTGATAGATGTGTTTATGTACTTAAATAGCTGATGAAACTCAAACCTCTCGGCATTTCAAACTATTTTAACTTTTGAGGTTTGTCTTCCCCAGTTGAAGACAGTACAGTTGAACAATTAACACAGATAGAGGTATTTATGTACTTGGTCAGCTGGTGAAACTCAAATCTCTCGGCATTTCAGAACTATCTCCCCTTTTGGGGGTCTGTCATTTCCAGTTGAAGACAGTACGGTTGAATAATTAACACCGATAGAGGTATTTACGTATTTGGTCAGCTTATGAAACCCAAATCTCTCCGAATTTCGGAACTAACTTATTCATTTACCCCTTGACGTCATAAATGCTTACGTTTGATTCTATTTTCTCCTCTCGGCGTGTTTCTCTATCGCGAGCATTTTTTGTTTACTTTTTCTATTTTTCTTCCTTCATGTTTCACAGCGATGGAATACGTCGAAAATATTTTTGGAATGAATTTAAGGGAGGAAGAGAGCTATGGGCCTTTGGGGCTGTTTTGTGCAAAGTGGGTGTAGTTTCGCATAGTGATATAAGTCTCCTGGGGTCAGCTGGAGTTTTCTATCCAGTTGCGAGCTGTATGTCGGCTTAGTACAGGTCAGAGCGAAAGTAAATGGGACGCACTGGCTATTAATTCTCTCTACAATGGATGCTGAAAGACAGTAAAGAGCTTTTAGTCTTTGGGGACTGAGCTTTTGTCTAAATCAACTTTTTAAGCATGGGAAGTTTCCGTAATTGTACTGGTCACATTTTGTTGGTTAAAGCTTTTTGGTAGTGAGCTGTTCGTCAATTGAGCATGTGGCAGAGTGAGTGTGAATTGGCACCACGGCTGCCAATTCTTGAGCTGTGTTACTTCAGCTACCCACGTAGTGTAGGTAGAAACTAGCGAGAACAAAATATGGTAAATGAACAGTTGTTTTTTAATGGATTGTAAAACATAACATTAAAATGTTTCGACTTGAGTTTAGTGTTCTGTAGTTAAGACAGATCAAATTAACCCCATCAAAAGGTGAGAGAGTCAGAATGAAATAGCCTTCTAAGCCCTTTACGACATGTTCAATTAATACTAAATTGTTGTAATTCTTTGGTGTAATTCTTCCCTGTTGATAATTGAAGCTAATTTCAACATTTCATCGCAATAAAAGTTTATTGGAGATAATTTAATTAAATATTTCTGTCTTTTCTAGATAGCAATAATTTCGTGCACGAGTTTATTCATGTTTGTGATTGTTTTAATTTTGATTCATGAATTGAAATTATACATACATTTCTTATTATGAGAAGTGTTTCTACTAAACTTGCCCGCATGCTATTTTTGAAGAATGCTTAAACATTTCTCTTTGTTTTTTCTTGAAATAGAGCCATTTTACAGAGCAAATACATTTTGTATTAAAATAAAATAATTTTGCCTTTTAATACTTCTTCAACTTTCCGCTTAAAGAGGGTATCAAAAAAACTGGAAAAAAATCTGAAATGAACTATCTTTTGACTGAACTGCAAAACGTTCATATAATCAAGTATGGTTTTAAAACAAGGCTCAGGTATGGTTTCAGGTAAGCTGCTAGTAACGTTTGTGTGATAATTTGGGGATAATATATCTCTCCAATTCTGGAAACCTTTTGATTTAATTTTTTTAGAAATGATCAATCGACAGCAGTTTTTCAGCGGTTGATCACGAAAAATTACTGCAAGCCTAAAAAATTGCTGAATGGTAACTTATTGAAACTATAGCCTTAATATCACGTATGATATGGAAGACCCTTGTCCGATTTTAACAAAATTTGCTTTATTCTTTTTCTACTATTTTATTCTTACAAATACGGCCACTGGGCATCGGTTTTGCTAGATTGAATAGCAGACTAACAAACTGTGTACTAACCCTATTGGATTCGCTTACCTCAATGTTAACCTATGGAGAAAATGTGTTCAAGGGTGTATTGACAGATTCTTTTCAAAAATAGTTCTCTAATAGGGAAAGGAATTTTACACCTCGGGGCGTTTTTTAAATGCAAATAATGTTTTAAAATTTAAATTACTCGGGAAAAAATCTGGTGTGTGCAATTAAAGTAATTTGTGTAGCAATTAAAGTACTGATGTAATTTGTGTAGCAATTAAAGTACTGGTGTAATTTGTGTAGCAATTAAAGTACTGATGTAATTTGTGTAGCAATTAAAGTACTGGTGTAATTTGTGTAGCAATTAAAGTACTGATTAAAGTACTGATGTACATATAAATCCCTTAAAATTCGTTGTCACTTTCAATTCATACCAATGTAAACAAAAAGCTAATGAATCCATTACAATCTAATGAATCATGAATCATAATGAAAAGGAAATGAAAAGCTAATGAATCTTCAATCATGAGCACGGTCTATTCCCTTTATAGACATTTATAGATAAAGTATGCAACATTTTAAGGCATTTTAAGCGTAACTTTTTGTTACGGGAAGTTGTGCTTAAAGAGAAACGAGAAAAAAATTAATTTTGAGAAAACCCTAAAAATAACTTTTTAGCACATTTCTTACTTTAAAAATAACTATTTTCGCACTAAAATCCACCAGATTTGTAAATTCAAGCAGAATTAAAAAGATGAAAGATTAGACTTTAATGTTATTAAAAAAAATGATCGATATTTTGACGGAAAATGCCGTTTTAAAGGTGTGGGGATACTTTAAGGCAGGGGTGGCCAACCCGCGGCACGCGTGCCACAGTGTGGCACGGCGGCGTTTTAACAGTGGCACGCGGAGACTTATTGAAAAATTAAGATTTGAACTTATTGAACTTATATTTGAACTTATTTGACTTATCGAAAAATTAAGAAAAATGTAAGGTATTGTTGTAGGTTTGGATCAACATATGTTTGTGAACAAATGTTTTCTGTTATGAACATAATAAAATCAAAATATCGATCAAGATTAACTGATATGCACCCAAAACACCTAATTTTGTTAGCATCTTCAAGAACTAATCATAATATAGATGACTTGGTAAAAAAACTACAAATTCAAAAGCCACATTAATTAAGTACTGACTGTTTAATAATTATTTAGAATTAAATGTTTCAAGTTATTAATTTTATTTTATACTTAACCTAACTGACTGAACCTTTAAAAATGTTTATTCACAATAAAACCTAAGTTTGTACTTTTGTTTTATTTATTATATTATTTTTTAAATCTCCACTACTCAGATAAAAAAAATGTGCTATTTGTGTAAAAATCCCATAATCAGCCTATAAATAACATTTTTTCACCTTTTTATATTTTTTGTATGTTGGAAAAGTTGGAAGTGGCACGCATAATATTTTTTTTTCAGATAGTGGCACTCTTCCCAAAAAGGTTGGCCACCCCTGCTTTAAGGGGACAAGGTGCCTTCAACCCCGAATTTTAAAATTTAAAATTTTTGCCTCTATATACAGAATGAGAATTATTGATGCTCTTTTTTACTACAATTCACAATATGGATTTTTTGGCAGAATAATGCCAGTTTTTCAAAATAATTATCAAAAATGCTAGGAATTTTCAAAATGCTTCATGTGAATTCCATGTCCTTTAAAAACCTGAAATTTTTAATAGAAGTTTACCATATATATATATAAACATAACTGTACACTGAAAAAATAATTTTTTTGGCGGGCATCTAAAGCTATAAATATATATTTTTAAAATATGCATTTTATATTTTATATTTTTTTTCATGTTTTTATTTTATTTCATGGTATATAAACTTGAAAAATATTTGTAGTTTCGAAGAATGTTGCACAGTTTTGTGATAAATACTTCAACGAAAAACCCTGAGAAATTTGGAAAAAAATCAGAAGAAAATGAATGCGCAAGGAGCATTTAAAAAAATTTTGAGTTTCTAGCATTTCAGGAGAATTTTTTGAAAAACGGGTCCAATTCTTCCACAAAATACTTATTTATGAATTCTAAATGTTTTTAAGGTAGTAAAAAGGAATTTTTTTCAGTATATGGGGCAAGTGAGAACAGCAGTTCTCACTTGCCCCAACACAAAATTTTTACGGGGCAAGTAAAAACCCTGCAGTACTGAAGTAATATTGCAAAAAATTGGTTTTTATATATTTTATCTTGTATTATTCGTTTCTTAATTAAGGCGACAAAGGACCATGAAAAACTTTTTTTTATTTATTAACCAATTGTTATGAAATTTTGTATACTTATACAGTGTTGTTTAGAGATGAAAATTCTAAATTTAAAAAAAAAATCAGAATGTAATTAATTAAGATATTAATTAAAATCAGTTTGTTGATTACTGTATTTAAAAATGCTCCATGCGCATTAATTTTTGTCTCAGATATCTAATTTTCTCTCCTAAGGGAACAAGGGACCTTGAACCTCGTTTTTAAAATTTTTCAATATTTTACTCAATATATCACATGAGTTTAATTAATATTAATTTTTAGTACATTGAATTAACTTAGATTTCACAAATAAGTACTTTGTAGAAGAATAAGAATTGTTTTTCAAAAAATTCTTCAAAAATACTAGAAATGTTCCTAATTTTCCATGAGCATTCATTTTTTTCCGATTTCTTCCAAATTTCTCAGGATTGTTAATGGAAGTGTTTGTAATAACACTGTGCATAGTTCTTTGAAACCTCAAATATTTTTCAAATTTATAAAACATGAAACAAAGTAAAGATATGAAAAATTATTAAAATAATAACAAGCAGAATAAAAAAAAGTTATTTAGGTTATTAGATTCCTACAAGAAAAAAATCAATGCACAGTTATCTTTATAAACATATGGTAAATTAATATTAAAACATTTAAGGTTTTTAAATGATATAGAATGCACATGGAACATTTTAAATAACGTTAAAATTTGTAAATTGTTTTTTGAAAAACAGGCTTTATTCTGCTAAAAAATCTTAATTTTGAATTCTAAGGGTCTTCAGAGGCCTAAAGAATAACATTAATTATTCTCATTTTGTATATAGACTTAAAATTTGAGAATAAAATAATTTGAGGTTGAAGGTCCCTTGTCCACTTAAGCTAGCTTTATGTAGTTATAATAAAAGTTAGTAGCAATATTTGATTTACAGTCATATTTTTAAAAACTAGAAAAGAAATCGATAAAAATGGGTCATTTTATGCAAAATTTTATAAAAAAGTTGTTAATGAATTGATTACTAAGTTTTATTCCAACATATAAAAATAATCATTTTATGAAATTTTATGAAAATTCAAGAAAAATTATTACGCATGGAACATATTGAACTTACCCAAACGACATGAAAACCTGTTTTGAGAAAATGGCATTTAAAGTTTTAATTTGACTAACATTTCCATTGTTTACGTTTGAAAAAATACTTATAACTCGGTTAATAATGATCGGATCAACATACTTTTTTTTAAATTTAAAGCTGATGAGTTGCAGAATAATTTTCTGAAAGAAAAAAAAATCGTTTTGGGGACATTATTTTTATCAATCTGAAGGTCCATTCTCGCCTTAATAAGTGGGTATTTTCAAAACAACTCTATGTGTTGTGGTTAGTTATGATTTTGTTTGGCTAGTACTCGAATTTGGGTACCTTAGCCAAGGTTATGCAAGGGTTTGGCAGGTATAAAAATTTTACATTTTGCAATTTTTTTCTGTTAATAACAACTAAACATAATAGTAGAGCACGCATTTTTCTACAAAATTCACTTTAAATTTTTTTTTAAGGTTTTAAGCCCGAGGTCTCACTTACCCCGCTTCACCTTATTAATTATTCTTGTTTTGTCTATAGAGTAAAATACTGAAAATGATATCTATAGAATGATCATATCTATAAACAGCAACAGCAATTGGAACTGCTCAGGCTGAAGTCCTGAAAGATATTATTAACTGTAGTAAGTACTAATGTTCAAAACCTCCCATCGTAATACGACACAGACGCTAAAAATGCCCGAACTGTGTTACATTATTATTCACACTTTCAAGTGAAAACCCTGGTGTGAAAATACTGTTGTTCAAAAGTTCCGATCATAATAAGATACAGACGCTAAAAGTGCCTGAACTGTGTTACATTAATATTCATACTTTCAAGTGAAAACCCTGGTGTGAAAATACTATTGTTCAAAAGTTCCGATCATAATAAGATACAGACGCTAAAAATGCCTGAACTGTGTTACATTAATATTCATACTTTCAAGTGAAAACCCTGGTGTGAAAATACTATTGTTCAAAAGTTCCGATCATAATAAGATACAGACGCTAAAAATGCCCGAACTGTGTTACATTATTATTCGTACTTTCAAGTGAAAACCCTTGTGTGAAAATACTATTGTTCAAAAGTTCCGATCATAATAAGATACAGATGCTAAAAATGCCCGAACTGTGTTACATTATTATTCATACTTTCAAATAATAAGAAAATTTTAAAAAGTTTCCCAATCTAAGAATATCATCCATTAAAATAAATCTACCCTGCTCTTTAGGTTATCTCTGAGATATGTTATCTTCCAGGACTATCCCAAATAAATATTTTAAAACTCCTCATTCTGTTCTCATAATCCTTGCTGATACTAAAATTTACTTTTCATGCCAGCGGGTCTGATATTAGGCGAATGATATGACATGTGCTGAAGTTTGTACAGTTGGTTTATCTAAGGATTGTTCAAGTTTCTTCTAGAATGATGTCGTTGTTGAAAGAAGTGCACAGCTCCCATAAAGCATTTTATATGGTTTTATGAAAAAGCCACTCCTTTTTTGGGGTGTTCAAAGATACGGAGCTGTAGACAGAACCAACGTTAAGGGAATGGGGGACATTGCAAAGCGATTTTTGAAATTTTTACCTCAACGATAGGAATTTTTGCATGTATATTCATTAAAGTATAATTATATTAAACACCTTATGAAATTAAAATTTTTTTTTAAAATTTTATATTTAAAAAATTGAAATTAATTTTTTTAATGCTCCTTGCGATCCATGTTTTAACTTCCCCCTTAATTTTGCATTTATATTGCTTACAAATACATTTTGAACATATTTATGTATTACTTTGTACTTTCGTTGAACAGTTAATTTTTAGGAAATATTTTTATGTTTGTACTCTGAATTTTCGTAAAATTTTTGTACTTTTCTACACTTAAGTTAAACTTCGTTAATCTGAATGATGTCGAAACCTAAAATGGATACACGACTTTATTTTGATGTATTAGAAGAGTCTTTATTATAAATTTTATAAAATTTCGTCATAAAGTATGACGCAAGGAACATTTCAAAGACTTGCAAATCTGGAAATGACTCATTTTGAGAAAAAGCCCTTTAAAAATGTTTTTTCACCTACCTTTAATACTTACTTTTCTAAAGCCATCAAGTTTTAATTTTACTTTTCACTACATATTTTAAATGCATTTTATTCCAATATTACATTATTTTGTGTTGTAATATTTTCTTTTTTAAAATATTTTCTTTTTAAAATATTACCACATAAAAAAAATTCTATTTTTTGTTGAATTTTTTGGTAATTTGAAAGTCTACCATCCCCTAAGCTCCATATTACCTCATGGATAGATGAGAAGCTCAAAATCTCTATATTTGGCGTCCGAGAAATAAAGTAAAAAGTAACAACCTATAAATTAAACTACAGTTGATTCCGGACAGTTGTAAATTGGCTTTCATAGTTATCATCCGTGTCTAGAGGTCGTTTTCTTGAATCTTCTGCACCAATTAACCATTATAGGAAAAATTCATGTTATATTACGATCATTTATTTTCATAAAAATTAACTTTAGTTAATCTGCAATAAATTAATAAATCTCGGTTTGAAAAGTCAAAAAAAAAATCAAACGGTTACGTTTCAGGAAAATCAAATGATAAACGTTTGAAGTAACGTTCAGGTTCAATTTCTTCAGTATACCTCATCAGTTAACCATTGTAATGAAAATTACCGTTATACGAAACTCATTTACATGTCTAAAAAATCTCACTTCAGTGAAAATACATTGTAAAAAGTTAAAAATTAAACTTTAACGTTCCAGACTTTGCTCAGGAAATAAAATAAGGTCCATTAAAGGAATTAATTGTCAATAGCTCATTTATATCTGAATGCCAATCGATATCATATTTATTACTCTTTTTTCAACTGTTTCTGAAAATTAGTTCTTATCTCACGCAGTATGTACTGACTGGCTGCATGTCTACTGGCTGCATGTCTACTGGCTGCATGTGACGCAATCTGTCCAGAATTGTGATGAATAGAAGTCTAGAGGATGGATAAAATTAAGACAAGCCAGTAGAAAAAATATAAATGGAGAAAATAAACCATAACGCGAGTGTTCATATTAAAAGACTGAAATATAACAAAAAGATAAGACAGTTTATTGTGGCCAATTTCACCAAGTAATGTGAAATAAGCTTAGCTAAATATTTTAAATTGGATCTCTTTTGATCTGAGCTTCACTTTACAGAGTACCATTTCTCGGCAGGACATCATCGAATTGTAATTAACGAGATATACCACTACCCGATGTAAATGAATACAACCCTAATAAAATAAACTGCTAGAGCCAAAGCACTAGATAAAAGAAACTTACCTGTATTTTGGGTTCAGGCAGCCCGGTTTTCCTCGCCAAGTTCTCTCTGTTCTCTAGGTCTGGATACTGCGTCTTTGCAAACGTCTGCTCGAGTGCTGCCAACTGCTGCTGGGAAAAAGCCGTTCTATTTCTTCTGTGTTTTCCTAGAGGATTGGTCACAACTCCCCGAAAATCTGAAAAGTGATTTGGAAGAACTTAATACGCAAGATAGTGAATGCTGAAGGTAATCTAAAAAGTTTATGTAGAGTTTATTGCTCAGTGTTTAGGTCTACAGCAAAACACCTGTAAGTGTGCTTGGATATTTCCTTCTAGATGTCTTTATAGGTCTCTACATGTAGTTGAAGGCTTTTAAATAGAATAGTAACGATGCCTCTGATTAAAAGAGAGCAAAATTGATTTGAAAATTCGCAGATGAACTTATTAACTTCCTCACCGTATAATAAAACATCATTTTGATCTTATTCATGGACAAAAAGGACTTACAAGTTGCTGAACGTGCATGAATTTATCCATGCAGTTTTTCAGATGACTACTAGCTATTCATGTAATTCAGATTAAACAACAACTGTGTGTGACCTGGGATGGACAACAGTGCAGAAGTACATTCCATCATATAGGATACAGAACTAAATTTATAAGGAAGTATTAAATATTTTCTTCTAACTAGAGAAAACGCTAGTTTCTAAAGATCGCAAGATTTGGACAGGAAAATCAGTGCATTTGGACGGATGTGGAAATACAATAGAATAGTATTTCTCAATAACAACAAACAGCAGAGTCATTTAGTAGTTACCAGCTGTTTAATTTTTACAGCTATGCCTTTATGGAGAATTTTCGAGAATTAAAAAATGTGTTTAATCCCGACCTTTGTTGAATCCTGGGTAGATATCTCGAAACATAAAAAACAAGCATAAAAAATCTTACTGTGTAATGAACGCAAACCAGATATCCGTATACTATTAAAGCTTTAAGTTATAAGAAAAAGTCTGTAAATTGAATTGAAAAAAGACATATTAGATCCATTTTTTTTTCTTTAATGAAATATGATTTGGCGACGAAGCTGTAAGAGTCTGTAATTCGAGGAATAGCAAATAAAAATAAATAAATAAATAAAAAATGAAATGAAATAAAATAAAATAAAATAAAGAGAACATTTTGACTGACGGCAAATCGAACAAAATGTTGTCAGAAAATACATCATTTGATGAACAAAGGAAAAATTTCCTCAAAATTTTGAGATTATATAATTCTGATTCTTAAATTATGCATAAGGTGTACAGATTGCAGTTTTTGAAATTTTAAAGCCCAACGCGTTACCAATATGTTACCTTGGGCTTGATAATTTTAAATGTATTGGACCCATGTCCTTGGACACCATGTTGCGTATTTCAAAACTATTTATAAAAAAAAATTCTGGAACATATTGTAGTGTACATTAAAGTGCAGAATATATATATTTTATTCAAGCGTTTATTCCCGTGCTTGGACTTATGCAACGTTTTTAGAAAGAGACACATTTTTAAGCTTTAATAATGTAAAGAACATTAATAATGAAATTGTTAATGTAGCAAATAATTATGATTTAGTAATGTAAGCATGGTATATTTAAAAAGATGTTTCATTATACATAAAATTTCTTGCGTACCCTAAGTACTCATACTGCACATAAAAGTGGAGAAAAAAATATTTTCAACTCTGAATTTTCAAAATCAGTTTTTAGTTTGCTATATATCTTTGGTAAATTGCTACATGAAGATGAACTCACCATCCAACATGTAAGGTCTTGCCATCCATGGAACATAAGGCTGGTAGAAGGAATTAGCAGAGGGTCGAAATAGACCGGAGTCCAGGGTTGCGGAATGACCTAAAGATATGTACCTAGATCCTCCTAGCGCTGCGTACGTATTGGAATAGCCGTGTAGACCGTCCTGTAAGAGAACAGATGATATCAATATTAGAGATTCATTTGAATAAATAATTCTGCTTTTTGTCGTTCCTCTGATTAAATATCACAACACTTGATAATAACATCAGTTAGCATATAAGCGTATCGGAAACCAGAAAAAATATCTTCTATTTACGTTTTTACTTTTTCGCCTGTACTCTTTCCATACGCATCTTTAGTCACATTAGACTTTAAGTGTTATATAGCCAGCATAGGCTCTTTAAAGTAACTTGTCTCATGATAGAAAAAAGATATGATAGATGCGAATAGAAGGCTTCTTAATAACCACAATCTAATGAAAAATATGGCTATATGCCAATAGCCAACATACATTAGCATGCCATTAGCAACAATTCACACCCTTGAAATGGTGGAAATTGTAGATCTACACTTTGCCTGTATATCTGGAATGACACAACCTATCGCACGAGCACCATCTATCATATCTCGTTGAAATTCACCTAAATCATGATCGTCTGCCATGCTCCCTACTCAGTCAGCTTTTCAAACATCCGCAAATGTGTGTAGCTCTTTATAAACCGCTTTCGAACGAAAGCATTTACGAGAAAATGAGTATTGCTACTTGTTCCGAAAGCGATCGTCTATCCAAGCTATTCTGGCATTTCAGTGTACTATAGAGTTTACAGTTTCCCTCTTACCTGCATTCAGACACTTACGCTTATCATAATGAAATAAAATAACCTACAGAATTTTAAAACTATAGCTTTAGCTGATTAGATTCTGAATAGAAATAGGCACTTAGCCACTGACCAGTATGTCACACACACACACACACACACACACATATATATATATATATATATATATATATATATATATATATATATATATCTCATCCATGTGGGATTTGTCAAATTTATGAAATCGGATATAGAGCTAATAAATCTCTGGGGCAGGCAGACTAAACAGAATGAATGAATTCCTATCTTTTTAGTAAAACTGACTAAGCATCCTTGCTCAATAAGCTTCTATCTTAGTGGATTTCACATTCATATGTTGTTCATCAAAAGCCTCTGTTGTTGTTGTTGTTACATATGAATGACTGGAACTTAATCCATGCAAGTCTCATCACACACACGGCTTACAAAAAATAAAAAACAGAGGATAACAAAACAGAAACCACAAGATACGATAAAAAGAACGACCAAAAGGCTTTAAAACCAGCTAAAAACATTAAAGTTCTAGGATAAAAAGTTAAAAAGCCAGAAGCACAATAACTGGAGACCATGAGATCATGTCATAAGTTCTCTGGTCGTACAATAGAGAGCGCGCAAATCACCATTCTGTCGTAAGTTTTAAAGTCGAGTTTCGAGCAAACAAGTGAGCTTTATACATTTTTTCATTCTCACATAAGGTGCTTACGATGGAACCCACAATCCCTATTTTGGCCAAATGTTCAGCCAGACAGTCGTGCCCTATTCCATCAAAAGCATCTCATCAAGGACATTGAGCTTGTATTAAATTTACATATATTATGACTACTAGGGATTGCAGAACCGGGTCCCCGAGAACTGGGTATCGAGGTATCTGGGTATCGAGTATTACTGAAACCGAAAACCCAGTTCCATTGGTTGTAGAACCGGGTACTCAAAAGTAGAAAATTTTAAGTTTAAAAAACATTTTAATGGGCAGTAACAGTTTGGCCATGCTTCAGAACTAATCTGTATATATAAAACAGTTCCGTAACAGACAAACTCACTGACTAACATACAACGCACAGACCAAACCGCTGGACCTAAAGAGCTGAAATTTTGCATGGCGATTCTTCTTATAGTGTAGGGGTGCACTAAGAAAGATTTTTGAAAATTCTTCTTAGATTTTTAAAATTAAATTTTTAAGCTGTTTTAGTAACTTTTTTAAAGTTTGCATTTAAAATAATAATTTGAGGGTTATAAAATTTATATCACGAGAAAGATCATAAAAATTCCTTTAAAATGAGATCTTTTTCGAATCTTTACCTCCATTTTATGATTTTTGGTGAATTTTTAAAGATTAATTTTTAGAATTTAATTTATTAAATGCTGATCACGTGATTTCTTTTTCTGGTACTTTAAATAAATTTATCGTCACGTGCATAACAACTAAATGGAAAAATTTTTTTTCTTGCTAATATGGCAGACGATTGGACATTATCCAAAAAATATTAAAATACAGTAAAAGGTATGTTCCTTAAACTGTACTATATTAACTGTACTATATTCTTTAGTATGTCCTATTAGATTTAATTTGAATATTTTCTTCTACATTAGTTTGTCTATAAAATATCCCTCTGGATTTTTTTATAAATATATAATTTTTATATAATTGCATACATTGATCGTCGTATTTATTATATATATATATATATATATATATATATATATATATATATATATATATATATATATATATATATATATACATATATATATACATATACATATACATTTATTTATTTTGGCATTAATTGCATATATTGACCGTTGTATTTAATTTGAATGTACTCCGTAGCGAAGTGCGGGTTTTCAGCTAGTCACTATATAGACCTTTGAAACTCTTTATCTTAAGTGCATCATCATTATTAACTACTAGATCCTCCTCAATTCCCTCCTTCCCTCAAAAGATATGGCATTGAGAGTGATTTACTTTTATTGATTTATTTCATATAAAATTTTAGAAAGAAATTTTATTTATTGTAATTATAAATGGAAAAAAAAATATTGCATTTATATTATTTAAGATTATGAAATATAGTCTTCGATGAAATTCTGATCTAGTGGAAAATTGAGAATAAAAACAAAATCTTCAGAAAGTTTCGGGTTTTAGAAAACTCATTTCCTGAAATTAACTTAAATTAAAATAAATTAAAAAGAAATATATTTTTTATTTACGCAATAAACTAAAATTCTTTACATTATAAATATATTTTTCAATAATATTTAAGGAAAATGTTTTGGGGTTCATGTCTTATTCAAACCCAGGTAATACCCGTGTATCCGGTTCTGGAAAAATTTGAGAACCGAAACCTTGTTCTTAATTTTTAGCCCAGTTTTGCAATCCCTAATGGCTACTAATATATGTGAAAAAAAACCATATTTTTACATTATTATAGATCAATAGTGTTAGGCTTAATTATCAATAATTCATTTTCCCATCTTACACATTTGATCTTTCCGATCAAGCGCTTCTCCAGCATCTTAACGGTGACGTTATGCTTTTAAAATCTCTTATGTAAACCAAGGAACCGGAAGCGAAAGCTTTGTATTTTACAGGAACTGTGCATGTCTACTTTAATTACATACTTTTAAAGTTTAAACTAGAAGTATGTACATAGCTAATGAATTTCCGGAGGCGGGTTTCGAGCAGGGAGGTTTCATTTTTCCACTGACGCAAATGACTCAAATTTCCCCGCTAAGAGTCATTCGGTTCAAGAGAAACTATTTGTCAAGGTGTGAAAAAATAAATGTCTGTTTCTAGACACGAATCGAGCCTTATAAGATAGAGATCAAAATACAGTGATTTCCGCTTATAAGAATCACTTTTGTTATTACTGTTTTTGATTCTTATAAGCGGTTGATTCTTATAGCCGAAATTTAGGTTTTTGGACAGGTACACATACACACCTATAAATACATATATTAGATAATTTACCATAAGATACTCTTTAATTTACGTTAATTATCTTTTATTAAAATTATTTTTTATAATTTTAAAAATGTAACTTAATTTTTAGACCTATAAGTAGATGCACATGATTATAGTAAGAGAAAAAAAAATCCAATATTTGTTACAACATACCTGCTTAACAGTTTTAACATTTCCACTACAGGAAGGGAGCAAGAAAAAGTTTTCTACGGTAGTTTGACGTAATGAAGTTTTCACGGTTTGATAACGTGCTGAATCTACTAATGTCCCGTTTGCCTAAGTGATAGTGGACACTTCGCCGAAGATTTATGTGTTTCAGTGTCCAGGAAGCCGCAACCAGGATGTGGGAGGTGGGAAAAAAAGAGTCCCTATTTTTGTGTGTCAGTGGATAAAATTGAAATCTGCCCCGGAAGGGTAAAGATGCCCCTGGGTAAAGCTAATAGGACAGTGTTGTGCTAAAGTGTTTAAGGGGAAACTATTATGTTATGTCTAACAAAGAAAGGGATGAATTTTATGACTATATGCCATCCCATCTTATCAATCTTTCTTTTTTTTTAAAAAAAAAAGAACTTCGTGCCTTTTGAGGGTTTAAGTGGCTTTTTTGGAAAAATGAAAGGAAAGCGAAGAGTGTAAACTGATTCTTAAAACCGGTGGATTGATTCTTTAAAGCGAAAATTTTAACATGGAAATAATACGTTTTTGTTTTTGCGATATTGATTCTTATAAACGGTTGATTCTTATAACTACTGATCACTATAAGAGGTGGTTACTGTAATACTATGATATTACTTTTAACATTTTAACTATGGACTAGAGCAGTGGTTCCCAACCGGTGTGCAGCGAAACTTTAAGGTCCGTGAGATCGGCCAGGGATGCGGAGAAATTTTTTTTTGAATAAACAAAAAAATAACATTAGTAGTACCTACTTAAAATACATGTTAAGTTGAATTACTTACTCTCATGCCCGACAGATTGCGACTCAGCCCGATGCACTTGTTCCTGAGGATGAATTAGCTGCCCTGGCACCCACAAATGTTAGGCTTGATATAAAACATTTGTGCTCCAAGCATCCATCGCAAGTCTCACATCAATAAATTTATTTTTAGCCATTTCCCTTGTAGTTCTTTAGTATAACACTATACTGAATTCCATGTCTGTTTTTGACGCTGTATTTATATAATATTCCATCCTGCTGTTTGTTACTTATATCTTTCAATCTATGTATATAAAACAGTACCGTAACTGACTGACTCATTAACATACAACGCCCAGACCAAACCGCTCGGGTTCCGACGCATACAACGCACCGACCAAAACTTTCTTTTTCTGGTACTTTAAATAAATTTATCGTCACGTGCATAACAACTAAATAGACAAAAAAATATTTTTTTCCTTACTAATGCGGCAGACGATTGGACATTATCCAAAAAAAATATTAAAATACAATAAAAGATACGTTCCTCAAACTGTACTATATTAACTGTACTATATTCTTTAGTATGTCCTATTACATTTAATTTGAATATTTTCTTCTACATTATTTTGTCTATAAAAATATCCCTTACGATTTTTTTTATAAATATATATATTTTTTTACATCAATTGTATACATTGATCGTCGTATTTATTATAAATATATATATATATATATATATATATATATATATATATATATATATATATATATATATATATATATATATATATATATATATATACATATATATATATATATATATATATATATATATATATATATATATATATATATACATATATATATATATTGACATTAATTGCATACATTGACCGTTGTATTTAATTTGAATGTACTCCGTAGCGAAGTGGTGGTTTTCAGCTAGTGAATTAATAAAATCAGAAGTGGAGTCGATATTGTATTGAACTTAAATTTGACATGTTTCTGATATACATTGATTTGATATTATATTACACTTTGATCTAAGGGAAACCTTTGAGTTTGACACCTCGGACCCGCAGACCTGTTAAAGTCCATCGTCCCTGATACACCTGAAGACCAGCCGCTACATAGCACTACCTGAATACGCAGGCGAAGGTTAATTTCCCAGGTCCGGTGCTTTCCATTGCTGTGGGGCTCGAGGATGCCGGACAAACAGTACAGATCTGTCAATCACTCAAGGCACCCCAATCCCCCTGATGAAAATTCTGGCGATGGTGGCCCAAGTGTCCAATCTCATTCCCAAGGGTGCCGCAAATGCAAAAAGGTTGGCAATCCGTGGACTAAAAGAAAACCTTTTTATATTTGATCTCCTATCCGACATTGAATACTTTCATCATTGAAAACTTTAATTGTTCACTTTAATTAAAGAAAATGAAAACTTCATATGCATTTGTAAATTATTTTTTATATTATATTATAATGTACTTTTTTAAAGTATTATATTAGAATATACTTTTTTTTAATATTACATTATAATATAAAAAAGTGTGTCTTGAAAATTGTCTTCTCGCTAAAGTTTATTATTATTATTTACAACTGAATTTTTTCATTTAATACAATTGCAGACGGACAATTTAATATCAATAATGAAAGTATTCAATGTCCGGTAGGAGAGAAAAGATATGAAGATATGTTGCAGTTTATATTTAATATTTGGGAATGGAAAAATAAAATTATAGTATTATTTTCTGATCCTATTTAGATTTCGCATTCATTTAAAGACATGCATTCAGACATATCTATATATATAAAACAGTTCCGTAACTGACTGACACACTGACTGACATACAACGCACAGACCAAACCGCTGGACCTAAAGGGGCTGAAATTTTGCATGGCGATTCTTCTTATAGTGTAGGGGTGCACTAAGAAAGATTTTTGAAAATTCTTCTTAGGTTTTTTAAAATTCAATTTTTAAGCTGTTTTAGTAACTTTTTCAAGTTTGCATTTAAAATAATAATTTGAGGTTTATAAAATTTATATCACAAGAAAGATCCTAAATATTCCTTTAAAATGAGATCTTTTTCAAATCTTTGCCTCCATTTTCTGATTTTTGGTGAATTTTTAAAGATTAATTTTTAGAATTTAATTTATTAAATGCTGATCACGTGATTTCTTTTTCTGGTACTTTAAATAAATTTATCGTCACGTGCATAACAACTAAATAGACAAAAAAATATTTTTTTTCTTGCTAATGTGGCAGACGATTGGACATTATCCAAAAAAATATTGAAATACAATAAAAGATATTATGTTTCTCAAACTGTACTATATTAACTGTACTATATTCTTTAGTATGTCCTATTACATTTAATTTGAATATTTTCTTCTACATTATTTTGTCTATAAAAATATCCCTTATGATTTCATATATATATATATATATATATATTTTGGCATTATTTGCATACATTGACCGTTGTATTTAATTTGAATATACTCCGTATCGAAGTGCGGGTTTTCAGCTAGTATGTATAATAAAGGTCTTTGTGATCTACCCAAGAGAAAGGTAATTTAAAAACTGAACTTGAATTTCTTATAGCTTGTTAATGCATTCGAATAAATTGGGAGCACTGTTCTTTAAATGTTTACTAGAGGTAAAAAATGCTGCAGAAAAAAGAGTAAATTTTATTTTTAAAATATCTGACAAATAATGCACATTCCTTTATGAAAGAATGTAGCAAATAATATTTTAATTGATTAAACTTTTGAAAATGACCGAAGAATGAATACGATGGTAACACTGAAATTTTTAAGACAGGCACAGACGATATGCTGGGGAAAAAAGTCAAATATTTAAATTTGAAATTATTTATGTGTGCATCTGTGGCAACAATTGCAATTTAGCTATCGTAGAATACATTTTGATAGAAGAGAAAATGGAGTTGACGCGTTAGCATTATCGAGCTATGATTTTCTATGATTTTAAAGTAGGGCTAAATCAAGAAGAATGCCTTCAACGTGTGCAGTTAGCATATGGAAATGAAACTCCATCTCGTGCCACCGTATTCAGATAAAGAATTTAGAGAACATTTACAGAGGTCGAAATTCTCTCCCGGATGAAGAAAACACAGGAAGACCTTTCTCAGCTGTGGTATCAGAAAATATGTCGGCCGTACGAAAAACAGTTGATCAAAGATAATCGCTTTACCTACCAAATGATACAGAAGGAACTTAACTTTGGATCCTAAGATATACATATAATTCTTCATGAAGAACTGCATATGAAAAAATTAGTTTGCCGTTGGGTCCCCCATAAATCAACAGAACACCAAAACACGGAGCGTATCAGAATCAGCAAAGAAACCTTAAAATTACTTAATGATCGTGGGCACCGCATTATTTCTAAAATCATAACTGGGGATGAGACCTTTATTAGAACTGAAATTTTTAAGACAGGCGCAGACGATATGCTGGGGAAAAAAGTCGAATATTTAAATTTGAAATTATTTATGTCTGCAGACGATAATCTGTGGCAGCAATTGCAATTTAGCTATCGTAGAATACATCTTGAAAGAAGAAAAAATAGAGTTGACGCGAGAGCATTATCGAGCTATGATTTTCTATGATTTTAAAGTAGGGCTAAATCACGTCAAGAAAGTAAAGTATGGGTCTTTGAAGATGACCCCCGAACTATCTAATGAGAAAAGACAACGATCAATGAAAGAAATAATGTATGCCTTGTTCTTCAGAAGTACAGGGCTGGTCAAAGACATAATGCTAAAGGGACAGAAGACAGTCATAGCTAACTGGTTCACCAGTCAGTGTATAGCAGAAATTTTTCAAGAGGTGAATGTTAGGGGACACGTGCTTCACCATGACAGTGCATCTTCTCATACAGTCAGGATTACAGTCGAATTTCTTGAACAAAAAAAAATCAAAAAATCAAAGGGATAGAACATCCACCCTATTCTCCTGATCTTGCTATGTGTGACTTTTTTTTTTAAATCTAAAAAAAATTGATGTGCGTCCCGTTTTCCTTCCGAAAATGAGGTTGGGTGGCTTGAGGCATTTAATCTTTGGAAAATTCGCCTAAAAAAGTGCATTGATCTTGGAGGGAACTACTTGGAACACTCCTAAAAGTTGGTAAGTTTAATTTGTACCATTTAGACGCATCTCAAAAATTTCAGCGTGACCCTCGTATAGGCTTTTTGTCAACTTTGCAAATTTTGTTCTTATTACAAATTCTTGCTAAGAAAGTGTCTGTGAAGTTAAAATCTATTTCGTAAACTTTGGAAAATATACAAAGTTTAATAGAAAAGTGATAAAATGATAGTTTTTGTCCCTATTTTTTAATAAAAAACATATTTATAAAGATTAGTATTAAGAATCAAGAAGCTTAAGTACTATTATGTTTTTACAGCAAAAAAAAAAAATACATTTAAATCTTAAAATTCATAAAATCTCTAGATAATTGTCTCCTCTCTTTCAGCTTTAGTTATTTTTCAATTTTTAACCATTTATTTTCCCGGAAAATTTTCTGCCGAATTACAAGAGAAACTTTTCTGTGCAGTGGCACCCTGATGAACACCAACAGTTTCAAAAATGGGCACTTCTGGAAATTTTCTGTTGAATATTGTAACAGCCATGTATGCTTCAAATTTCAGGATTTGCAGTTTGACATACACTGCTGGCCACTGTAAATGCAACACCCTGAAGGAAACATGCAAATAACATGAAATTTACAACATGCATTAGCGGAGGTGAGATATGCAAATGATTAGAATTTCAGCGCAGACGCACATCACGCGCGCCTGTGGCGCCACTTCAAAGCGCTATTTAAGGTTTGGAGATTTCGACGATTTCAAGTTCGGCAATTGTGTTTTTCTTGTGGTTTTTTCAAAAAAGCGATCAATTATACCTCGTCGAAAACAGCGATCATCTTTTGATCAAGTATCCGAGTTCGACTGAGGAAGGATAGTGGCCTACCGAGATTGTGGATTATCTTTCAGGGAAATCGGTAGTCGTGTTGGACGAAACCAAGCAACTGTAATGCGGATATGTGATCGTTGGATGCAGGAGGGTACGACGGACCGGCGTGTTCGATCGCATCCACCTCAGCGAACCACTTCACGTGATGACAGGCAAATTCTGCGCATGGCAGTCACATCACGAACCATAGCACAGCACATGCAGTCTGTAACGCATCATCCAGTGTCTGCGCGTACCATTCGACGCCGTTTACAGCAGAGTGGTCTGTCAGCAAGACGTCCATTGCTTTGTCTACCCTTGACGCAGAACCACAGACGTCTCCGCCGCCAATGGTGCGATGACAGAAGGATGTGGAAGGCAGAATGGAATGAAATTGTCTTTACTGACGAGTCACGCTTCTGTCTGCAACACCACGATGGTCGCATTCGAGTCTGGAGACACCGTGAAGAGAGGATGCTGAACAGCTGCGTTATGCACCGCCACACTGGTCCTGCACCGGGTATTATGGTATGGGGCGGTATTGGATATCACTCTCGCACACCTCTAGTACGCATTGCCGGTACTTTAAACAGCCAGCGCTACATCTCCGAGGAGTTGGAGCCAGTTGTCCTTCCTTACCTTCAGGGCTTGCCCACAGCTATATTTCAACAGGATAATGCGCGACCACACGTGGCACGCATTGTCCAACGGTTCTTCGTCAATCGCCAGATTGAATTGCTTCCCTGGCCGCCTGGCTCTCCGGATCTTTCGCCGATAGAAAACATGTGGTCCATGGTTGCTCTACGATTGACCCAGATTCCATCCCCAGCTGCCACAGCAGATCAACTTTGGCAACATGTGGAAGCTGCTTGGTCTGCTGTACTCCAAGAACTCATCCAAAGTCTCTTTGAATCAATGCCGAGGCGTGTGGCAGCGGTGATCTCCAACAATGGCGGCTACTCTGGATACTGATTTTGGCAGGAACCACACTTCACAGAAGTCTATAAATTTAATCATTTGATACTTGGTCAACATGTCATCTACAAAATGAATTCTGTTGTGATATGTCTTGTCCTTCTTGGTGTTGCAATTTGGGTGGCCAGCAGTGTATATAGTTTTCGGTAAGAATTTCTTTAGAACACCGATAAGACCCTTATTTCCGGTTTGTGTATTGGAAGAAGAGCATATATTTAATAAGTTTTACCACTCAAAACACTAGCAGAATTATATATATATATATATATATATATATATATATATATATATATATATATATATATATATATATATATATATATATATATATATATTCGATTCCTTTGGATCGGTGTGTGTATTTTGTATCAGTTGCTGCAACTTGTTTAAACTAGCACTAGCAATCCGATCCAACATACTATGCATTGACTACTCAATTCTGCATTAACTTCACTTAGCATACACTGTAAATTGCTGCCATTTCTTCACAATGCAATAGGAACTTTCTAAGTGCAGTTGAAACTTATGTCATGAAAATTTTAAAAAATAAACCGAGTTACCGTAGAATATCTGTAAAATGGTTCTATTTTTGAAAATGCATAAGAGTTTAGTAAAAGTACTTTTGAATAAAAAAAATGCTGATATAAACAAATCATAATTTTAATGAAATTACTTACGCCACTCTTTTAGAATCTAACATTAGATAAATTTAGATCTCTGCCACATAAGCTCACATCTATTTCAAGCCTTTTTCTGGGAAAATTAATATTACGAGTTATCTGGGAAAATTAATAGAATAATGTTCTATGGATTAATTAAATTCCGCATTAAAATGTTCGTTCACTCTCGGAATATTGGAATTACAGATGCTTTAATCATTGAAAATTTACATTATGGGCAGTTGGTCTCAGTTTTATTTTAGGTTTAAAATCCCAAAAGCTACTTTGCGTTACGAAAGTACAAAAAAGAAGAATAAAACATTAAGAAGGCCTAATATATATAAGGTTTGGTAAAAGCAAACTGAAATTATAATAAAAAATAGTTAATTTGGTTTTGAAATGACATTCATCCATTCACATGCACACAGAATGAAAATGTGCTTAGTTTTTGACGTATTTATTTGTCTAATTGAAATAAAGACTTCGGCACTTTTTTCGTGCTATTTACAAACTTACGTCAGTTGAGATACTAATATTTTGTAAGAACCTGTATCTGTTGATAAACTTGCACCATGAATTTATAATATCTAAAATGTTTGACGTAAATTATAGAAGAAATTCTTTGAATAAATTTTATGTTAAGATGTTTGATTCTCCAAAAACTATTGTAATCACACACTTCTATAGTCTCTCCCTCTTTTATATTTCTTCTAAATACTTATAAAATTTTATGAGTTTTTCTTTTAACTTTCCACTCTTTTCAATTACTTCTAAAGGTTTAGGGATGAAGCAAATTCTTATAGACATTCAATTTCTTTGGCAATTTTCAGTACAAGATTTCAGGCTTAAAATCAGAAAGCTTAACATATTTAATAAGTTGGACAGTCAGTGAGTTAGTGACACTTCGATAACTATTATAAGATGGGAAGGTTGAAATACAGTAAGTGCTATAATGAATTTCAGAAATGAATTCCATAACGAAATTCAATGTTGATATAAATTCCATTTGACATTTTCTTACAAAGTTAAGCTACTCTCAAGAATATAAAAAGAAGTAAAAGTCAAAATACATTTTTACCAGTCGATTAAGAATAATTGAGTACTTGAATCATACAGTCGTACCTAAGCTTCAAGACTTATTAAAGAGTTTTTAAGCAATAAACTACTTATTACAGTACTTTAAAGGAATTATTAACTTGCCGTTAGTTTTTTTATAAAAGTGAAAAAACTAATGAATGCTAATTTAGCAAAAATTTTATTTACATATTAAAACAATTTTAAGATGTCAGTTTGGGCTCAGCAAAGATTTTAAGGTGTTGCAAACCGAATAATTAACTCCAGACTGATTATTCTTCACATCGTTTTTAATTTATCAAAAATTTTATTCATATATTTAAACAGTTTTAAGATGTTATCTGTGCTTAATGAAAACTTTAAGATGTCGAAACATAAATAATTAACTTAATACTTATTATTGTTCACATTGTTTCAAATTCATTTTAAGCATTAGAAATTTTGAATTTGAATTTTTAAGTAGATTTACCATAAAAATAAATGGCTACAAGTCAGAAACGAACATTTTTGAATTAAAATTTGTACACCGCTGTAAATAACCCTAATATTTCTCATTTTCATAGTTCATTGAATTCATGATTACTGAACTAAATACATTTCTATTTATTTGTTCACGAGATAACGCGAAAATGAGAATTTTCTTATTATAAGTACAGTTGGCTCTCTGTTTAACGACTTTCAAGGGACTGTGAAAAATCGTCCTTAAGTAGAGATCGCCCTTAAACAGAATTTGTGAAAAATAACATTTCCCATAACGTTTGAGGGGCTGGGACTGGGAAATATCGTCTTTAAATAGAGATCGTCATTAAGTAGAGCGTCGTTAAACAGAGAGCCAACTGTATAATAACTTAAAACACTCAGTAAACATTTGTAATTTATTGTACAGCTTTCAGGTGATTAAACAAAAAATATTAAAACCATTAAAGTGTATTAAAACTGAAAGTAAGTCTTCTATTCTCTTCCGATTGTTTTATATTCCTATCAAATTAAAAAAAAGCAAAATACTAAAGCCTGGCAATTAAAAATGATTCATGATATAAAATTTTTTATAAGAAAACTCATCATTTGTACTGTTATTCACGTTCTTCAAAGAAGTTAATTGCAATAAAAAATAAAGCGTGTGTGAATGCTTATTTGATTACTATCATTAAAATAGCTTTGAAAATTCATTAGATTATAGGTTAAATTTATTTCATATGGAAGAGATATCGCTATTAAGGTTAGGGGTTAATTGACACAACAAAATATTACTTGAAACTGGTAACAGTTATGAAAGGTCAATTGGTATATCATTATTATTTTAAATTATTAATGTTACAAAAAATAAATTTGATTTTTCATTAAAAATAACTAACGGGGGCGCATATTTTGAAAATAAATTTACTACACGAAACAGTAAATATCCCGAACTTTTCGAAGACAAATTAAAAAATGTCATTTCTGCTGTAGAAGTTTTGCTTTGCGGCTTCTTGGAGAATACGGTTTTAAACTTACAAAATTCTAACGAATACTTCGACTGATGTAATTTAAAGCAAACGTTGCATTGGGAAATATACTGCTTGCAGATTTTTAACATATACAGGAGCAAAAAACATGCCGAATTGAATCCCTTACTTACGGATTATACAGATATATATTATTTAATTTTTAATGCATATTTTATGCATTTATTAAGACCAGCTGAATACCCGTGATTCACGACGGAATACGTTACTGCCATCAGTTATGTAACTTCGTTAATTTAATTTAAATTAACTTTTGCAGTAAAGTGCAATTCCTCAGAGGAGTTCACCATATAATTTTACGACTGTGATTCGTCATTATATATGGGTTTTTGATAATATTATTTTCGTTTTTGGGGGGGATTTAGGCATCTATTTTAATTGCCTTAGGTTAGATAAAAAAATAATTACAAGGTAAAAAGAACTTTTTATGTACCATGTTTTTAAATTTTCTGTTGAATCATATAAACTTGACAATGCTATGTATTAATAAATACGTAAAAAAAAATTTTAATGAATTATCCCATTAACTTGAAAGAAAATGAAGTTAATTGGAAGTTAACTTGCGTTTAACTTTTCGTTCCCGACCCGGCCAATAGATGGCTGCAGCAGTCTACAAAACAAAATTAACTGAAAATAACTGAAAAGTAATTTAATTCTGCTTAAAGATGGCTAAAAGTATTAAAATAATGCATTGTCATCGTGTTCTGAGCTATTCTAAAAGTTTCAAATGTCTAGCTAATCGGGAAGTTAGTTAAAAATCGATTGCAAGATTTGTACTTGACAAACCCACACACAAACACACAAGCACATAAACAAACAAGAAAGCGACATAATAAGAACATAGTAATAAAGGAATCTTTCTTAGTCAGCATTTGAGGCATTGGAGGAACCACCATGCGAAATTTCAGCTTCCTAAGCCTTGGGGTTACAGAGATAGAGTGTGTGTTTAAAATCCCCCCCCCTTAAAATTCGAATGTGTGTGTCCCTTAAAATTCAATTTTTAAAAGAAATATTTCTTACAGAACACCTAGGGCTTGGCAGGAACCACCATTCAAAATTTCAACTTTCAAGGACTTAAGGTTCCACAGACACAGTGATCAGTAGGTCAGTGAGTGAATGGTATTTGCCTTTCAGATGTAAAAAAAAAATCGGTTTCAGCAAAATTCTCTAGAAACAGTTTTCGGTAAGCATAGAATTAAAGGAATTTTTTTTTGAAGAATGCATAAAGAATACCATGGTTCTAATTTTGTATTTAAAAATAAATTGTAATTCAGATTTTTTTTAACAATCCCTCTAGTTACTCTTTTAATTAACTTTTTGTAATATTATGGAATATACAATAATGATATGTTCAATGGAGCTCTTTTATAAGGAGAATCAGTGAGAGCCAAAGCAGTAAACTTCGCGAAAACTGATGAACTTCGATATTTTTAAACAGTTAGTGACATTCTTCTGTGTGTTATTTTTCTGCTCTCTTAAAATGTTATATCGCCAATATTCCAAAACAAAACACTTTTTGTTACTTAATGATAAGAAATCCTCAATGTTTTGCTCTATCTTGTGAACCTTTTTAGAAAAATGAATTATACATAATTAATTCAGTACTTACTTGATTCATAAATGTTCAAAAAAATATTTTTGAAGACGATGTTATTTTGAGAACACTTACCGAACATTCATTACTTTATTAATAATTAAGTGTGAGTAATATTATCAATGATTTATCATTATGAAGTACATAATTACATAACCAACTACAGTGAAACGTCTGTACCAGGCATCCCCTATTCGACATACATACATACATACATACATATATATATATACATATATACAGTGCCGTAACTATTCAGGGGCACCCGCACAGGGCCCATTTGGAAGGGGGGCCAAAAATGCTATATGTTTATGTATTTGTTTTATTATTTTCCCAAACCTAATTAATTAAGGGGTCTAAATGCAAATTCTTGCACAGGGCACAGGAATGGCTAGTTACGGTACTGTACACACACACACACATATATATATGTATATATAAATATTATATATATATATATATATTATATATATATATATATATTATATATATATATATATATACACACACACACAAAATAACTGCAAGTTTTCGAAAAGAAAAGACTCATTTACTCTTGTAAATTGAGCAGTACTTTATTTAAAGTCAGAGGATATCGAGGACATTTTTTTCGTACGTAATTTAATAGGTTTTTAAAATTTTACATTAAGATAGGAGATTTCGGCCATTAAAAAATGCAGTGTGTATCGATGGTGATTTCTGTTTCCAAAAATATATTCACACCCAGCGGTTCTGTTGGATGCAACTGACACTCTTGAAAACCGAATTTATGTGTTACATGAGACACATAAATCATATTATAAAGTAAACTACTGAAATGTGTGCAATATTTATTAGAACAATACAATTATTTAAAACGCTTTAATTGAGCAAGAATTATCATCACTGTACAGGGATTAAATAAATTATTAATATCTTTGTTAACCTACGAGTTTCGTAAGATGATACAGTGTTTTTATTGAACTATTCAGTTAAAAACATATAATTTATAGAGGAATTAAAATTTATGATTAGAAAACAATACAATATTTATCCAATTACTTGCCATATTATAGCAAACTTAGTTATAATTTTTATTTGGCAAAAAATCGACTTAGAGAAAATACAAAACAAAATTATTTAACATTCGGAAAAAATAACATTCAATTACTTTATAAAAGTTTTATTACGATAAATTATTGAGTAATAAATATATGATTTATCAATTCTACGATATTGTATTTTACTATTTAAAATTCCTTTGAATTTGACATACTACATCAAATCGTTACAAATTTTCTTTCCTTTAAAAATGTATGTTTAATATTTTAAAAAACTGTGAAAGGGGTTGTTCTTATTTTATTCCTGTCCGTCATCTATTTGTTCCGGCCCTAAACCTCAAAAACAGAACTTGTCACAGCCAATTAAGTAAAGGTATTTCTACTCTGACAGCTATAGGCAAATTAATTTTACTTGTGGGTTCATCGCTTACAAATTTCTAGAAATATTTTGCTGCAAAAAACTAAAATCAATTTTGAAGTAATTCCTATGTCTTTAAGAAAAAGTAAGTTTTAAAAATTTCATATTATTGGCTTTTATGCGTTTTGTCCTTAACTTTTTAATATTTAAGAAGTTCATTATTAAGGTATGGTTTGCACTACACTGATAAAAATTTTATGTGACGAATCCTTTTAAAAGGTTCTATTTTTAAACAATATAAAATATTCGAATGGGGTGAGAAGTATTTATTGTCATCCCCCTTGATGAAGTGTTTGGTTGTTAACATCACTCTGGTACCATAAAATTCAAAATGATAAAAGAAGGTTTCCATTTAATTTCCAAAGAATTTCAGTAGTATTGTTGAAAACCATAGAATAAAACTTAAAACAAGTAACTTTTAAACAAGTTTTGAAAATAGAACGACAACATTATTTAAGTATTTTACCTCATTCGCCAATTGAAATATAATTTACCCATTTACAGGAGAGAAAAAAATTGCATTTCACCCATAAAAACTATAAATGATTAAAATTAAATCCGTGAGGACTGCATTGAAAATATTAGTTTTCTAACTGATTAGAAAAAATGCGCAATTAAAAAATGTATTCATGTCTTCCCCATAAAAAGAAAACAAACACACGCAAATACATAAAAAGAAAATTTAAAAACAAAACAGAAAAAAACAAAATTATAAAGGAATTTACAAATACGACTGAAAATTATTTGGGTGCTATTAGGCTATCATCAGAATGGATGCAATAGTTGCTAACTGCAGTCTAACAGGATCGCGATAACTGGGAACAAATTGAGTTGAAGATTATGAAGTTTTTAACTAGCATTATTAGCTATCATCAGAATGGAAGCAATAATAGCAAATTGAAATCTCTCATATAACATGGTAGTGTTGATTAGAAACAACTGAGTTAAAGAATATGAACTTCTAAGCTACTATCATTAGCTATTATCAGAATCGAAGCAAAAGTCGCAGATTGAAATGTCTCATATAGTATGGTTCCGTTGATTAGAAACAACTGAGTTGAAGATTATGAAGTTTTTAGCTATCATCATTAGCTACCATCAAAATCGAAGCAAGAGTCACGATAACTGGGAACAAATTGAGTTGAAGATTATGAAGTTTTTAACTATCATTATTAGCTATCATCAGAATGAAAGCAAGAGTAGCAAATTGAAATCTCTCATATAACATGGTCGTGTTGATTAGAAACAACTGAGTTAAAGAATATGAACTTCTAAGCTACTATCATTAGCTATCATCAAAACCGAAGCAAGAATCATAGAATGAAATCTCTCACATAATATGGTCGCGTTGATTGGGAACAACTGACTTGAAAATAGGAAGGTTTTCGTTCAGTTTCAGGAAAATTTTCGTTTAAAGCATATGGAAGAAGATCGAAGAGAAAATTTTCTTGAATGCAGATAAATATTGCTTATAATATAAAAATAATGATTTAAAATTTTGCTTAAACTGTTTTATTGAATTATTTAAATATTTTATTAGTTTAAAAGAAATCCATCTGATAAAATGTTAAATAATATTTTCTTCTACATTATTTTGTCTATAAAAGTATCCGTTAGGATTTATTTATATATATATATATATATATATATATATATATATATATATATATATATATATATATATATATATATATATATATAATTCAGGTTCCTCAGAAACTTGATTTATATAAATAGAAAATGTAATTTGTGAAAAGAAGCAGCAAAACCCTAGTGAAAAGTACAATGAAATCTCCAACAGCCCTAAAAGTTTAGTAGAATATGTAATAAAGATAAAAAGAATAAAAGAAAGTCAAAAGCATAAAATAGTTTGTTTTATATTTTTTAAAAGTTATGATCAATCTTATAGGGTGTAAAATGTTTCTTTATTAATATTTCAGTAATGTCAGAACCATTTTTTCCAAGTTTTGTTGTCTTATGTTCTATTTTATCACTTTTATTGCTTAAATGATTTGTTTTAAGATATTAAATATCTCAAAAGTTGTATCATATTATAGACAAAATTGAATGCTAATTAGTATTATGTTGATATTGAGTCTGAACTGCAAAACTATTCACATAAAACTACTTTTAGAACTCCTTTAGCTTTATGAAATAAACTAGCTGAAAACCCGCACTTCGCTGCGGAAATTAAATACAACGGTCAATGTATGCAATTAATGCCAATATATATATATATATATATATATATATATATATATATATATATATATATATATACATATATATATATATATATATATATACATATATATATATATATATATATATATATATATATATATATATATATATATATATATATATATATATATATATATATATATATATATATATATATATATAATAAATACTACGATCAATGTATACAATTGATGTAAAATCGTAAGTCATATTTTTATAGACAAAATAATGCAGAAGAAAATATTCAAATTAAATTTAATAGGACATACTAAAGAATATAGTACAGTTAATATAGTACAGTTTGAGGAACATAATATCTTTTATTGTATTTTAATATTTTTTTTGATAATGTCCAATCGTCTGCCACATTAGCAAGAGAAAAAAAACTATTTTTTTGTCTATTTAGTTGTTATGCACGTGACGATAAATTTATTTAAAGTACCAGAAAAAGAAATCACGTGATCAGCATTTAATAAATTAAATTCTAAAATTAATCTTTAAAAATTCACCAAAAATCAGAAAACGGAGGTAAAGATTCGAAAAAGATTTCATTTTAAAGGAATTTTTATGATCTTCCTCGTTATATAAATTTTATAACCCTCGAATTATTATTTTAAACGCAAACTTAAAAAAAGTTACTAAAACAGCTTAAAAATTTAATTTAAAAAATCTAAGAAGAATTTTTCAAAAATCTTTCTTTGTGCACCCCTACACCATAAGAAGAATTGCCATGCAAAATTTCAGCCCTTTAGGTCCAGTGGTTTGGTCTGTGTGTTGTATGTCAGTCAGTGAGTCAGTCAGTTAAGGAACTGTTTTATACGTATACATAGATTTTAAAAACTCTGTTGAAAATAGGGTTAGCAGAACCGGGAACCCGGAAACGGAGTACCCGGGTACCCAGGGGAAATTATTGTAACCGAGAACCCGGTTTCAATGATTCTAGAACTGAGTATTCAAAAATAGGAAATCTCAGGTTCATAAAACAAGATTTTAATGGGGATAAGCAATTCTGTCCTGTTTCACAATTTATCACTGGATACATAGATTTTTGGAACCCTTTCTCTTAAGCCCATCCACAATTTGAGTACTAGATCCTCCTCAACTATCTCGGTAGCCAATTCCCTATTGCTGTGAAAAGATATACCATTGAGAGTCATATACTTTTATTGATATATTTCATATAAAATTGGCAAAAAAAAGTTTATTTACTGCAGTTATAAACAGTAAAAATTTATTGTACTTTATATTATTTGAAATTATGTAATCTAGTCATCGATAAATTTCTAATCGAGTGGAAAATTGAAAATAAATATATAAAATCTTTACGAGAAATAAAAGCTAACCAGAATTAGTAGTTTCGGGTTTTAGAAGTCATCTTCTTAAATTATCTTAAATTGATGTAAATTAAAAAGGAATGCGTTTCTTACTTACGCAACAAACTAAAATTCTGTACATGATAAATAAATATTTTTTCTATTAATATCTAGGGCAAATATTTTGTGGTCCATGTATTATTCAAACCCGGGTACCTGGTACTGGAAAACCGAACTCGGTTCTGAAATTTTAGTTCTGTTTTGCAATCTCTAGTTGAAAATAAGTGATATGAAATTTTAGAATAAGTGATTTAAAATAAGTGATATAAAATGATACATTGATAGGTTAACAAACTTTGTTTCGTTGTTGAGATTATGTATATGACACGCAATCATTCGTAGTAATTATATATATAATGAAAGATAATCTTTCTCAGTTGATAACATTTCCATTCTTGAGTGATTGCTCATCACTTCATTACAGTTAATTTTCATAAAATATCCTGTCATCATATAACTTTTCTAGCTGAATACCCGTGCTTCGCTACGGAGTACATTCAAATTATTTATATATATATATATATATATATATATATATATATATATATATATATATATATATATATATATATATATATATATATATATATATAAATAAATCCTAACGGATACTTTTATAGACAAAATAATGTAGAAGAAAATATTCAAATTAAATACAACGGTCAACGATTAATTTGTCTGTTAAATATCCATAAAACATACTAATTTGAATTAAATTCTTAAAAAACTTTCATCTTAATTAGTCTAGTGGTTAAATTTTTATCTTTTACTGTATTTTAATATTTTTATGAATTTATTTCGTTGTTATGCACGTGACGCAAAATTAATTTGAAGTATCCCAAAAAGAAATCTCGTGGTCCTCATTTAGAAAATTAAATTCTAAAAATTAATCTTTAAAAATTCACCAAAAATCCGGAAATGGAAGAAAAGATTCGAAAAAGATTTCATTTTAAAGGAATTTTCATGATGTTTCCCGTGATATAAATTTTATAATCCTCAGATTATTATTTTTAATGCAAACTTTAAAAAATGTCACAAGACAACTTAAAAATTTAATTTAAAAAAATTGTGACATGAAGAAAGAAAACAACTGCAACTAAAATGACCGAAGAGCGCAACCTGCATCTGTATGTTCTGGTATCAACCATCAGAGGTAGAAGGGAACTTCACAAACAAAGCTTTACGGAAAAGTAGCTATACTCAAACCACTAGTAATAGATGCTAATACAAAATATCGTCCACAATGTTGCCACGAGCGCAAATCCTGGTCGAATAATATGTCGAGAAACGGTATTTGGTACGACGAATCATTTTTACCATTGTTCCTCGCAACAGGACATGCGTATGTCTGGAGAACACCTACACAAGCGTAAGATTCTGGCTGTCTCATCGCAACTGTCAATCAGGGAGGTAGATCTATCAGGGTTTGGGATGCCATCTCATGGTTTTCTTCAGGCCCTATTGTAACCCTAAAAGGGAAATTGACTGGGAAGGACTGCGTCGAAATTTTAGCTTCACCAGGTCCATCCTATGGTGCAAACATAGTTTCTTGCAAGACATGGCATTCTCCAGGATGATAATCCCCCCCCCCCCGTCGTACCTGTATATATGTACATACAGCTAAATCTATCATTGGTTTGAAGAGCATGAAAAAGAAGTCAAATATCTTATCTTGCCCTGTACAATCCCACCCCCGACTATATATCATCCAACCACTGAGATCTGCATAAGCGGATAGATCTAGTTATCTATATCCCCCACAGCATCTCTACAGGAACTTTCATGATTTTTCCCTGAAGAATGGTATAATATATTCTCATCTACTATTCATGTTTTGTATAATCTAATTCCAAGGTGAATCAGGTGGTATTACATTACAAAGGTGTTTCTGCGCCGCATAAATAAAGGTTTTTATGACGTTTCTTAGTGTTTCCATTATTTTGATAATTACCTGTATATATATATATATATATATATATATATCGGTAATAATACTAAATTACATAAAATTCTTGTGTTTTAAATGTTCTATTTGACATCCCTTATTCCGAACTATCTTTCGACACCGCAATTTCCAGGATAATAATGCCTTTTGAAGTGTCAGAAGAGGTATTCTATCCCATTCCTCCTGAACAGCTTTCCAGAGTCCTGTAAGGGTTTTGGGACGACGTTTGGATAATGCAGATTTTAACAGTCCGAAAGCACAAAAATCCATAGGTGATACATCGGGAGATTTAGTAAGGATATCAGTGAAGGGTATGGCCTTGATACCAGTTTTTTGTTCCATGTCTTTTAGGAAATTTTACAGTGGATTTTGATGTGTGACTGCTAGCTTTGTCCTGATGGCGTCTCACAGATTGATGGCACTGTGGGTAAAGCGATGGTATTTAATTCAGAAAAATTGGTGATAAAATATGTTCCTTATAGTATTTGGAGTTAATCTTGACATTTTTTCAGACTCTCTTTATTTTTAACTTGCCATTATAAGAAAAACCAGCAACAATCATGAATCCCTTAGAAAAACTTTCTTTCGATTCTTTGAACCATATACTTAAATTTTTTTCTCCCCTTTTATGATAATAAATGGCTCTTTTTTTGTTGCAATCATTTAAATACACCCATTATTAATCTATTGTGACAATTGTTTTCCATTTTTCTTTGGATAAGTGTTGCTCATATAGAATTCTGCAGCGTGTCCTGCGTTCAGCGATATGATTTTGAAGAAGTCGATGCACATTGCGTTTTTTCGCTTTCTTAAGATTTAAATCAACGTTTATCATTTTGTTTACAGTGGACACCGAGCATTTTAATGATTTTGCAACTGTTCTTTGACTAGGGGGATTTTTTTTTAACATTAAACAACGTACCTTTGCAATAGTCGAAGATGTCCGTTTTTTCCTTGGATACTTGTTTGGAATTTTTGTCCCACTTGAGGCTCCAATTTGACGTTTTTTTCCTTTCTTGTTGACGATATTACCTATCAACACTTTAGATATCACAAAACCATGACTCTCACATCGTTTTTGGATAACGGAGTATGCATATTTCTCTTCGGCAAGAGCATAAATGTAGCCTTCGAACCACTGCTTTGTTAAAAACGCCATTTTGAATAAAAACAAAACTTTCAAGCCGCAGACGATAATTTTGACTTTTACAAACATAGTACAATTGCAATTATTTCTTTTGCAGCAAACGATTTTTTATTACCGCTTACCAAAATCGTCTAAAAAATGTGCGAATAGCCTCTGTATATATATATATATATATATATATATATATATATATATATATATATATATATATATATATATATATATATATATATATAAATATATATATACACACATACATATATACATATATATATATTGTATATATATATATATATATATATATATATATATATATATATATATATATATATATATATATATATATATATATATATATATATATATATATGTATGTATGTATATATATATATACAATATATATATATGTATATATGTATGTGTGTGTGTATATATATGTATATATGTATATATATTTATTATTCTTTTTATTTTATTATTATTTGTATTTGAGATATAAGTGGTCGGTTCTAGAAATGAGGGAACAGACTGCGCTCACCATTGTAGATTAATTAGTTTTTTGTTTACATTGGTATGAATTAAAAATGACAATGAATTTTAAGCAATTTTTTTACAACAGTACTTAAACTGCTAAAGCATCTGCGATAAACAGATTATTATCTTTGAAATAAATACTCTATCCCCAGAGAAAGGTATTATCTTCGTTCTCCAATTTATAAAACGATAAGGTTTGTTTGAGTTATCATGTTTTTACTGAAATTCCAAATTTGCATCAATATCTTCCAGTTCCCGCTCCCCTTGAAAAATTTCTTTAAATGTAACAGATTAATTTTTATACATATTTCCAAGTCTTAACTTAAAGCTCGTTATAAAAAATAGATAAAAAGATAAAAAACATTTTTTAAAAATCACACAGATACCTTATACACATATACTGCAACACAAAATTGTCCGAAGTAACATACAAAAATTTCTATTGCTTTGTACGATGATAAACTAAAATTTACAGGGATATCTTTACTTTGGGGAGATTTATTTATAAATTCAAAACACACAGGATAGCCCTAAACTCAGCAAGTCACTTCATATTAAGAAATCTTTTCGCATACAAAATAAAAATAAAGGTCAAACAAACGGAGACAACGTTTAACCACTCTCGGAGGAACAAACAGTATGGATATAGAAAGTAAGCAAATAGGAAACTAATGAACATTCTACATCAATACAGAAAATCAGGAAAATAGGGAGTATTGAGAAGTTATACTGTAGCAGCATGCACTGTGAACTCCTGACTCAGTGGTTTTGTTGGTTTCTGAAATATAATTTTTTATCTGAATAAATTGGCAACATTGTTTTTCTAATGAAAACGATATTTATTCCATTTGTAAAATAGAATGGTGAGAGATGGAATAAAAATACGTTCCTGATTAATAGTCATTTTTTGTGCGGTGATTTGAGTCTTTTTTACTGTGTAAACTTCGACGAAGTTTTAGTTAATATCTAGATAGTATTGTTGTGACCCTAATGAGTTACATTACCGCTAGTTCAATCAAATTATTTCAATCATCCATTTTCTCTTCATTTGCTATAATTAGCTACTTAGAAATATTACACAGTGTGCTGAAAATAACGGATATAATAAAACAGAAATTTTAGAAGTTTACAGAAAGTTTAGGACAATTTTTCTTTGCAAACACACAACAGCGTACAACTCCTCAAATTTACTGTTTCACACGTTGAAAACACGTAAATCCATTTTTTTAACATGCTTTCATATAAGGCATTCTGACATTGTAAATTCTAGTAGTCACGCTGTATTTCATAACTGCCTGCAAGCAATTAATAACTGTCTATCCTAATTAATACAAACTATTTGATGCGGAGATGGTGAATACGGATTTAACTACTAATCGGGGAAATGGGGAGTGTTGAGAAGTTATACCACTAGTTCAATCAAATTATTTCAATTAATCATTTTCCCTTCATTTGCTATAATTAGTTACATAGAAATATTACACAGTGCGCTGAAAAGATCGGATATAATAAACAGAAATTTTAGAAGTTTACGGAAAGTTTAGGATAATTTGTCTTTGCAAACACACAACAGCGTGCAATTCCTTAAATGTACTAAGTTTCACACGCTGAAAATACGCAAATCCTTTTTTCTAATATGGGTTCATTTAAGGCATTCTGACATTGTAAATTTTAGCAATCATGCTGTATTTGGTAACTGTCTGAAAGTAATTAACGGAACGGACAACAGGGATATATGAAGTAAGCAAATAGGAAACTTATGAACATTCTACATCAATACAGAAAATTGGGGAAATGGGGAGTATTGAGAAGTTATACCACTAGTTCAATCAAATTATTTCAATTATTCGCTTTCCCTTCATTTGCTACAATTAGCTACGTAGAAATATTACACAGTGTGCTGAAAATAACGGATATAATAAAACAGAAATTTTAGAAGTTTACGGAAAGTTTAGGACAATTTGTCTTTGAAAACACACAATAGCGTACAATTCCTTAAATTTACTAAGTTTCACACGTTGAAAACACGCAAATCCTTTTTTTTTAATATGCGTTCATATAAGACATTCTGACATTGCAAATTCTAACAATCATTCTGTATTTGATAACTGTCTGCAAGTAATTAACGGAACAGACAACAGGGATATATGAAGTAAGCAAATAGGAAACTTATGAACATTTTACATCACTACAGAAAATTGGGGAAATGGGGAGTATTGAGAAGTTATACCACTAGTTCAATCAAATTATTTCAATTATTCATTTTCCCTTCATTTGCTATAATTAGCTACATAGAAATATTTCACTGTGCGCTGAAAATAATGGATATAATAAAACAGAAATTTTAGAAGTTTATGGAAAGTTTAGGACAATTTTTCTTTTCAAACACACAACAGCGTATAATTCCTTAAATTTACTAAGTTTCACACGTTGAAAACACGTAAATCCATTTTCTTTAACATGCATTCATATAAGGCATTCTGACATTGTAAATTCTAGTAATTATGCCGTATTTGATAACTGTCTGCAAGTAATTAATAACTGTCTTTCCTAATTAATAGAAATTTATTTGATGCGGTAATGGTGAATACGGATTCAACCATTAATACCATGTCAGCGTAGGGCGAAACGACATCTACAATCATGAAGTGCAACAGCGAAAAAAAATATTTTTAATTAACAAAAACAATGTGAAAATATTTTAGGAAAAAGTCCTGAAGATTTCCTTGTTTCTTTAAGTTAAAATTTACCTAAATCCTGCCAATTTGCAAGAAGTTCCGCGGATTGGATTCGTATTAACCGATCCTTCATGAACACAACTAATACCATACAGTATATATACTCTGTAACTAAAAATTTGAAATGTTTATCCAAAATGCTTTCAAACGAAAAAAAAATTCATCAACTAAAATGGAAGAAGAAACAAGCGAAATGATCGATTTGATTAATTTAATGGTAAGGATTTGAGGAGGTAGAGGAAGAAAATCTTCCAAAGAGAATAAAAAGTGATTTGGCTCTTAGGAAATTTCGCAGTGATATCAAAAAACATAAAATTCATCAACTAACATGGAACAAGAAACAAGTGAAATGATAGATTTGATTAATTTAATGATAAACTTAAAAGGATTTGAGGAGGTAGTGGTGAATGTGCTACACTTGCTTGCTGGGAATAGAAAGTGATTTAGCTCTTAGGAAATTTCGCAGTGATATCAAAAAACATATCAAAGATTATCCGGTTTGCGGATTATCCACGCAGAGAAAAATTAGAAATCTTTATCAAAAATATTTTCAAACGAAAAAAAAATTCATCAACTAACATGGAACAAGAAACACGAGAAATGATAGATTTGATTAATTTAATGGTAAACTCAAAAGAATTTGAGAAGGTAGAGGAAGAAAATATTCCAGAGTGGATAGAGAGCGATTTAGCTGTTAGAAAAATTCGTAGTGATATCAAAAGACGTATCAAAGATTCGATTAAAAAAATTACGGATTACATACATAAAATAAATTAATGAAATGGAAAAGCAAGTGTAGCATTATATTTTGAAAATACAATAAAATTTAATCGCAATCGGATTATCCGTGCTTTTCGAGGATTCGTGTTAATCCTCCCCACCATTAATCCGGATTACTGGGAGTAAACAGAAATTTAAAAACCAGCCTAATTAGTACTAACTCACCTGATGCGATGACGAACTATACATTCTATCCGAATTCAGTGACTATAGTACTAGGGCTATGATTATAATGCCAGCATAGGGCAAAACTGACACCTACGTTCTTAAAATGCAACAATTAGACAGAGCAAAAATCAGTATTCAGCGTAACCGCAGGGGATATCCCCCCCCCCCCTCGAAGGGACCGACCAATGGGACATGGAAAAAGCAGAGAAAGAAAAAAAAAATGTATCTCAAGAAAAAGCGTGAATGAACTAGATCAATAGGGATTAGTATAAACCCCTATCATAGAGCACTTTGTTTAAGCTTTTAGCGCCAGGTGTCAATAAAACGATTTGATTTTCGGCGGCCATGACGGTGACGTAGTTGAAAAAGCGTACCCTATTGGCTGGTGCTCTGAGCATGCGTAGACGGCAGACGACGTATAAATCAAACAAGAAATGGGGTTAAAGTTACGGATTTATTTTTCTGGATTTGATAACTGCAGCAATGAAATCGAAATTTTCTGGTATAAATTAAGAAATGCGTAAAGCTGATTATTATTGGCACTAAGTCAGAAAAAATTAAGATTTTTGACAGTTAGGAACTGAACTGCGCGAAAGAGAAAATAAATATGAAAAGGTTTATTTTTTAAAACTTTTAATTTCCTAAAGTCGTTTCTTTAATGAATTTAATTTTAATAATTTGTTGATTTCGTAAATTTGTTGGTTATGAATTATTTTTATTTAGTTCCAGAAACATTATAAGAACATATAATTTCTTATAATCCACAGTATAAAGAAAGGGAAGTGGCTACATATAATTTTGTTTGTATTAAAGATTTTAAAACGTTATGTGTTCCTGTTTGCGTTTTCCACAAGTTTCCTGTAAGTCCAGAAACATTGCTAAAAATGTTTCTGGAATTAGAGAAATATTAATTGCTTTAGCCCACACGCACATAGTAATAATTTTTGATAATCCTCGAAGTATATATATATATATATATATATATATATATATATATATATATATATATATATATATATATATATATATATATATATATATATATATATATATATATATGTGTGTGTGTGTGTGTGTGTGTGTGTGTGTGTGTAAGTAAGTAAGTAATAATAATGCCACACCAGTTTAATACTATTCCATTGACTCTCTACATTTAATATTGTATTTCGCGTGATATAAGTACTTCGGTGTTCTTCCTGGGGTGCCTAGATGTCGCTAAACATATTACACCACAAATGCTACGTAGACAAACGAAACTACGAACATATATATACATATATATATATATGCATATATCTATCTATGTATGTATCTCTCTCTCTCTCTCTCTCTCTCTATATATATATATATATATATATATATATATATATATATATATATATATATATGAATGTGTGGGAGGGGGGGGGGTCTGGTCATGAATGTCCTGACACACACATGCCGTTTGAAACTTCTTTTATGACTGCCTTTTATTAATTTTTATTTACCTTTTATTAACCAATTTAGAGCAAAACTCCTATCATAATCTTTTTTTCTGTTGAATTAGGTTATCTGTATAGTGTTCCTCCTTTTTATTTGCCATGCATATTCTCCATGTGCGGCCTGTGAGCTAACAGTCAAAACTAAGTGCCTGGCCCATTCATGATTTTTAGAGACAGTATATACAAGGTGGTCATAAAAAACTTAACGATATATGGACCTCTAGCGGCTGTACCGTTCAACCGATCGAGATAAGATTTCAGATATATGTATTCAGAGGTATGAGCTCGGGATTCTGTGAACGGCAACCAAGTGGCGCTCACGGTTACGGTTATAGGTACAGAAACTCGAAATTTTCGAATGGCAACGCCCACTTTTTCCCGTCGCAAAAGTAACAGCGCATGAGAAAACCCTCAAGAGCGTTGGAACGGTACGTTATGCAAGCGCAATAAACAGCTCTGCTAACGGCCAACAAAAACACGATCGGGACGCACGGAGGAAATTTGCATATGACAGAGGCAAGACACCAATCCCTGATGACAACACAGATCAGACAAAAGAAAACTTTTATTTTGATTACATATTTTCCACAAAGGTGCCATCACAGGCCGTTCGCAGAGCTGTTTTTTGTGCGTGCATAACACGTCCGGTTTTTTGCGATACACATACCGTTCCAACGCTTTTTAGGGTTTTCGCATGCGCTGAGTATTTTGGGACGGGAAAAAATGGGCGTTTCCATTCGACAATTTCGAGTTTCTGTAGCTATAACCGTAACTGTGAGCGCCACTTGGTTGCCGTTCACAGAATCCCGAGCTCATACCTCTGAATGACTATATTTGAAATCTCCTCTCGGTTGAACGGAACAGCCGCTAGAGGTCTATATATCGGCAAAGATTTTTTATGACCACCCTGTACTTCCCATATGAAAATTCTTATAGCATTATTCTCATACCAGAAGCCCTCTCAACTGAGCATCAAACTGTAACACGCCTCTGAGAAACATGAATAATTTTGAACTAATACGAAATGAACAGTTATCCCACAATAATTTTAAAGGGGACAATCTAATGGTTCACCATCAGGTCGAGGAGCATTGGTGTGATAGTCGGGATGAACAGTTCACAAGTACAAATACTCACCAATTCATTGCCCCACCGATTCATTGCCCCACTAATTCATTGCGACAATCACACCAATGCTCCTCAGCCTGATGATGAACTAGTAACTAGTGCGAAACATGTTGCCATCCTTTTTTGATTTATTGTGGAATTTCAAAATTGATTTTTACCTATTTGTTATCACCAAGTATATATACTGTAAGTCATGGTTTTGAAATAGCCCCTTATAATCTTTCACAAATATGTCCCGAGGTTATAAGCTAATATTTGCGTATGATTTCCTATTCCATGTACTGGATGAATCCACAAATCTTGTCTAAACTGCAGACTCAAATTAAAACGAGGATAACAAAAATAATATTAAAACTTTACTCTGAAAAAAAAACTATGAATTATCTTTGATTCATACTTTCTCAATATTTTTCTTTTTAAGGCAATTTTTGCGTATGATTTCCCATTCCACGTACTGGATAAATACACTGATCTTGTCTAAGGTGCAGGCTCAAACTAAAATAAGGAAAACATGAATGGTTTTGAATTAATCGCTTACAATCTTTCAAATATATCTCCCGGGTTATTTAGCTAATTTTTGCGTAAAATTTCCCATTCCACGTATTGGATGAATCCACAAATCCTGCCTAAGCTGTAGACTCAAACTGAAATACGGATAACAAAAATAATAAAAAAAAATTAACTCTAACAAGAAACTTTGAATTATCTTTCATCCATACTTTTCTAAGGCGAAAATTCTTCTAATCTGCCTTTTCCCTCCATGTGCTGCTTGTGTGAGCCAATCCGCCAAAATTAAGTGTCTGGCCAATTAATAATTTTAAGAGATATACTTCCAATATTAAAATCCTTGTACCGTAACTCTTATGTCAGTAGCCCTATCGATTGAGCATCAAACTGTAACACGCCTATTAGAAGCATGAATAATTTTGAACTAGTCGCTTATAATCTTTTAAAAATATGCCCCGTGTTTTTAAGCTAATTTTATAGGATGATTTCCCATTCCACGTACTGGATAATTCCCCAAATCATGCCTAAGCCGCAGACTCAAACTAAGATAAGGATAACAAACATAAGATAAAAATTAACTCTAACAAGAAACTTTGAATTATCTTTATTTCATACTTTTCTCAGCTTTTCTCTTTATGGCAATTTTTGCATACGATTTCCCATTCCATGCACTGGATGAATCCTCAAATCTTGCCTAAGCTGCATACTCAAACTAAGATAAGGATAACAAACATTAGATAAAAATCAACTCTCACAAGAAACTTTGATTTATCTTTGTTTCGTACTTTTTTCAGCTTTTCTCTTTAAGGCAATTTTTGTATATGATTTCCCATTCCATGTATTGAATAAATCCAAAAATCTTATCTAAGCTGCAGACTCAAAATAATGATTATGAAAATCAACCCCAATAAGAAACTTTGATTTATCTTTGATTCATAACTCTTCTGAGAACCTTTTTCTCCGAATTCGCAATGACCACCACCGAAGAAAACGTCCAGCTGCGATCCTCTCGAGTTATAGACGGGTGAACCGCGGTTCAGACACCGGTGTTTGATTTTCACTGAAACCGTGAGACGCTTCAGAGAATCAGGGTGCTTGAGAACACTTACCTCCTTCTTAGCCGGCTCCGGAATTTGCCTTCGCCGAGTAGCTGTAACACCTGTGGAGCACGTCGTTTTACATCGATCTTTTACAAATATAAACCCTCGAAGGTCGCTGGTTCTATGGAAACTTCGAGAGTATAGGAAGGCGCTTTCAAAAAGATTGAAAGCTTTTAGAAAACGCGAAAATCATTTTATTATAATTATCTTTTTTATGTGTATTTGAAAAAATAATTATTCCAATAAGGGATGATTTAATCACATAATCGGTATCTTTTGTTTTATAAATTAAAATCATTTGTGTATTTTATTGTATCTTGCTTATGTCGTTATATGTTTAAAAATTATTTATTTTAAAACTAATATATTTATTTTATTTTATTTACTTTTTCAATCTGTGTTTGCATTTGTTTATTTCCTAAATTTGATGGTGTTCATACTTTATTGAAATTTATTTATTAAATTATATATTTAATAATTGTTTATTTTATAAATACATTTTTATTTTCTTAAGATGTATTTGCACACGTTGATTTTCTTAAATCTCGTGGCATCTCTAAAAAGTGTAGGGCTCTGACTGTGGCGAATTGAGCATTCTTATGGGCCTGTTCTCATACAATCCGTCAGCTTCAGCGTTACTCGTATTGAAATACATTTAACCAATTACACACCTCCAAGCGATTAGCCACGAAATTGTTGAGATCTGTTATTGGTTTAAAATATGTCAATACCAGTAACACTGACGCTGACGGATTCTATGTGAACAGGCCCCATGTCGTTGAACCTTGGTCTCGAGGCGTATGGAAATTCCGCCGTGTAGAAATGACGTCAAGGGGATGTATATTCTGAATCTATTCTAATACTCGCTGGAAAATTTTACAAACAAATATACTTTACAATAGCACTATTTTCGAATGGCTAAATTTCCGTATATCCCGAGACTAGAGGGCTGCAAACGATGGTTATTATGAAAACATTGTTTTATAGTTTTTCCCAGTCTGCAGCGCCATCTGTTGACGAACTTTGTAACTAATTTTGATAATTGGTGAGAAAAAATTCCATGGTTACCAAAGCAGAATGCAGCAAACCGTACATTTCCATCACCTTTCGTTTTTCTTTAATTGGTTTTTCAAATCGTCGGTCATTTTTGGGACACCCGGTATATATATACAGGTGGTTATCAAAATAATGGAAACACCTATCAATATTAGGGGTGTTTATGAATGTGCTTCGCATTCCTTAAAAAACAAGTCTGGCCACCGGTATTTTTTTATATAATATAGTGTATGTATTATTCTACTGTCAGGTAGCAGTAATGAAGCTAAGGGCATAGTGCTTTTGGGGGAACGGCGTAAAATGTCAAACCTTCCAGACCTTTCGAAAAGGGAAAATTGTTTGAGTGCGTTTAAATTGGAGTATCTGCTACTGCAACCCCCAGGTTAATGGGTGTTTTTCGAGCTGTTGTATCGAAAGTCACGATAGCATACAGGGTGCACGGAAAAACATCCTTTGCCAAACAGAATAGTGGACGAAAAGAGAGCTGAGTGAAAAAGACGGACGAGGTATTGAAGCGGATTGCGACATGAAGAAAGAAAACGACTGCAACCAAAATGATCTGTGAGCTCAATCTGCATCTGCATGTTCCGGTATCAACCATTAGAGGTAGAAGGGAACTTCACAAACAAAGCATTTACGGAAGAGTAGCTATTCCCAAGCCACTTGTAATAGATGCCAATACAAAATATCGTCCACAATGTTGCCGCGAGCGCAAATCCTGGTTGAGTAATATGTCGAAAAACAGCATTTGGTCCGACGAATCATTGTTGGTATTGTTCCTCGCAACAGAACATGCGTATGTCTGGAGAACACCTGCACAAGCGTAAGATTCTAGCTGTCTCATCTCAAATGTCAATCATGGAGGTAGATCAATCAGGGTTTAGGATGGCTTAGCATGGTTTTCTTCAGGTCCTATTGTAACCCTAAAAGGGAGATTGAATGGGAAGGACTATGTCAAAATTTTAGCTTACCAGGTCCGTAATATAGTGCAAACATTCTTTCTTGCAGGAGATGACGTTCTCGAGGATGATAATCCCTCTATACATATAGCTAAATCAAGTATTGGTTTGAAGAGCAGGAAAAATAAGTCAAATATCTTATCTTGCCCTGTACAATCCCCCCGACTATATATCATCCAGCCACCGTGATCTGTATAAGCGGATAGAGCCAGGTATCGATATCCACCACAGCATCTCTACAGGAACTTTCATTATTTTCCCCTGAAGAATGGTATAATATATTCTTAACCACTATTTACGACTTGTATAATTTAATTCCAAGGTGAATCAGGTGGTATTACATGACAAAGGCGATTCTGCGCCGTATAAATAAAGGTTTTTATATTGATTCTTATTGTTTCCATTATTTTGATAACTGCATATATATATATATATATATATATATATATATATATATATATAATATTTCGACATTATTTCATAGTTTTTAGCCTTTAAGCACAAACGATGTTTTACAGCCCCTTTTCTTATCATCTCCTTGACTAGATTTTGTAGTTTTTCGTTTGTAAGTAAACGCAAAACTGTTTCCTTTTTCTGCAAAAAAGTCCAGCCAAAATTTTTTTGGCAGCAAATGAGATTTTTTTATCTCTCATTCTTTGTGTATAAATGTCAACAACTTAACCAATAGGAGAATTTAATATTTTAAACCCATCAGAAACAAAATTTCAAAACCTCTTTTTGCCTCAAATCTTGAAAAAAATAATGGGGAAAAAATAACGTCTTAAAGGGGGGGGGGATGAAAATTATATATTTAACAGTATTTACAAATTGACAATACACTATGCCAGAATTTGATTTCAAATTTTTAACGTAGTATATGGTGATTTTAGTTCTTTCTTTAAGTTTGTAAGATTTGTAAAAAATCTTTTCCTATAACATAGGAAAAATCCTATTACTGTTTGATACCAGTTGGTGATATTGATGTAAGTGAACGAGAACTGGGTAAATAGTTCTGTGCTCAGATGACAAAATGTTATAAGAAATTTACGTGACAGCACTTCTAAGATTCAAGATGTCATGAAAAATCAGTAGTTTGTTTTACATGAGCAAACGTGGTACCAATGTCTCAGAAAAATAGTTGGCTATTACGTACAGTAGTTACAATAAATAGAAAATATTAGCGAACGAGAATCAGAAAGTCGAAATATCAATTTTTTAAGAAAAGTTTCTTATAACATTTTGCCATCTAAGGACCGAGTTCTTAACATTTATAAACGTTGAAAAGGAGCGTTCATCACTAGCGTTTCTTATAGTAAGGCAGTTTTAGGAAAAAAAACTGAGGTGTTTAGATTTAGAAAAGTTACTTAAAATTCATAATTAAGGTTTAATTAATGTCTCCAACTTATTAGAAACTAGGGGCACCCTTTTAAGAATTTTAGATTTTTTTTCAATTTTTTCATTATTAAATCAAAGCGGTATTTCTATCAGGAACATGTCAGATATAAGTTCTAATAAATACTAATTACACGGCTGATTTAATTTGTTTATTGAAAGATATAGGTAAAAAACACCATAATTGAATATATTAATACTGTTTCGAAAATAGCTATGGGATTCAGTAATTCAGTATAGTATTACTCTAGATGATTTCAATAGAAATCACCAGGAATAGTTTTGTTTTATTAATGTGAGACTTGATATTGGGGCTTAGAGCAGAAATGTTTGATATCAGCTTAATATTTATTTTAAGAATGACCTACTAATATTTTTTTAGTCGGCCAAGTGTTCCCTAAAAATCTCGTGGAACCTTTGGCTGCTTTCGCGGTATCTTAAAGTGCCTGTTGGAAATCACTATCTTAACACTTTAAATTGGAGATATCACTGTAACTTCCACTGCAACATCGAGGTAGATGGGCGAAAACTGCTAAGGCCATTCCAAATTTTCGTTACGCACCCATACCCAAACCCAGTCACAGGAAACACGTAAACAAATAATAATAGCTTATGCAAGAAATATAACACTGGCTACATAATTTTATACTGAATTCACTCATTGGACAAAATCCCTTACACTAAAGACAGGATGTGCATCTAATTCTCTTTCAGCTTCTCCTCTTATATCACACGCTTTTAACACTACAGGCGAAAACGAATTTCCTCCGAAGAATCTAACGTGAGAACTCTAATTGCGAGTCAGTTCCAGCATAAAAACGCATCCCCAAAAGAAAAGCTGTCGACTTCGAACAGTAACCCCCTTTTTCCCCATCTCTTTTGAGAGCTTCGGCAAATAGAGTCCTCCAAAGCAAGGGAAGCCAAAAACTATCGCAGAGATGATACAGGCATGGCTAAGTGGCCACAATACCAGAAACACGAAACTGCCGCTTCGCAGTTTGAACAAACGCCACGTGTTGAAACAGGTGACGTAGAGGTCCAATAGCCGTGTTTGTCTTCACACGTCGGACGAACCATCTGTTTGGATGGAAGCGCCGTCAGGGGGAGCTACTTCGTGTTGCCAGAGCAAACAAGAGCAATCCTGACTATTAGTCGAGAACCAATACGAATGCTGGATTAGGAGGAGTGTATTCTTCTGTATTTTGAGTGGCAGTTTTAGCTGAAGTGGCAAGGCTAAATATCGACCATCCATTTTCATTCGAGTGGAGAGAGGGGGGAAATGAGTGGATCATTTGGATTTTCATGGGGCATATGTTAGTTTGGCTACAGCATTAACGAATCCACGTTACTTGTAAGGAATAATACTCTTCTCTGTTCATTTTTATTTGCCTTTTCTCTTTCATGGTGGAAGAAAACTTATCACAAAGTTTTAACTTAGATGCTGTATGATGGCAGAAAAGTTGTATTTATATTGTTCTTTTTTTTCCATGGTGATTGCTAAGAATGTTTTTTCTTACTCATATAAAACGATTGAGAAGAGACTCGGAATAAACTAGTGAGATTTTGAAGACTAGATTGTGTGTTATAAAATAATAAATTTTGCGACAAAAAAAAAAGAACATTAAAAGAACTCATAGCTTAAAAATTCACAGTTGAAATATACATCAAATTGACAAAAGATAAAAGAAACTTTAAAGACACCCTATTATAATAAAAATGACTAATAGTGGGTCGTAAATCCTTCTAACATTATTTAAGATATATTTTTTTATTGGGGAAATGTTTCACACGGTGGGAATTCTGTATTATAAGAAAACTCTATCAGAGTTTTGACGTTTCAAATCGATAGTAGGAGTCATTCAAGCTGTATGCACCCTGAGGATTTCATAAAAGCAGTGTTCATCTTTTTTACTTTAATATGATTCCTCTTTGGCAAAGGCAGTGGGCCAGTGAATCTGAACGTCGCTGACAAATCCACCGCCGTGTATACTAATGGCGGCTGGTGCACGGAAAAACATCTGTCGTAGCTGCAATGTCCTCCAAGTTCCCAAAATACCTCTGGAGGTGCAGGGTCAAGAGTTCCGGTGTCGTCACTTGACTCGGTTCAAAATTACGGGACCGATGTTCTTCGATGTTAAGTCAGTCTTCAGCCTTAGTGGTACCTCGCCTTTAAGTGAAGCTGTTTAGTACCTTTTGCCAAGGACCAAGGTCCTTTGAACTTGGTATAGGCTTTCCTACACCAATTGGATTGGAAACAACATATGATTCCTCTTGGATCATTTGGGAGGGGGCTATGTTCTTACAGAGCCTTAAAAACTTCCTTGTGACTGTTTCATTCCATCTTGGTGACTCCAGACACTAACTTTGGGGGATGGGGGGGGGGGGGGGTGTCCTTTGAACATTTTAGCTATCTGTTTTTTCCCATTTGTCTCCCGAAAGTCTGTGTTTGAGGTCCGCATGTAGTTCAGGCCTGCGCAGGGAAACTATTCTTGAATTACCAGAATATGTAGAATTAGAACATATATTTTACATAATGACAATTTCACAACATTTGCCTGAAAAATCTAGAAAAAGAAGACATGGGAAAGATTCGGCATCAAACCCTTGGTGGACCAAACTCTCTACATTTAGTGCAATAACCTCTGGGTGAGATAGTAAAGAAGGAAAATTTGACGGTCGACATTGAAGAATGCGAATTTAAATTCTTTAAGTAAGAACAACTCCATGAAAAGTAAATTTAAAATCAATAAAAATTATTAAAAAGAGTTATGACAGTTAAAACTAAAAAGGGTTTTGAGGATATATTTCTGGTGCCTCGATTCATCAACTGCAAAAAATGCTAAAATTTTCGACTTTGTTGAATTAGACAGAACTTTTTGAAAAATGGTAGTTAATTTTACCTTTAGCAAAATTAACAGTTAACATTGAAGAATGAGGATAAGTAAGAACAATTCAATGAAAAATAATCCGAAATCAATAAGAAATTTTTTAAAAAGAGTTTTGATGGATATTATTACAGAAGATTTTGACAATAGATTTCTGGTCTTTATATTCTCAATTGAAAACCCTGCATGGATCTTAGACTATTTTGAATTATTCGGAATTATATATATATATATATATATATATATATATATACTAGCTAAAAACCCGTACTTCGCTTCGGAGTACATTCAAATTAAATACAACGGTCAATGTATGCAATTAATGCCAAAAATATGTATAAATATATTTATAATAAATACAACGATCAATGTATACAATTGATGTAAAAAATATATATATATATTTATAAAAAAATCGTAAGCGATATTTTTATAGACAAAATAATGTAGACGAAAATATTCAAATTAAATCTAATAGGACATACTAAAGAATATAGTACAGTCAATATGGTACAGTTTGAGGAACATATCTTTTACTGTATTCTAATATTTTTTTGGATAATGTCCAATCGTCTGCCGCATTAGCAAGGGAAAATTTTTTTTTTGTCTATTTCATTGTTATGGACGTGACGATAAATTTATTTAAAGTACCAGAAAAAGAAATCACGTGATCAGCATTTAATAAATTAAGTTCTAAAAATTAATCTTTAAAAATTCACCAAAAATCAGAAAATGGAGGTAAAGATTCGAAAAAGATTTCATTTTAAAGAAACTTTTATGATCTTTCTCGTGATAGAAATTTTATAACCCTCAATTTATTATTTTAAATGCAAACTTTAAAAAAGTTACTAAAACAGCTTAAAAATTTAATTTAAAAAAAACTAAGAAGAATTTTTCAAAAATCTTTCTTAGTGCACCCCTACACTATAAGAAGAATTGCCATGCTAAATTTCAGCCCTTTAGGTCCAGCGGTTTAGTCTGTGTGTTGTATGTCAGTGAGTCAGTGAGTCAGTCAGTTACGGAACTGCTTTATATATATATATATATATATATTTGTGTGTGTATATACCGGGTGGCCATAATTAAACTGACAGTGCTCACAGTGTTCTGTAGCGCGATCTATTTGCGAGAATGACGCCACATTTTGTAGGAAGATTAAACAAGACGGGGGACGATGGATTCCGCGAAAAAATAAATTAGTTCCAAAAGTCATCGCTAGGGGAATATTTGGCGCTGTGTAATAGAAAATAGAGCGTTAACAAATGCAAATTAATACGGAATAAAATTACCTTTTATTATACACATTTTCTTATTTAGTTCAAGTGCAATATGGCAACACTTTTAAAAAAGCGTAAAATCTACATAAACACCGATAAAGTCTCGTGATCTGCAATATAACGTACGCTGAGCAGAAGAAGAAGTTCTTTATTCAAATTTCACTTTACATCCATTGGCACAGTGCCAGCTGCTTGGGTTTTAAAAGGCAATGTGTTACGTTTCGAATCAATCGGATTGAAAGTTTATGTGCAATGTCTCCTTCTTTAGTCGAGGGTGCGTTACTGGTCAAATTCTTTTACCTCAACCAGTGCAACGCGTCAGCCGCTCTTCGTGCTTTTAGAACGCACAAAAAAATGCGTAAAGGTAACGGTCCTGTGTCAGTTAATGGGCTAAAAGCAATGGTTGCGACGTTTGAGAAAACAGGTTCTCTGAAGGTTCAGTCAGGCAGAGGACGAAAACCTGTACCACAGGATACAATCGAAGCAGTTGCCACGGCGATTGTCGACAGAGGACCAGCCAATATTGCTGCCACCTCTGGCGCTCGTGGATTAGCTCGGAATATGGATATGCCTTACAGTACGGTATGGAAAATCTTACGAAAGATTATCAACTTCTATCCGTACAAGATCAGCCGTGTACAGGAGTTACTGTACCCCGACCATGATAAGAGATTGACTTTTGCTCTCACCTTTCTTGCCAGAATGGAGGTGGATGATGCTTGGCCGTGGAAAATCTTATGGGGAGACAAGGCCCACTTTTACCTGCATGGAACTGTGAATACCCAGAACTGCCGAATTTGGGATGACAAATCACCACATGCAGTCACAGAAATTCCCTTACATTCACCAAAGGTAACTGTTTGGTGTGGGTTCACAGCGGAATTTATCGTAGGTCCATTCTTCTATGAGAACATTACCCCGACAGGACCGGAAACCTGTCCTGTTACCGGAGAGAAATATCGCCACATGATTGATTCGAAGCGTAACACATTGCCTTTTATAACCCAAGCAGCTGGCACTGTGCCAATGGATGTAAAGTGAAATTTGAATAAAGAACTTCTTCTTCTGCTCAGCGTACGTTATATTGCAGATCACGAGACTTTATCGGTGTTTATGTAGATTTTACGCTTTTTTAAAAGTGTTGCCATATTGCACTTGAACTAAATAAGAAAATGTGCATAATAAAAGGTAATTTTATTCCGTATTAATTTGCATTTGTTAACACTCTATTTTCTATTACACAGCGCCAAATATTCCCCGGTGACTATTGGAACTAATTTATTTTTTCGCGGAATCCTTCGTCCCCCGTCTTGTTTAATTTTCCTACAAAATGTGGCGTCATTCTCGCAAATAGATCGCGCTACAGAACACTGTGAGCACTGTCAGTTTAATTATGGCCACCCGGTATATATATATATATATATATATATATATATATATATATATATATATATATATATATATATATATAAATATACGGCAAATCTAGGCGTCTGGTAATGGCTTAGGATTTCCCGAGTCCGTGATTTCTAGGGACTCGGGCGGGACCAGGTTAATAATGCTCTATTAATTTTAGGGATTCCTTAATGATTTTTTTCTTTCACAGGGTTGGAAAGTCGTCTTAATACTATAGCACAAATGAAATTTAAAAAATTGAAAAATCATTTATGTCTGAAATGTGCATATATAAAATACCGCTGCAGAGTGTAAAATATAGCCCTCAAACTGTGTACTAGGGTAAACGCGCACCTTTCAGACAGTACGCTAGTAGGTTTAGAGGGAAAATTTGCAGAATGAAACTTGGCGGGTAATCTTCTGTCTATTTAATTTTCAAGCATGCCAAACTGGTGCGTTCTGTTTAATGCAAACTTAGATATAAAATTTTATTAAATTTTATCAGAACTTATTATTTTTCTTAACCTTTTTCAGGGACACGAGCATATTCAGGAAAATAAATGGCGCTTGTTAAACATAATTTTAAATATTTTGCTAAACTGAAATACAACATTGTTTTTTTTTACAAAAATATGCATCCGGTTTAAAAAAAATCTTGTTTATCATATGGGGATACAAAATATGCACCCTAGATCTGCACCATTTTTGTCTACGGTTAGCGGTCTTTCTTACCTCTGCATCTTCAGTCTGGAATTTCAACTTTATTGTACCCTCTTTGAATTTTATCTTCCATTTTAACTTAAAATGACATGAAATGATTCAGAGGGCAACGGGTTGAAGACCCGTACAAATATAGCTTCAAAAATTTTCTTTTCTACTTATTAAATAATCTGACGATAACAATTTAAGCCAATAGTTCCCATACAGTCCCACTCTAGTGGTACTCAGAAAACGACTGAAGATTAAAGATAAGCACTATTGAATTTGACATAGAAGCTCTACTTAGAATAAGCATAAAGAATATGTAACAGCAAATTTCTCATTAAGCCTCCCGATAAAGACATTTTAGCGTTGGGAAATTGTATTTGCCATTTGTTAATAACAATTACGGCTTTTTCTAGTTGTATGGATTGATTTTCTGTGTTTTGATTTATTTATACTTAAATACATTTTGTAAAGTTATTCATATGTGTATAGAATTTATTTGACCCTCTCAGAAAGTTATGACACAACCAGAAAGTTCTCAGGTGGTACTCATGTATAAAAAGGTTGTGAATGACTGAGTTAAGCGACTGCACCACTGAATCAGACATACCCAGGGCCTTGGACAAGGGTTTTACCCTTGTTATTGACTCCTTAGCAAAGCAAAGCAAAACCGATAAGCATGCTTTAGGACCCTTAGGAAGTATTGTGGAAACCACAATCTAAGGGCCGAATCCCTTAGAATAATTTAGCAATGCACGCAAAACTTCAGAGATCAAACAAAGATAAAAATTAGCATCGGAAAGAGAATAATATGAACGTAGAGCATGGATAAGCATGTTGGAGGGAAAATAATTCCAAATTCGGAGTATTTCTAAATTTTTCCTGGTGACTGACAAAGTGTAGTCATCCAGTTCTCATCGGCAGGAGCCACCGTCTGTTATAAGTTGCGATATAAAATAATATAGAGTTCTTGGGTGCTTTTGAGAATCTGTAAGAGATATTATTATTATGATAAAATAATTACAAGATAAAAAGAACTTTTTATATACCATGTTTTTAAATTTTCTGTTGAATCATATAAACTTGACAATTCTATGTATTAATAAATACTTTTTTAAAATTTTTTTGATGAATTATCCCATCAACTTGAAAGAAAATGAAGTTAATTGGAAGTTAACTTGCGTTTAACTTTTCGTTCCCGTCCCGGTCGATAGATGGCTGCACCAGTCTACAAAACAAAATAAACTGAAAATTAATTTAATTCTGCTTAAAGATGGCTAAAAGTATGCATTGTCATCGTGTTCTGAGCTATTCTAAAAGTTTCAAATATCTAGCTAGTCGGGAAGTTAGTTAAAAATCGATTGCAATATTTGGACTGGACAAACACACAAACAAACAAGAAAGCGAGTTAATAAATACATGTAAATAAGGTGAACTTCTCTATGGTGGCTAGTAATGGTTCCGGAAAAAAGTGGCCGTTTCAGGGGTGGTCGTCGGAAGGAGATTTCTTCCAAACCATTGGCTCTATGGAGTCTTGAATCGGTTCTGAACAAAATACAGTAAAACCTCGTTTATCCGGCCCTCGTTGATCCGGATCTCCGGATAATCCAGATAGGATTTGTAGACTTTTTTTATATTTAATGTTCACATTAGATAATAATTTTTAACTATGATAAGCAAGAACGTAACTATAAGTACGCCAATTATTCGCCTTTTTAGTTTGATTAAATGTACAGTTCCTGCATAGATTGTACAATAGATTATGGTAATAAAACGCTTTTTGTTGAGATTAAGAAAGCTTTACTAGAATGTAACATGATGTTGACGTGGATAGACTCAGAAAAGTTATTTTTATATTTTTTAATGTCTTGTAAATAATACTATGTAATTTTGTTACAAAACATAGTTTTTTTATCGTAATAAACGGTAAGTCTGCTTAGTTAAGGATTTTGTTTTGCTTATTACCCATATTACCCGGATTATCCGGATTGCTTACGGTCCCAGTTAGTCCGGATAATTGAGGCTTTACTGTATGCCGTTCTGAGGAGTGGCCATCGAATAGGGTTGGCCGGCTAAAGATGTTTCCCTGTACTTTATTTAAATACCTTTATCCCATTTCCACTAAGTTTTATTACAGACATATTTTTAATGCGTTAAAAACTACCGCATTCATTTCGGATTCCCATAAAAGTAAAAATCTTTTAAACAATTCCTTGGAATTTTTGTTTTACCTTTGAACACTTTAATTTTAGGCATGAGCACCTGATACAGTCTAAAATGCTTTTTAGAACCCAGTTGAGTAAATATCTTCCATTGAAAGAAATACACTTTTGCTAATTTTTATTTTACCAGTTCTGTAAGCATTAAATGAAAATTGTCAATAATTTTTACACTGTGCTAAGAGTTTTTGGGTTCCGAAAATGGGAAGCATTTGAATTTATTGTTTACTTAGGGTGACGAAAAGGGAGAATTAGAGGGGGTCGAGATATCATGTGTTATAATCACGTCACTCTATTTTATGAAAAAAGTGTTCATTTTACGACATTCCTGCTGATGTTGCTATCAAGTTGATGATCTTTGGTTTGAATTGGTTTGGAGCGCCACTGGGGATACTTTTTGCTACACGAGGGCTAATTAGATCGGGACCTACAGTGATGATCTTGTACTAAGTAAGTTGTACTAAGCAGTTCTGAAAGATTTGCTTCAGTTGATCTCCCAAATTCTAAAACTCGGTGTTAAACTATAGGAGATTTTTCTAGGAGTTATACTAGTCATTGAATATTTTTGGGACTATGTTTTTCGTATTTGAAATCATATATGTTTAAATGCCGATATTGAAGTTTTTCCTAATTTTCATTATTTCTTCAGTTCATGACAGAGCTTTTAACAAAGTGATGCCCCTCTCAGTACAAGAATACAAATTACTTTATAAAAAATATATATAATTTTTAATTAATTATGTTGATTTGATTTAATAAAGTAATTTGATAATTTTTACAATTATGTGTAAAAAATTTTACTACTTTCAAAATATTTTAATGATTTAAAAATTACATGCTAAAATAAATAATTAACTTTTTCAAAAAAAAATTTTGTATTTTTTTAAAAATGCATAACTTTTTTTTAATAAGATTATTTAATTTTAATAAAAATTACATTAATTACATAATTTTTAAAATTATATATTAAAAATTATATGATATATTTAATTAAAAAATTTTCTACTTTTTAAGGTATTTTAATATTTTTAAAATTTAATAATAAAATAAAAAATATCTTACTTTTCAAAAAAACTTTTTTAAAAGTTTTTGATCATGAGTGACCTTTACATAAACATCGACTTAAAAGTAAAAAATAGGAGAATACAAAAACATACCACTGATATGCCTTACTGAAAATGTGCTGCTATTAGCGGAATTAACCCAAACTGTCATACATATATAAATGCAAATATAAGTCACATATTTCATGTGGGATTTTAAAATTTTTGTTTCAAACAACAGCATGTCATCAACAGCATGTTTATTTATCCCTCTTTTTAATTTATTGTTACACGCTTTTCATTTTAGTATTTGTCATTTTCTTCTTCTTAAGTTTATGATCTAGTGGCAACGTTTTTGTCTTTACATGTGCGTAGCAACTGATTGCTGAACGCTATAAGACAGTTACACGCAGCATGTCACATCTCAACTCGTGCATAAGTGAAGGGCAAAACATTTGTAGTTAAATGCATAGTTTACTCAAAGTCATAGAAATGCATACCAGAGATCCACGTGTAAAATACATGGAATCTATTTTCTGCTCTTCTTCTTCACGTGGTTCCATAAATTACGTTACATAATCTATATTATATTATTTCAAAAAGGTTTTTTTTTTCGTTTTATCCCTTTTTCTCCCTTCATACTTAACCAAAATCGATAAATTAGGTACCATTTTAAAGATTAAAATCTTTGCTTCATGCAAATTGTTAATTTAGAATCACGCATCTTATTGTTTCTTTAAAAATCGAAGTAGAAACATTATAAACAATTTTTCTTCCCCAATATGGCACGCTAGCTTTTTTTTTATTTTACCATTATCAATCGCACTGAACTTTTAAATTTAAAAATCGTTTGGTTTTATTATCGTGCTGTGTTTTCACTAATGAGTTTCTTTATTGGCAACATCCGTGTAGGCGTACATTATTTTGCATGGAAAAACCATATATATTATTTCTAGAAGGTGATTTTTTGTGATGATCCCTTTCTCTCCCTTCATACTTAACTAAAATCAATAAAAGAGGTACCATTTTAATGATTAAGTTCTCCGCATCTGGCGAATTGTTAATTCAGAATGACACATTGCATCGTTTGTTTAAAAATAGAAGTGAAAAATTGACTTTTGGCCCTGAAGTTCTTTCCCTGGATGCGTCGAAACGGCACGATCAAATAGTGTGCACAAAGTAGTTTTGTAATGTAAATATCCCATTTTCTACGAATTTGTGTCATATTTCACTTTTAATATTGTCTACAAAGGTGTTTTGACGTGTACATATTTCATGTTCCCCTGTTTGGTATTATGCTTCACCTCCAACATTGTGGCAAAAGGCGTTTTGTAATTGGTTTTGTATTATCCTTACGCACAATTGTTATTTGACAAATAAACAATGGCTACAATTGAACCGGCTCTTCTTTTATCCTACTACAAACCACCAACCTCGCTATTTAATTTATCGTATTTTAATCGCTTGCGAAAGGGTCGCACGGGCCACCTAATATCCCTTATTAAGAAAAACGAATTCAACTTCAATTTACATTTTTTTGTAGTATTTAATTTCTGTGGTGTTTAATTTTTTTGTAGTATTACGCGAATGAACACAAGGCCATGCAACCAGTGAAAACGATGGGCAGAAAGTTCCGTTTACAATCAACAGTTTTACTTAAGAGGGGCGCTGTTGTCTTTAATTTTCTATGTTGTCTAGGGATGCATTTCCATGTGAATTTTTGGATCTCTGGGTTTTACAGCTAATTTTTTAAATAAGGCGAAACGTCGCAACGTCACTGGCTATGTCAGTTTTCGTCTACTATAGATCAAGTGATTATCGGGTGGCAGAAAACAGAAGCCGTCCCTACGCGTTTGCATGTGTTTTTGGACGATACCTTCATTTTGAGTTAAATAATTTAAGTTTATTTATAAAATTCCTCATATTAGTTGTATGTAACAGGCATTTTAACACTTTTTTTTCAATATTTCGCAAGGTTTAAGAGAATAGAATCATTCTTTCGTTGAGGATGATTATTATTATGTTGAGATATATATAGATATCAGGATAAGTTACTTCAGGGCAGCGTCTTGTATCGTAACTCCAGTCTTCCTCTGTCAATAAATACGGGTCACATACTGAATAAACCTTTCCGGGCTGTACCTGAATGTTTAATTTAGTGATATACCTTTGTTTAGATACCGTATCTAAAGACTTTGCGTAATCTGAGAGCATTTTATTCAACAAGCTGTAAGAATGCTCATTGAACGCCATGTTAAATTATGCAATGTTTTTCCACTCCTCGCCAAACAAGAAGTAAAATCTGCAAGAGTTGAGATGAGACATGCTGCGAGACACTGCCCTATTGTTAAATGCACTGATTACAAAAACTCGTAGAGAGTTGCATATCAGATCTCCACGTGCAAAGTGCATAACTTCAGTTTTTTCTGCCCTTCGGTGACGTTGCATAAAATTGCCTTATTGATTTTTAGGTGGTTTTTGCCTATTAGAAGATAGAACTGAGTACCACATCACAATTTATTGTGGAATTTTAAAGGCAGTTTTGCTTATCAGATTATTTTTTTCTATTTTTTTTATGCTTGTATCTATGTATACAAGCATGATTTAAGAGTGTGAGGGAAAATAACATCCAAATTTTATAAAATCCTAGAGCCATAATATCTTAAAGTAGCCTGCGGTTTGTAACAAATTAAACTGCTTATACATCATATTCAAAAGATTCGGTTCGCGATTCTCTCATTCGTGAGAACGAGTGAGATAATTTGATTACTTTTTTCCTTCTAATCCCGTTTCATACAAAAAACTAATTTAGCAGCTATTAATTATAAGCTTCTCAACCTGAAGAAAAAATTAAATTTTTTTTTGTGTGTGATTCTATTCTATCGATTTCTAGATATTTTTCACGAAAAAAAAAATCCGAAGGTTTCTTCTCGATAGCCATTTTTTAATATTCTTTTTTTAAATTCCTATAGATGCGTTTTTTTTAGTGAAAAAATCATCGAAATGGCAAAACGAAAAAAAATTAAATTTTTTTATTTAATATTCAACGTGCACGCACGTTTATGCCTCCATGGTAAATCAACGCCGCTATTTTTTTTCCCGCTTAAAAGCGAATGATTTGAATAAAGTAAATGTTTTCATCCCGCTACACCTACAGTTAAAAAAGTATACCGTCCTCTTCCGCTCTAAGAAGATAATCATATACACGATTTTTATTTCTTCATCCTGGAGGGCGACATTGCATATTAAGTGGTCTTAAGAACCAAAAGGGAAGGGGAAAATATAAATGTACTTTTTTTTTTTTTTGCTTCCCGAGAAATAAATAAGCACAGCGCGGGAGGCTTGGCGTTCCCCAAATCTTGAAAGTTTTTCTCTGTAATCTGGGGGCGATTTGTCCTCCCACCGCAAAAATAAGGATTCCCCGCGCCGAATTCCGGAATTTTCGGGCCTCGTAAGAATATAAGCAGCCTACGTAATCCTTCCTTCACGGGGCAACTAATAGAACCGCTGCCGCAAGAGGGGCAAATGCGCGTGCATTTGCGGGACGGGTGATATAATATTAGGAGGCGCTTTTAGGACGCTAGTGGTGTAGTACGCCGTATTCATGTCATGTCAATTATTCAGCGGTGAAGGACTTATTTAATTTTAGATTTGCGAGGATCGACTTCGGCTTAAATCTCTACCCTTTATTCGCTTCATTAGGTACGGCGAAAATTTTAGATGGAGAATTACGAATGGAATTTCTGAAGGGTTATATTGCATTTATTCCGTTATGATGATCTAGGCGATGATTGGCAATATATGTTTGGGATTGGTATTTTAGCTATAGAACGGAATGAGTGATAATATAGTTCTGAAGAATTACCACTTCAGACTCAATTATTCAGTAATGAAGGACTTTTTCAATTTTAGATTTGCGAAGATCGACTTCGGCTGAAATCTCTACCGTTTATTCGCTTCATTAGATACGGTGAAAAATTTTAGATGGAGAATTACGAATGGGATTTCTGAAGAGTTATATGCATTTATTACGTTATGATGATCTAGGCGATAATTAGCAATACATGTGTAGGATTGGTATTTTAGCTATAGAACGGAATGAGTGATAATATAGTTCTGAAGAATTACCACTTCAGACTCAATTATTCAGTAATGAAGGACTTTTTCAATTTTAGATTTGCGAAGATCGACTTCGGCTGAAATCTCTACCGTTTATTCGCTTCATTAGATACGGTGAAAAATTTTAGATGGAGAATTACGAATGGGATTTCTGAAGAGTTATGTGCATTTATTCCGTTATGATGATCTAGGCGATAATTAGCAATACATGTGTAGGATTGGTATTTTAGCTATAGAACGGAATGAGTGATAATATAGTTGTAAGAATTATCCCTTTAGACTCAATTATTCAGCGGTGAAGGACTTATTTAATTTTAGATTTGCGAGGATCGACTTCGGCTTAAATCTCTACCCTTTATTCGCTTCATTAGGTACGGTGAAAATTTTGGATGGAGAATTACGAATGGAATTTCTGAAGGGTTATATGCATTTATTCCGTTATGATGATCTAGGCGATGATTGGCAATAAATGTTTGGGATTGGTATTTTAGTAATAGAACGGAATGAGTGATAATATAGTTGTGAAGAATTATCACTTCAGACTCAATTATTCAGCAATGAAGGACTTTTTTAATTTTAGATTTACGAAGATCGACTTCGGCTTAAATCTCTACCGTTTATTCGCTTCATTAGATACGGTGAAATTTTTAGATGGAGATTCACGAATGGAGTTTCTTGATTTAAATGCATTTATTCCGTTATGATGATCTTGGGATATCTTATTGATAGGAGATGATTGGCAGTAAATATTTAGATGTGGTATTATCACTGTAGAAGGGAATTAATCGCAATTTAGTTGTAAAAAATTATAGCTTCATACTCAATTATTCAGCATACTCAATTATTCAGTCCTGCCGATGAATGACAATGGAACAGACCTTAAATGCTTAGGGATGGTCTTGTAATTATAAATCAGAATACACAACAATATAATTAGGAAAATTTCAACTTCAGTCTGATTATTTGCTATCCCCAAAGCATTACTATAGATGAGAATGAGAATTATAAACAGAATTTATTTCTGGTAACATGCATTTGCTTCTTCATGGCAAAGAAGATGATTGGTGCAAGAGAGTATTTTGAGTATAATTTCTTTCGGATAGTATGCCTTTACTTCTTTTTGATCAAACTATTGTTTGGCATTGGCGCAAGAGAATTATGAACAGAACTTCTTACTGGTAATCTGAATTAACTTCTTCATGATCAAGTAGATGATTGACAATGGCGTAAGATAAATTATGAACAAAATTTCTTTCGGCTAATATGCATTTACTTCTCTATAAACAAATAGATGATTGGCAATTACTCAAAAGTTAGTTATTAACAGAATTTCTTTCAGGTAATATTCATTTACATCTCTATAAACAAGTAGATTATTCGCAATAGCGCAGAAGAGAATTATGAGTAGATTACCTTTCGGGTAATATGCATTTATTTTTTTAAGATCAAGCAGATGATTGGCAAGCTTCGAAATTTTACAAGTGGCGTTATAATTTTAAAACACGATGACTGCTGTTATAGTTGAAAATTTTTTGCAAGAGTGCCACCGTTTCCTGTCTGTAAACAGTACTTCAAAAACAATGAGAATTATGAATTGAATTTCTTCACAGAAATGTGCATTTATTTCTTTATATTCCAGTAGTTGATTGGCAATGAAACAAACCTCCCAGATCTGGGAGGTTCTGGGGTCTGGCAGGTCCTGGGGATATCACCAATCCTATGCGAAAAGTAGTACTTTTAATCACTCATTTTAAATGCCGTTTGGTATTGTCTAATCTAGTCAGGTTTGTTTAAAAAAAAAATAAATAAAATTCAGGATTTTTGGAACTGGAGCAGATCAACATTTTCTTTTAACTGTAAGGTGATGACTCGCTCGCGCAAGTGGTTCAATTCACAACTGTGATTCTCCACCTTTTTTCTGTCTAGTTCCCCCTTTTGATTATTTTCAGACTCTAAGCCCCCTACCCCCACCTTTCTATGCCTGAAGCATATGTTGACATAAATTTTCAAAGGTCAAAATGTGTAGCAAAAATGACACACAAAGTAACAATGCAAAAACTTTTATTTATTAGTAAAACGCGATCAAGTGGACAAGGGACCTTCAACCTCGAATTTTTAATTTTCAATTTTTGACTCTATATACAAAATGAGAATAATTAATATATTTTTTGCTGCATTAAAGACCCATGGAATTAAAAATTAGGATTTTTTGGCAGAATAATCTCTGTCTGTCAAATTTTCTAGTTGTAGAGCGCCATCTGTTAGCAGCTTTTGTAACTAATTCGAAAATTGGTGTATAAAATTCTTACAGCTTTCACGATAAAAATAACGTTTGTTGCATTCTTCTACAGATCTTTGTTTTCGAGATTTTTAATTTTGAAATCAGGGACTTCTTCGCTGGACACCCTGTATGTATATATATATATATATATATATATAAACATAATTGTATACTGGATTTTTTAGTGTGAATCTATAGTCATAAATGAATTTTTCTTCAATCTGCCTGTTATTTTATATTTTTACTTTATTTCATGGTCTATAAATTATAAACTATGAAAAATAATTGTTGTTTTGAAAAATAAGGCATGGTTCTGTAACAAACACTTCAATTAACGATCCTTAGAAATTTGGAAGAAATCCGAAGAAAATGAATACGCATAGAGCATATATATATATATACAGTCGAACCTCCATATATCGAAGTAGCAAATTGCCGGAAAAAAATTCGATATATAGAAATTTCGATATATAGAATTGAGCTTAATTTTATCCTAATTCTCCTAAAAAAATTAAAGCTAATTTTTGTATAAGAAACTCCATTTCTAATTTATATGCGAATCCCATTAAATAAAAGTTAATAACTAAAAAATGAATTAATATGAAAGATTTATTGAGTACTACATACCTTTAAAAAAACAATTATCCAGACAGTGGTTACAATGATCACAGTTACATTCATTTAAAAAAAAAAACTACGTATATCTTGCTGAACAGCCAGTTTTGCGGAAAGTTCAAAGAAATGTTCGTATTTATTCAGTCCACTAAAAACTTCATCAGGGACATTTTCCGTGAATTGAAGTCCACGACATATTATTTCAAATGCCAAAAATTGGGAGATTAGAATAAAATCTCCCAATTTGTCTTGAAAAAAATTTCGATATATAGAGATTTTTTCGATATATAGAAACAATTTTCTATGTAATGAACATGGAGATTTGCTAAGAGTTCGATATATAGAAAATTTCGATATGTGGAAGTTCGATATATGGAGGTTCGACTGTATATATATATATATATATATATATATATATAAACGTAATTATTGTTCTAATTGTATACTGAATATTTTTAGTGTGAATCTATAGTCATTATTAATTTTTTCTTCAATCTGCCTGTTATTTTATGTTTTTACTTTATTTCATGGTCTATAAATTATAAACTATGAAAAATAATTGTTGTTTCGAAGAATAAGGCACGGTTCTGTAACAAACACTTCAATTAACGATCCTTAGAAATTTGGAACAAATTCGAAGTAAATGAATGCTCATTGAGCATTTTGAAAAATTCTAGTATTTTTGAAGATTTTTTTTATAAATAGGTCTTTATTCTTCCACGAAATAATTATTTCTGAATTCTAAATGTCTCTATTGAAGTAAATATGAATTCTAATTTTTATTATTTTGTATAAAGAGTAAAATATGGAAAAAAAAAATGTGGTTGAAGGGACCTTGTCCACTTATGGGAAAAAGTAAATTCCTTTAATATTTCGCCTCAGCTGAAATTAGGCACATCTAAGGTCGTTCTCCGAATCCAGTCGTTCCTGTTGTTCAAATTTCATGGTCGCAAGGACAGAAAATATGGTAGATTCACACAGATATGTTGAAGAGAGTTGTATTGGTCCAAGCAGCAAAACGATTGTCTGGATTCCAGTAGCGCTGACTAAGAAAGAAGCTTATGTTAATAGTAAACAGTATAACGGCTTTATATTATTTAAATTACTATTTCATTGCAATCATTAAATTTGTGCTCAGATAACAAAATGTTATAAGAAACTTTTCTTTAAGAAATTGAGTTTTTCCCATTCCGGATTCTCGTTCGCCGATAATTTCTGTTTACTGTAACTAATAGCCAACTATTTTTCTGAAACATTGGTACCACGTTTGCTCATGTAAAATAAATTACTGATTTTTCATGACATCTTGAATCTTAGAATTGCTGTCACGTAAATTTCTTATAATATTTTGCCATCTGAGCACAGAAATAATATATTAATAATTACAAGATAAAAAGAACTTTTTATATACCATGTTTTAAAATTTTCTGCTGAATCCTATAAACTTGACAATTCTATGTATTAAAAAATACTTTTTAAAATTTTTTGATGATTATCCCATCAACTTGAAAGAAAATGAAATTAATTGGAAGTTAACTTGCATTTAACTTTTCATTCCCGTCCCGGTTGATAGATGACTGCACTATTCTACAAAACTAAATTAACTTAAAATGAATTCCATCCTGCTTAAAGATGGCTAAAAGTATTAAAATAATGCATTGTCATCGTGTTCTGAGCTATTCTAAAAGTTTCAAATGTCTAGCCAGTCGGGAAGTTAGTTAAAAATCGATTGCAAGATTTGTACAGGATAAACACACACACACACACACACACACACACAAACAAACAAACAAACAAACAAGAAAGCGAATTAATAAAAACGTGGTAAAAAGTTTTTAAAAATACACGACTATCATATACCTAATCGCTGAATTTAATTTTCGTTTTTACAAGTCTTGCTAAGAAACGTTTTATGCAGATTTTTTCTAACCCTCCGTCAACACCCCTGAATATTAGGGATGCGAAATCGATGTCGATGTTTTCAAAACATCGATGTTTTTATAAAAACATCGATGTTCTAAACATCGATTTATTGAAGCCGATGTTTATTTAACATCGATGTTTTGTACTCGATGTTTTACGTTGTCTCGATGTTTTCTTTAAAGAAAAACTACCGTAATAAAAAAAAATTAACAACGTAGCATAATTTTCACACTCAGTAAATGTAAGTATGAATTCTGAAAAGGTCGAATACAAAAGGGGAAACGATACCCTTGCAATGAGACAAATGGCAATCAACAACCAATGAACCATTCAGAGCTCTTGGAATGTTCGTTACACTCAAGAACCTTCCATGAGGTTTTATTTTATAAATAGTATAAACACGAGAGCGGCCATTTTAGGTTTTGTTTTGTTCTGGTTTTATATAAGTTAACGTTAATATTATATAATAACAAGAACAATTTATTAACAAAATAAAATATTTGTTAATAAATTGTTCTTCTTATTTTTTTATATTAAACTCTCTTAAACCAAACTCAAAATTCTTTTAAATGGTTTTGCCTTATACTCTATAGATATGAAACCAATCCTTTTGTCTTGTGATAAGTCATAAACTTCAGAATTTTTTTTTTTTGCTAAGTTATTTAAGCCTCTTGGAAGTAAATTATTCTCCAACTTGTAAATAAATATGAGAATAATTTTTCACATTCAATCAATTTAAATTGGAAAACATCACGGATTTTTCTTTATGACTTCCCTCCTATCATTTGTTTTTAATAGAAATAATTTCTTCCTCAATTTTCTGGTAGCAATAATAAAATTCATCATGGAAATTCGGTGATATGCGTTGACTCTAGCAACCATTTTTTTTTCATTTGTGTTAGCCCAATCAGAGAGTAAAATTAAATTAACCCCCCTCTCCCACGACTAACCGAAGTAGCAATTAATGTTAGAGCTTAGTAAACCAGTTTTAAGAAATGGACGTTCTAAAACAATCGATGTTTAAAAACATCGATGGTTTTAGGGCGGTGTTTTACTAGCATCGATGTTTTAATGTTGAATATCGATGTTTCCAAACATCGATGTTTTGTTGTCGATGTGGCATCCCTACTGAATATCACTCATGCCTCCCCAGGTGATGGAGGTGCCCCGCAGATGTAGGACCATACATACCAATTGAATAAATCCATAAACTATTTAACGCCGTCATGTGTTGTCATAAACAAATGACAGCATGGCGTTGTCAGACTAGAGAGGACAAAAAGGGTTACCGCGTATCTTCGAGTTCTCGTAAGTTGGGGTAGCGTAAGTAGGGATATTACTGTATATTTTAAAGACATATTATATAATAACATGTCTTTAAAATATACTGTATATTTGCCTATGTATTTTGCTACTTTTGTATTTCTCTGATTTCTATCCATTTCGATTGATGCTGGAGAACATATTTTTTTCTTTAATTTTTACAGCTGTTATTAATTCCTTTTTTCGACTCTATATGCACATAAGTCAGCAATCGCTCTTTCCAGTGGTTAAACGCTATTATAGCGAATTTCTTACATGACTGAAACTAGAATATCTGGTATTTAAATCTCTATACATAAAAGTCAAACACCATTTACTGACTGATCACTGCAACTCAGCAACCATAAGTCCTGGGAAGCTGAACTTTTGCAGGGTGGTTCCTCTTAGACCCTAGGTGCTCACTAAGAAATATATATATATATATATATATATATATATATATATATATATATATATGTATAGTATATATTTAAAATTCGAACCTTAAAAGGTTTGAAACAGGCTTAAACCCCCGAAATTAAAAAATTAATTCAAATACCCTTATTTAATGTAGGATGTCAACCGGACTACTTTTAAATCAAAGTACGATTCAAGAAACGTAAACTTACTGAATTTCATCGAAATCGGCCAAAATTCGGCGGTGCTGAATATTTTTTAAATATTCAATTTTTTACAAATGTGTTAGAAAACAAAAACCACTCAGTCTTTGACTGACTGAGATATAGATAGATACAGTTTGAATCTTCTACAGCCGGCCACACCTCTAAACGGCCATATTTTGGTCAGAGCCCATTGAAGACTGCATAGAGGCAATGTTATTGAAAAAAACCTCTTTTCGGTTGTTATTCCTCAAAACGGCCACCTTTTTTTCAGAACCATTACTGGCCACTATAGAGAAGTTTTACTGTATATGTTTTTCCTCTTTTATAGATTTATCTATATTTTTCGACCATGAATTTTTGCCTAAGTGGGATTAATGATCTAAAATAATCTTTTCAACAGTTGAGCGCCATTATGATGATCACCTAACACAGAATAAGGATTCGAACCCAGGTCTCCAAGCCTTAGGGCTGGTATTTTAACAATTGATCTATGCTTGCGATGAGGAATTGATTTTTCAAATTATTTATCTCACAAACTAGAAATCATTTGTTTTCATAACGATAAATCTCAAAACAATTCTCTCAATAATAATGCAAAGTAGTTCACTCATCTAACGAGTTTTTATAGCATTCTCATAATTTTTGCTCAAAATTTTCCATCAGATAAACCATGAACGAAGTTACAAAACTTAAACCATTTCTCACTTTATGTAACATTCCAAGAAATCTCGTACCCAATCCTTACACACCGCACATTTTTGTGCTAACACCCTTATATGTTCTTCCTCTCAATTTCTTCAGATGACAGTTCACACGCAACGATTACGATAAACGGCCTTCAAAATAATCGTCATCGAATAGTGCGCTTGATTCCCTTTTATTTTCAACACACAGTTCTTCGGGGATTCGTGCAAAAGAAAATATCGCGGATTAGAGCCGCCGAAAATGCACGGGAAAAATCTAATCGCTTAGAAAAAAAAAAAGTTAAAAAAGAAGAAAAAGAAATGCTAATGCTTTCCAATTGGTATAGAACGATTGCGGGAGAAATAAAATTCTCAACCCCTTTCTACCATTTCTCTTCTGCTTTGCATATTGATGCCACTGTTGGGTATCATCCAACTTCAAATATCTGTGAAAATCCCCCTCTTATTTTCAGGCGTTTCTCCCCTTTAAGAACATACTACGGTATTCGAACGTTTTTACCACCCTCGACCTAATGCCTAATCCTCTTTTGAGTTTTTCGGGAAAAGGGGGAAAAATATTCCCAAAAGATCCGCAATCGTCATTTTCGTAATGCCTGCGCTCGAAAATCATTCCGGTTTGCCGGAAGTAATTGCTGGATTCATTCAATCATCTCGTGCCACGATTTAAAGAGGACAGCAATTATGATTTTGGAAGTGAACGATAGCTAGAGAGATTTGGGAAGTGCTTGTACTTTCTTTTCGGAGATTATGGCAGAAGAAGAGGATTTCGGAGGCAAGCTTCTGTTTGATACCATTAAAAACTAAGATTAGAAATAGACAGTCGTGTTCTGAAGCTGCCAGTGATTAGGTGATTTGCGAAAGGTTTTTACAAGGACATCCATGGATCAACTAATAGAGGAATAGCTTTTCTGAACTGTCAGTTTTTAAAATAACTTTTGAATAGGCTAGCTTAAATTACACATTTAAAGTAGAGGGAATCGATAAAATAAAGAATGTATTTTTGTGTGATTTACTAACATAGAGTATATATTTTATTTGAGCGATATGCAGATTTCAGTTTACTCAGTCCGTATCTTACAAAACTTCCCGTAATAAATGAAATGCAAAAATGTTCGCTCTCGCCTAAAGTTCTTTTTACAAGAAGGCACAAAAATTTCGTATAAAATAGCGTATGCAAACTTTTTGTTTGCAAAAATTTCTGAGACAATTCTTTCATGAAATAAATTTTGTTATAAGCTTAGTATTTTTTAATGAAACTAATACAAACTTTTGAAATGGAAGTGTAAAAATCTTAAAAACATTTTGCAATTGGGAAAATTAAATGTGCAAATTTAATCATAATTTAATATAACTCATATAAAAATTAAACATTTTTTTTTCAAATTATAAAAAGCAAAAACAACCTTTAACACAAAAGAGGGGATTTTAAGAACAAAAAAGTTCTCTCATTTGTAAAAGCCATTGCACAATTTTTGAATCAAATAATTGATTAAACCTTCAGTATATACAGTGAAAGAAATATTGTGTATAAAAAGTGCGGGATAGCCGTCATTCTCAATGTCAACCATTGGAGAAAAGCTTCTCATTTATTCTCAACAACTTGCATTTAAATTTTGTTATGTTACATTTAATAGAGAAAAATTCGATATTTCTTCATCAAAAGGGACAATAATACTATTTTTAAATAAATATCAATCAATCTATCTATCTATCTATCTATCTATCTATCTATCTATCTCTCTATATAGATACAGATAGATAGATAATAACGCCACACGAGTTTTAATTCTATTCCATGGATTCTCTACTTTTAATAGTGTCTTTCCCTTTATATAACTTCTCGCGTTTTTCTGTTTGGTGACTAGCTGTCGCTGGGCCATATTTCACCACAATAATCACGTCGACAAACGAAACTATATTTCCATTCCGATGGTGACAGTGTGGAACTGCAGAGTTAGAGATTAGATTTTTGGCTCTCACCCAGGAGGCCCGGGTTCGATTCCCGGCGTGTGAACCATTCTTCTCGGTGACTTTAGTGCTCACTCTCCGAGATGGGGCTATAGTGATATGAACCATGCTGGCGAGGCAGTAGAAGACCTGCTTAACACTAAGCCTTTTGAGCTTTTGACTTCCTGGAATTTTCGAAAGGCCAGGTGGAAAGTCTTTGAATCTCTCCTGGACAAAGAGCTGGATTCCAGTTGTCTAGACTTCGATCAAAATATCGTGAGACTGTGCAAGAACATCGGGCATAAAATTATCTCGTGTGCGAAGAAAAGTATCCCAAGAGGTAAGGTCGCGAGGTATAAATGCTTCTGGTCATCCAATCTAAAGGAACTAAAGTTGAAGCGTGACAGGTTCAGACGCCGTGCTGAACTGAGTGGACGATCACAGGACGTTCAGGCTGCTGTTTTCAAGAAAACTCTTCTGCAGGAAAAACGCTCCACTTTTGGCGAATTCATTTCAAATTTGGATTTTCAAAGGAACGGAAAAAGGGCGTTCAGATTTTTATCGAAGCTTAATAATGGTCATCCCGAAGGTCCTAAACGGCCTTTTCTTTTTAAAAACAGAGCCATTACCTCCGACTATAAAGTTGCTAATTCATTTGTGCAGTTTTTTGCTGACTCACAGAAAAAAGGGCATTTCGCAAGAAGCCAATCTAGGAAAGTTATTCAGAATTTAAAATATAAAGTAAATGCAGAGATTCAATTGGAAAATAACTTATCTATCTTCAACGCCCCTATTAACTCAAACGAATTGAGGAGTTCACTTAAGGCTACACAGTACCCTAAAAATGACAAAAATATCGAATTTTTTTTAATTGCATTTTTCAATGGTCCATACTATTGTGAATCTTGACTCCAAATTGTAGATCTGAAATCCAAATAGTTTTAAAGATATATGAACTTTTCTGAGTGTTGGCAGTCTCGAAATGTGACAGCTGAGGGGGCGTGGTTAGTTTTGTTTTGATTTTGATCATTTTCATTTTGATTTTGAAGCAAATATTCTTATAATTTATTCTTATAATTATTCTTATAATTAATTAAATAAAAATAATTTGGAATGAATGAACTCCTTGGCTGAATCGGTAATTAATTGCAACTTTTACTACTCAAATCGTTTCTGTTTGTTTACGTTTTGATTCTATTTGAGAGATCATTACTGTCTATCTAATATACATAAAAAGGACTATTTCAAGACCAGTATTAGATTTTACACAAAGTTTTATCAACTTAGAAGCTTTGTATCGAAATAGTTTGTTGTTTTTATACATTTTTTCATTGAGAAAATACTACGACCAAAACGTTCTCGCGTTGCTAAGAAACATGTGTTGAAGAGATGGCAGACAAATGTAAACAGTAATTCTAAAACTCATCCTTCTGCAGATACAAGTGTGAGAATTCAGAATATAAATGTTTTGAAAACAGATATTGTGGATACTTCTTACATTCAACATATATCTGCTGCATCAAAATATATTTTTGCTGATAGTGAAAACTTGAATAATTTATTTACAAATTTGCTGTGCAGCTCTTGTTATAGTGCATCTTTGAAACTTTGTAGAAAGCTGGTTATTTTTAATTTGTATTATTTATTATCAATATTTTGTATAAGTGTATTGTCTTTACAACTTTTAGGAAAATATTAGCTAAATATCAGCTAATCTGTCATTGTCGTTAACATTGCTATTGATATTGTGCAGAAATATATTTTGAATAAGAAAATATATATTCTATTATATTGAGTTAAAATTATGTTTTAGTACATCTTATAAGTGGGGAATAACATATAAAAAAAATTAGAGCTCTACAAACATTTTTAGTTTTTGTTTTTTTGCCTTTACAAACTTTAAATGCATTTTTCTCAGACTTTTATTTTTGTTGATGTTAGTGTTTGCTATTCCCTAAGGATTTTTTTATTTTGAAGATAGACTCTTGAAATTTTTTGTACACACTTATATATATATGTACTACAATAATTAGTATTGTATTTAGATCTGAGGGTTATAGTTATTTTTTTTTTAAATGTCGAAGTTAATATTTCCAAATTTTTCGTGTTTTTTTCAGGTTTTGCTACAAAATGTTTTTTAAAAATTTAAATAAAAGTTACATCTTTAATTCCATACTAACTTTTGTTCCCAATAATCCAATGAATATAAATCACTTAAAATAACTAAAAAATATTGAAAATTAAAAATGTTATAAAAGTTTTAAAAAACTTCAAAATTTTAAAAAAACTTTAAATTTTAAAAATGGTGCTTGCTAAAATGATTTTTTTTTTACCAGAATTAGTTTAATTTTATAATCTCAAACAAAGTCATTAATTATTTTTATTGTAACTGTCTCCAAAAAAATTTTTTGAAAAAGGGTACTGTGTAGCCTTAAGTGTCTCAAAACACGTAAGTCCCCAGGTGAGGATGGCATATTCTCTGAGTTCCTCATGCATTTAGGACCTAGAGGTTTTGAATCAATTTTGAGGTTCTTCAATAAAATTTGGTCTTCGAGATATCTGCTCTCCTACTGGTGTAAATCTACAGTTATTCCGATTTACAAAAAAGACAAGGATCCAGGGGCAGTCCAGAGTTATAGGCCGATCTCTCTGACAAGTATATTATGTAAGACCATTGAAAAAATCATTATCAATAGATTGAACTGGTTTTTGGAGACGAGGCATTCTTGAGGAAGAGCAGGCTGGATTTCGAATATTCAGATCCACCAACCATCATGTTGCCCTTCTTAGTCAGTCCATTAAGGACGCTTTCGACAATAGACGCATTCTATCTGCTGTCTTTGTGGATTTCAAATTGGCTTACGATCTGGTATGGAGAGAAAATCTTCTTCTGAACCTCTCTGAAGCTCTCTGATTCTGAAGCTCTCTGGGTGTTCATTCGAATATGTTAAATTGGTTTCGTGGTCTTCTTAATAACCGTATTTGTAGGGTTCGGTATAACAACTGCTAGTCGAAGTTTAGATCCCTAAAGACTGGTCTGCCACAGGGTGCGGTGTCTAGCTGCACTCTGTTTAATATTTACATTAATGATCTAGTTAGCAAACTGAAGTCTATTGATGGTATTAAATGCTTGCTGTTTGCTGATGACCTAGTTGTCTGGATCGATTCTCTTAAGTCTGTTGCGAAACATTCCATTGAACCCACATTAAATATAGCTATGCTCATTTTGGAGAGCTGGTCAGAGGAAAATAATATGGAAGTTAATTTGAACAAGACTTTTGTGCAATCTTTTCTCTTACCCATCAACCCTTCCATCCACAGATATATTATAAAGACCATATTATCCCGATGTCAGAAAAGTTTAAATATCTGGGTGTAACCTTCGAAAGAAAACTCTCGTGGAACTCACATATTGATGACGTCACTACTCGGGCGTCAAAGAGACTGTCACTCTTGAAGATCCTGGCGGGTTCGAAATGGGGTTGCTCTAGATCTACCTTAAATCAAACCTATAATGCTTATGTTCTACCTATCCTGACCTACTGCTGTGAACCGCTGGTTTCTGCTTCTGAGAAAGTAATTGATTCTCTTGAAAAACTACAAAATCAGGTCTTGCGTCTTATTACTGGCGCGGTGAAGTCCACCCCAATTGACTATTTGTTGTTGTGTACAAATAACAGGCCTCTCAGTACAATCATTAAGGAACGTGCCCTGTTGTTATGGGAGAAAATAGTAAGAACTCCCGGTTGCATGTCCATGTGGGTTCATGTCTCTACTGAGACCGAGAGTAATTTAAAGACCAAGAGAGGCTTTGTACAGGGAGTTACCGCACTTATTTCTCATCTAAACATTGATTTTGGAGCTCAATTATTTTTATTACCTCGTAACCCCATCGAAGCCAAGACCTATTCTATCCGTCTTGGCTTGAGCCAAAGTGTGGCTTGAGCCAAAAGCGGAGGACAGTGTGATAAAATCCTAAGATCAGTGGCATACGAAACTATAAATACCCTCTACCCCGTTTCACATTGGCTCAGGGTCTATACGGATGGCTCTAGAACAAGTGATTGTGTAAACGTTGGAGCCGGTGTTCATTGTGAGTTGTTCTCATTCTACTCTACTGTTGGTACTAATGTGTCAGCTTTTGATGGGGAAATCTCAGCTATCCGTTTGGCTCTTATCCAGCTTCAGTTCCGATTAGACCGTTTCTCAAGAGTGGTGATTTTCTCAGATTCAAGAGCAGCTCTTCAGGCTATTGACTCCCCGTGTTTCTCACGATCCAAGGATATTGATGACTGTGTTAACATTCTGGAACGGTTGTCGAACAATAATAAAACAGTTGTCTTACAGTGGATCCCGGCCCACTGTGGAATCGAGGGGAACGAGGTTGCTGACTTCCTAGCGAAAAAGGGGCTTCTGTTTTACAGTTAAACAACCAGGACTTATACTACCATTCAATCAAGACAATAGTAAAAAAAACCCTCAGGTGTTCCTTCTCACAGGTTTTTGCTGCTAGAAGCGATCCCAAGCCCTGGTATGCCCATGTCCATGATATCCCTGAGTGGCCTAGAGGTAAATCTGTGGCAATGCTACGGTTTTTTTTCTGGCATGATTGCCTTCGCAAGGACCTCCACAGAATTAACTTGGCTCCCGACCCTCTTTGTCTCCTGTGTAACAACCAGGAAGAAATGTACATGCTTCACCTTGCTTTTTGCCCTGCTCTACCTCCCGTTTCTTTATGGGAGCGATATTGGATTGCCAGACATAAGTTGATGGATTAACGGATGTCATTTTTCTATCTTGTTCTTGTAATTTTGTAATTTTGTCTTTTTGATATTTGTTGTCCTGTAATACTTGCCATTGGAAAAAAAAATGTACCTTTCGCGGAAACAACCTGTTTCAACACTTAGTGTATACAGAAAGTGTATACAGTGTTTTTGCGAAAAGAACTATACTTCTTTTCGCAAATAATTGATAAAAAAATTGAGCTCTAATGAGCAAAAAGGTCTCAAAATGATTACGGCAAATTAACTTCAGTATTTGGTATGACTAACTACTAGAAGCACGGACGGTAAAGGGTCTCCGAGCATTGAGTATGCTTTAAGGCAGGCCTGGCCAACACGCGGCCCGCGTGCCGCATGCGGCGCGACACGTTAACTTGTGTGGCCCGCTGGGCGATTTTATATTTCCATTGAAACTTTATATTTCATAGTTCTATATTTGATATCCACGAAAGTCAAATTTTGCGGAAGAATCGGTTTCGTTAGGCAACCATCGGTAACGTTCTTCTGTAATTTGGATGCAGTTATGCAATAAAGAACTAATACAGACAGTTTTAATCTTAGTAATGTAGGAGAGTGGAATGATGACGTCGAGTGGAGGGCAGGGGGTTGTCCCTGAGGAACCGATGCGCTGTTGTCCACTACGCACACACTTGGGTCCGTCATCGGTTCGTTATTCACTGCATGAACGAAGTTATTTTTATTTCAAGTGAATCTCTGTCTATGTGTTAGGTTTCTTTTTTGACTTGCTGGCGTGTTTACTAAGTTTTTTTTGTGGTGCTGATAGTTGGATAAAAGTGACATCTGAAGACATCAGATAGTTTTTTACATAATTATGATACATCATTAGAAAACAAGAATACTGAGTAAAAAAGTAAATTTTGTTGCTCTGTGTAATTGTTTGTATACTAATATTTCCAGCTAACATTTATTTGAAATTTTGTTTTAACCCTGCAGGATGAATGGGTTGAAACAGTTGTTGATGAAAACAGGAAATTTAATGATCGTTGGGGAAAAGATTATTTTTTCACAGTGCAGAACTCAAAATTAATGTGTTTAATTTGGTAGAGAGACAATCTCTGTATTTAAGGGAAATTTCAGTAAAGAAGTAAAAAGATTTAAGTTAACTGCGCTTAAATTGCATCTGAAAACTCCGCAAACGTTGTTTGGTTCTTTATTACAAGTTTCTTTATTACAACCATCTACCATTGTCAAAGCAAGTAGTTCTGTTGCTATGTTGATTGCAAAGAAAAGGAAACCATTTTCGGAGGGTGAAGTAGTAAGGAACTGTTTGGAAGCAATTATAAAAGATGTTTTGACCGACAAAAGCAAATAATTTTCAAGTATCAGTCTTTCACGCCAAACTTTTTTTCCTCGCACTGATGATATTTCTGTTGAAATAGTAGAAAATTTGCGAGATAAAATTAACCAATTCAAATCATATTTTTTGCCATTTGATGAAAGTACAGATATCTCAGACACATCTCAACTTGTGATATTTATTCATGGTGTGAATGATTACAAACGACAGAAGAAATGTTAAATCAAATTTAAAAGACACAACTATAGGGGAAAATGCTTTCCAGGCGATTGAAAAATGTTTTGCCAAAAAGAGCATAAATTTTGAGGCTCTTTCTGGATTAACAACAGATGGAGCACCTTATTTTGTAGGTAAAAATAAGGAAGCTGTAAAATTGTTTATGGATAAGCTAGATTGCAGAGGCATTAAAACCAATGATATTTTTACTATTCGCTGTTTGATACATCAAAAAAAATTATGTGCTCGAGTATTATCCATGGATCACGTTATGAACGTAGTTATAAAGATAGAAAATTACATTCGTTCACATGCTCTTCAGCATCGGCTATTCCAAGAATTCTTTAGCGAATTATCTTCTGAATATGGTGGTATCGTACATTTTACCAATGTTATATGACTAAGTCGTGGAAAATGTTTTAAAATATTTTTTAATTTACGGGAGGAAATAGATATGTTTATGAACGAGAAACAACAATCTGTTCCTCAATTACGTGATGATGATTGTTGGTTAGATCTATGTTTTTTAGTGGATAAAACAGAAAAACTTAATCAGCTAAATAAGGACTTGTAAGGGCAAGATAATTTAATAATCAATAATTGTAATTTAATCAAAGCTTTTAATAAGAAATTATTGTATTTTTAGTACCAACTTAGAAATAATAATGCTCAACATTTTCCGCTGTTAAATAACTTACTCAAAAGCCAACCTATGAATTTCTCGAAATAGGCTAATGAAATAAGGAAACTTATAACTGCATTTGATAGCCATTTCTCAGAATTAGCAAAATATGACAAAATGTTTGAAATATTTTCATGTCCATTTCATGTTGACGTGAATAGTGTTCCTGAAAATCTGCAAATGGAGTTAATTGAGTAACAGTGCAACAGTTAAATGAAACAAACTTTCGCATCCACATCAAAAACTAATTTTTACAATACTCATATTACATCGAGAGATATTCCGACGTAAGACATTTTGCAAAACGAGTTGTAAGTGCTTTTGGATCCACATATGTTTGTGAAAAATTTTTTTCGGAGATAAAATTTACAAAGAGTTCATCCCGTGCTTCATTAACTGATGCCAATTTAGAAAACCAGCTTAGATGTGCAACGTCAAACACAGATATAGATTTTAAAAAATTAAGTGTAAGGAAGGATAAACAAACATCTCATAAATTAAGACTCGAGAGTGAAATATAGTATAATAATTATAGTATAATAATAAATTTTTATTAATTTTGTATAGGGAAGTGTCTCGCAGCATGTCACATCTCAACTCTTGCAGATTTTACTTCTTGTTTGGTGAGGAGTGGCAAAACATTGCATAATTTAACATGGCGTTCAATGAGCATTCTTACAGCTTGTTGAATAAAATGCTCTCAGATTACGCAAAGTCTTTAGATACGGTATCTAAACAAAGGTATATCACTAAATTAAACATTCAGGTACAGCCCGGAAAGGTTTATTCAGTATGTGACCTGTATTTATTGACAGAGGAAGACTGGAGTTACGATACAAGACGCTTCCCTGAAGTAACTTATCCTGATATCTATACATATCTGAACATAATAATAATCATTCTCAACGAAAGAATGATTCTATTCTCTTAAACCTTGCGAAATATTGAAAAAAAGTGTTAAAATACCTGTTACATACAACTAATATAAGGAATTTTATAAATAAACTTAAATTATTTAACTCAAAATGAAGGTATCGTCCAAAAACACATGCAAGCGCATAGGAACAGCTTCTGTTTTCTGCCACCCGATAATCACGTGATCTATAGCAGACGAAAACTGACGTAGCCAGTGACGTTGAAACGTTTCGCCTTATTAGTATTACATTTTTTAAAAACATGTTTACCTAAAGTGCGACCCGCTTTAACATTGCACGTCATCAAAGTGGCCCGTGAAACCATTTGGGTTGGCCAGACCTGCTTTAACGTGTGGGGAGTGGATCGGCGATGTTTTAAAAGTGCAGTTTACAAAGGATAGGGGAATTCAGCCATGCGACGGTTATTGCAGTATAAGGCGAAACGTCGAAACGTCACTGGCTACGTCAGTTTTCCTCTACTATAGATCACGTGATTATCGGGTGGCAGAAAACAGAAGCCGTTCATATGAGTTTGCATGTGTTTTTGGACGATACCTTCATTTTGAGTTAAATAATTTAAGTTTATTTATAAAATTCCTCGTATTAGTTGTATGTAACAGGTATTTTAACACTTTTTTTTATATTTCGCAAGGTTTAAGAGAATATAATCATTCTTTCGTTGAGAATGATTATTATTATGTTCAGATATGTATAGATATCAGGATAAGTTACTTCAGGCCAGCGTCTTTTATCGTAACTCCAGTCTTCCTCTGTCAATAAATACAGGTCACATACTGAATAAACCTTTCCGGGCTGTACCTGAATGTTCAATTTAGTGATATACCTTTGTTTAGATACCGTATCTAAAGACTTTGCGTAATCTGAAAGCATTTTATTCAACAAGCTATAAGAATGTTCATTGAACGCCATGTTAAATTATGCAATGTTTTGCCACTCCTCAACAAACAAGAAGTAAAATCTGCAAGAGTTGAGATGTGACATGCTGCGAGACACTGCCCTATTGTTAAATGCACTGATTACAAAAACTCGTAGAGAGTTGCATATCAGATCTCCACGTGTAAAGTGCATAACTTCAGTTTTTTCTGCCGTTCGGCGAGACACTGCCCTATTCATATAACACGTCTCTAATTACGATAGCTTGAAATTTGATGTTTAGTAATACAGTCTGGGAAGTCATAGGATTATTCCATGGAGATAATTCAAAAGAGAGAGAGAGAGATGCGTATATATATATATACATATATATATATATATATATATATATATATATATATATATATATATATATATACACATGCCTTCAAATTTCTTGATAAAACGTGAAGTAGGGACGAAGGATTCAAGGCTATAGTTTGACCAACATCTTCAAATTTCTCGATTCCCCCCCACACACCAGTGAGCTATTGTGCGTTAGCATTGTTTAACCGAGTGCTTTCACAACTCTGGCGTAAGACAATGGAATTTCGAAAGCAGTGGAAAAATGGGTGGAAAAAATATCGCATGTAACTTTAAGTTCTCTTTTATCTTACAAATCAAGATTCAGTAGATATAGCAGAGAAAGAGGTATCGGGACTTTGAAGCATTTATTATACTGCCAAAAAATAATAAAGAATTTCCTCAGTGTAAGCTAGATATATTTAAAAAATATATATTTCTGTATGGAGCAGATATCTTTACTTACACACACAAACACACACACGTCATAAATTCGAGCAAAATTCAAAAATTCGTAATAAAAGAAATAATGCTCGGAAAAATTTTCTGTTTGTGCGAATAGGATCAGAGGGACATTGGATTTTTTTTTTCATGTCAAAAAATAAATAAATAAATAAATAAATAAATTGTTTCCAAAATAACCGAAAGAGGGCGCTTTTGCGTGACCACGTTAAGCCTGCATTGCAGGAAAGACATGCCTTACCTGTCGTCACCTTCATACAGAATGGTGCCCCGCCCCACATTTTCCGTGATATCAAGACGTTCCTGTCGGAATCTTTCACTGAAGACCGAGTTCTATAAGTCGCGGTTATAAGGTTCAGTGGCCCTCACGATCACCAGACTTGACCCCGGAAAATTTTTAGTTGGGGGGATACTTAAAGTCTCATGTGTACCGGGGCTCCCCAACCACTTTGGTGGAACTGAAAAATGTCATTCGACAGACAGTCGCTGCCATCCATGCTAGAATCCGCTGTAATGGGCTTAGTGACGCGCCTCACCTGCCTATTACCTTGTGCTGGTAGTAATGTTGAACATCTGTAACTTTAAAATAAAAGTACAATCCCATGTTATTGTGATCTGTTTGATTTTCTGTTTGAGTTTACCTGATTTGCATAAAACGCCTCAGTATGACGTGAGAGCGCCCTCTTTCCGTTACTTTTGAAAACTTTTTTTTTACATTGAAAAAAATTCAATGTCCCTGTGATCTTATTGGTGCAAAAAGAAAATTTTTCCGAGCATTACTTCTTTTATTATAAATTTTTGAACTTTGCAAGAATTTATGACGCACCCGGCGTGTGTATATATATATATATATATATATATATATATATATATATATATATATAAAAATAACTGTGTCGAATTTAAACTTTCAACTGTTATTTTTGATTTCCGGAGAGCAGCGTGTTTGCACTTTGTTAATTTTCTTTCAGTAAATCGGCAAGGTTGGAATATTTATTTATGTACATTCTGTATGTTATATTATATATATATATATATATATATATATATATATATATATATATATATATGCATGCATGTATTTATATATATCCTTTCTAAGGAATTTATTATAAATTTATATTTTTTTATATTATGTTATTTATACTGTGTTCAATTTTTCATGCAGAGTTCCCAAGACCAAAATATAATTTAAATTTTTTTCTTTTCAGCTTTTAGTGGTACGATAATGAAAGGCTGAAACTAGCTAAATTCGAAGTAGTTTATTATAAATGTATATGTTTTTATGTTCAGTTTTCATTTCAATGGTGTGTATAACATTTTGCATGCTTTTTTTATACTATGTTATTTATGCCGTGTTCATTTCATGATTCTATTGGAAAATTCGGCTAAACCTGTAATGTCAGCATTTTTTGCTCCAATGATGAAAGGCTGAATCTACCTAAATTCTGAGGAGTTTATTATTGAGAGAAGAGGAGTTTAATATGCAGAGGATGTTTATAGGAGTATAATGTGGAGAGGAGTTGAATGATTTGCATTCCTCAATCAAACACTTCATTTTTTTTAACAGGCAATGGAGTCATTTCTTGGCTCAATTGGACGAGTAAAAATCTTGTATAACGAGAATGATATTAAAGTAAAATGTTACAGTCACTATTATCCTAATTAATATATATATATATATATATATATATATATATATATATATATGTGTGTGTGTGTGTGTGTGTTTGTTTGTTTACATATCGTTTAATCTTTGCTTTTACCGCGATATCTAACATGGCATGAATACTTTGTCAAAGTCGTTAAAAACCCCATGTGCATAAAAATAAATGTATGTAGAGTATTTAAAAGGGAAATTCCCGCATTTTATTTTATATTTCGTTATACGGGAATCACGTTAACACGAATAAAATCGTCGCACTTTTTTGAAAAAGTTGTATGAAGTCGTATTGTATGAACTCGCGTTATACGTGAGTCTACTATACTTTTAGAGTTGTAGGAGGCATTGAAATAGACCAATCTGCACTTTTTGAAAAAATTTATTTTTCAACGTAACACACATGTAAGCTTTTCATATTTACAGCTTCTTGTTCATGCGTACGAGAACGTAGGCAAACTACATTTGAAGATTTCACAGGGAGGTAAGTTTTCATACAAGATCCAGTGTGGCTGTTTTACTTACAAAAATAGGAACTCATTTATTACATTCTGAAAACACAATATTTAACGCAATGACAATCTTAATTGCACAACATTTTGATTTTGTTGTTTAGACATTATAAGGAAATGAAATCGAGAAAGATTATTCACATATATAGGAGAAAAAAAACAAGAAAATTTAACTTCCCTTTTACTATCCGTCATTTATTCCCGATAAAGCTGCTTCATGAATTAAACATGTAATGCATAAGCATGACAATAATTTGATTTTTGGATTTTTTTCCCTCTTTATAAGTGGAATTTATACTGCATTAATAAATTCATCACGAAAGTTTCAAAATAGTTTTTCATGTGCATTAAATCATCTTTTCAGATAAACAATTACTGTTTGTATCAAACATGACGCAAATACTGAAATGTAGTTTTATAACTGCTCAATTTACCTTTTTTATGCAGCTTTTGAAGTAAGTAAGATAATAGAGAAATTGTATTTAATTAAAACCGAAAAATATGATTTCCTCCTTAGAGGGAATCGTGAAAAATTCTCATATATATATATATATATATATATATATATATATATATATATATATATATATATAATATATATATAAATAACAGAAAAACATCCAAAATGAATTTAATCGATAATAAACCTGAAAGTTCGTATAACTTTGATGTCTGTTATTTATTTTCCAACCTTTAAATTTGAAACATAAAATCTTATCCGTATCAAATGTATCAGATATTTGAAACTCCAATTCAGTAATGCAACTTCTGTGACTACTTCCATTTAAATTGCCTAAATATTCTTAGAACTGAAGTCACAAAAAGACGAGTTATGTGTATTGTATTTACAATTTATAAATATATCCGTTACAAATGTTTGCAGTTGATAAAATTATCCGTATCAAATGTATCAGAGATAGGAAACTCCTAGGAGGTAATGCAGCTGCTTTGACTACTTCCATTCAAATTTCCTAAATATCCTTAGATCTGTAGTCATTAAAAGACCAATTATGTGTATTGTACTCAAAATTTACAATTTATAAAAATATCCGTATCAAATGTTCACAATTTATAAAATTATCCGTATCAAATGTATCAGAAATATGAAATTCCTATGAAGTAATGCAACTGTTGTGACTACTTTCATTCAAATTTCCTAAATGTTCTTAGATCTGCAATCACTAAAATAAGAGTAAGGGCCTGTTCACATAGGAGTCCGTGGCGTTGCGTTAAGGAAAAGATGACGTTGAGACGAAAATAAACGAATCATAGGCGTTAAAAAATTCCTTCCTAATCGTTTGGAGGCATATGATTGGTTTATTTTCGTCTCAACGTCATCTTTTCCTTAACGCAACGTAACGGACTCCTATGTGAACAGGCCCTAATGTGCACAAAATTTACAATTTATATAACTTTTAAATAAGGATTTCGAAACGCTGATATTTTTTTCTTTGCAAATAATTTGTCTAATTTAAGCATTTAATCGTAAATTTGTGGGTGTAAGTTTCAAATGAAGCGTACATTAGATATTTTTAAAGCTTTAAAAAATTATGTGCAGTAGTTGTGTTATTATTAAATATTGTTTAGTAAAAAAATTATTAACTTATAAAACTTTGCAGTTACTTTGAAAATTTAAAAAGTGAAGGAATGATGAATTTGAAGCATTATATCGCGTACTTTAACTGTTAAGAACTAAAATAATAAATAAATGTGAGTGTGAAGCAGCTTAAATTATACAAACTAAATATGTGTGGGTTTGAATAATTATAGGAATTACATTTAGGAAAATGATACATAGTTTTAAATAGCACAAAGGAAATAAACTCAAAATTTCGAATTACACAAGAACTCGCTGTTGCATCGTGAAAAATAATTTTCTCTTTACTTAAATATTCATGATCGTGATATCAAAATCTTTAATTTCGATAATGTAAGTTTCATGCATGAACTTTTTGAAAAATTTTAAGCAGCTGCTTGCATACAATTGTCAATACAGATCTTTGCTGTAGAAAAGAAAAACAGTTCACAAAAGTCTGTTTAAACATTGGGTACGTTACCTTGGTAACGATACAAAATTTTTATAAAATTAGTGTCATGCAACTTCCCTCGTGCAACCACGTGGAAATTAAGGGCATAAAATGAATACCATATATTTCCCACACGGATTTAGGTATGCATTTCTGCTCGAGTATTAATAAAATCTATGCATTTAAACTACAAAAATCTTGCCCTTCGTTTGTGCACGAGTTGAGATGTGACATGCTGCGTAGAACTACCTTATTGCTGGCTCCACTCTGATTAAGTTATAACTGGTAAGTTGAGAATTATTTTTAGTAACATTTATGTGTTATTTGTAGCAAATGCTTTACGATGCTGAAAATGGAATAATTAAGTTTACATTTGCTTGAATACTTTTGATTGACAGAAGAGTGGTATCCGCATGCACATTGTAAAAATAAGGCCCGAAATTCAGTTCAAAAATTATATTATCATTAAATTTTAGTCAAAAGCATTGCTGTGACATCAATTTAACATCAAAGTTACAGCTTAAGGCAACAACGGACCATGAAAAACTTTTTTTTTATTTATTAAACAATTGCTATGACATTTTGTATACTTATACAATGTTGTTTAGAGATGGAAATTCTAAATAAAAAAAATCAGAATGTAATTAATTAAGATATTAATTAAAATCAGTTTGTTAATTACTCTATTTAAAAATGCTCCTTGCGCATTAATTTTTGTCTCAGATATCTAATTTTCACTCTTAAGCTAGCTTTATATAGTTATAATAAAAGTTAGTAGCAATATTTGATTTACAGTCATATTTATAAAAACTAGAGAAAAAATCGATAAAAATAGGTCATTTTATGCAAAATTCTATCCCAAAATATTTTTTTATTGTAAAAATTTTAAGTTGTTTTAAAATAGTATAATAAATTGATTACTAAGTGTTATTCTAACATATATAAATAATCATTTTATGAAATTTTATGAAAATTCAAGAAAAATTATGACGCATGGAACATTTTGAACTTACCGAAACGACATGAAAACTTGTTTTGAGAAAATGGCATTTAAAGTTTTAATTTGACTAACATTTCCATTGTTTACGTTCGAAAAAAATACTTATAACTAGGTTAATAATGATCGGATCAACATACTTTTTTTAAAATTTAAAGCTGATGAGTTGCAGAATCATTTTCTGAAAGAAAAAATAAATCGTTTTGGGGACATATTTTTGTCGATCTGAAGGTCCATTGTCGCCTTAAAATGAGTATCACCGTTTCTCTCTCATGGATAATAGAATTATGTTATAAACAGACATTACTACACTTAGGAAACACTCTTTTAGTAATAAATGTGAAAAATAAGAAAAATAAAGCAAATAAAAACTGAAGTTTGACTTCATTCATAACACTGAAACTGGAACGTGTACACATTGTTCTTGATACACATGACTTGTTTAAAAAAAACGAATAAGAAAACTACATAGGCAATAAATACTGAGTGCTGATTCGAAACTCAACGAATGATTCATTCATGAAATGTATACAGTTCAACAGAAATGAATCAAAATGGCACTGGGATTTGGAGAAACTGCAGAGTTCTTTTGCTCGCCGCCTAGGACACACATATAGTTGTAAGATCTTACAAAATACGATGGTAAACTTGCATTACACAGTTTGTGGCGCTACATATTTTTTTATTCATGCTAATTACTGTAGGCGTGGTTCTTATTGCTTGCTGATTATGTGGTATAACGGTGACTAGTAGCATAGATTTAACAATGGTCTGTGCCATTCTTGATGATTGGAAGAATAATGGTTCATATTCGAATCTGAAATCTAACTCAGATAATATGTTTAATGTTATGTTTCTCTTTAGAATAAATTAATTGAATTACCTTAAGGTACTAAATGAATGTTATTTATAAAATAAAATTTAAACCCTTTCCTATAACTAAATGAGTGAAGAAATGAACTTTTATCATGTATGTAACTCATGTATGTCAGGTATGTTACTCATGTATTCATGAAATATGAAAAATGCTGTAGAATTTAGTTAAAATAAATGAATACAATCATGCAAAGTTTCACTTCATGTAACATAATGGTAACGTTATTTTTTATACAATTGATAATGATGGAAAGAGATCATATTAAGGTTTGATAAAAAGTTTAAAAAATTATGTAGTTCTTAATTTAGAATATCGGGAAAATCGAAAAAAATCATGTCCTTTGGTGTAATAATGTCCTCTGATGGATAATGACGGAAAGAGATCATAATAAGGTTTTATTAAAATTTTTAAAAAAATTATGTAGTTCTTAATTTAGAATGAGATCGGGAAAATCGAAAAAAATCATGTACTTTGATGTAATAGTGTCCTCTGATGGATAATGACGGAAAGAGATCATAATAAGGCTTTATTAAAATGTTTATTAAAATTATTTAGTTCTTAATTTAGAAAGAGATAGGGAAAATCGAAAAAAATCATGTGCTTTCACGTAATAATGTCCTCTGATGAATAATGACGGAAAGAGATCATAATAAGGTTTTATTAAAATGTAAAAAAAAAAAAATCATGTAGTTCTTAATTTAGAATGAGATCGGGAAAATCGAAAAAAATCATCTCCTTTGATGTAATAATGTCCACTGATGGATAATAACGGAAAGAGATCATAATAAGGTTTTATTAAAATTAGGAAAAATTATGTAGTTCTTAATTTAGAATGAGATCAGAAAAATAGAATAAAATCATGCCCTCTGATGGAATAATGTCCTCTGATGGATAATTATGGAAAGAGATCATAATAAGGTTTTATTAAAATGTAAAAGAAAATCATGTAGTTCTTAATTTAGAATGTTATCGGGAAAATCGAAAAAATCATGTCATCTGATGTAATAATGTCCTCTAATGGATAATGATTGAAAAAGATCATAATAAGGGTTTATTAAATTTCTTTAAAAATATGTAGTTCTTAATTTAGAATGAGATCAGGATAACTGAAAAAAAATCTTGTCCTCTGATGGATAATGATGGAAAGAGATCATAATAAGGTTTTATTAAAATTTAAAAAGAATTATTTAGTTCTTAATTTAGAATGAGATCGGGAAAATTGAAAAAAATCATGTCCTCTGTTAGATAATGACGGAAAGAGATCATAATAAGGTTTTATAAAATTTTAAAAAAAATTATGTAGTTGTTAATTTAGAATGAGATCGGGATAATTGAAAAAAGTTCTGCCCTCTGATGGAATAATGTCCTCTGGTGAATAATGATGGAAAGAGATCATAATAAGGTTTTATTAAAATTTAAAAATAATTATGTAGTTCTTAATTTAGAATGAAACCGGGAAAATTGAAAAAAAACCGTGTCCTCTTAAGTTGCGTCAAAGGATTTGATTTATTTCATCACGTTGTTCTAATCTACGTTTTTTCACCTAAATTTAGTTCTTTAACATATAAAGTTAATTACAAAATAGACTTTAAGAAAATGATTAAATTAAACCACAGCTGTTGCTATTTTTTAGAAAAAGTTATCCAAAAAACGTAAACATTATTTCTATTTTTTTAAAAAAATTCAGTTTGAAGAGATAGTTTAAGTAGCTAAATTTTATGATAAAATATAATTCTTGATAAATAAAAAGACGAAACTGGACATTAATTTTGTTCTTTAGAAATAAGAAAAGTAAAAAAAAAATCGAATTTTTAAGAGCGGAAATTGTTTTGAAATGCGTTTTGATGTTTTATATCGTGGTAATAAAAAGTTGTAATTATTGTACTGAAAATATTGCAATTCAAAATAATTAACGAATTATTCTGAATTGTTTTTATTATCAGTTGAAAGTGAAACTTACGTAATATTTTTCTTTTAAAATTTATAAAATTAAACTCTGTAAGTAATAAATAATACAAACTAAATAATGTAAACACTTGAAGAATGAATATGCTTAAGAAAATATTTGGATTCATTCATTGATTCAGAAAAGGGCAAAGATTCTTCAATGGTTATATAAATCGAATTTATTTTGTAAAACATTTTTATACACTGTAAAAATTTTAAACATATATATATAATTTAAAATTTAAAAACTCAGCTTGAAATGGTTGGTATTTTTGACATTCTAAGCCTATAAAAATGTTTTAAGTTGCTATATATTTAAAAAAAAATTTTACCGGTGGAATAAGTGAAAAATTGTTACAAGGAAAGTAGTAAACGTATTTGAAGAAATTTCACATTAGATTAAAATAAACACGTATTAGAAAACCTTTAATGGCAATAATTTTCTGTTTATTGGAGACGATTTTCTTCATTTTTAATTCATAAAATCATTGATATTCGAGTTATTTGAAATACATTTAAGTTTTTTTAATAAATAGAATTGTATAAAGAAATTGTATTAATGGGATGTTCTCGGATAATTTTGAATTTATTCATATCTCTAGTGATATTAGCTACACACCCTAATACATTCTCTATAATTTTAATAAAAAATATTCACTTGATTCTGGGAATAATTTTCAGGCCCGATTGAAGGAACATGTCATATCTTTGATGTCTAAGGTTCACAATTAATTATGTTTTTAAAATGTCTATATCAACGTCCTGAAAGTAAGCTGTTGGAAATTTATTTAACTATTGTATGTAAATGTTTTTTTTCACCTAACAAAACTCACTAAGCCATTATTTACAGCCTTCGGCTTTCCTTTAAATTTCACAGTACATAATATATTCTTGAAAAATGTCAAAAAAGATGTAAATATGTCCGTTGTTTGCAGTAAAGATCAATGTTAATCTTTTTTTGATTTTTAGGTAATTCAATTGTAAATAACAATATTAGAATTTTAATTGTTGCAAATGTCTCACTCGATAGTTGTCTACAAACATTTGAACTAAACAATTAATGAAATCATGTCAGTTCTACGGTAAATACTTCACTATAAAAGACGTAAAAAACCATCCTAAGTCTAAGCATGCTAAAAAAATATACATGTAGCTTTCAATTTAACCCACAATCGAACTCTTTGTCTGACGGTGATGCAGTTAGTTCATTTGTTCCTTGAAGGATGAAACACCCGAAGCAGGATGTCCCGAGATAAAATACTTGTGCGCAACTTGAAGACAACTATAAGCATCTGGACCTCTACACACGAGTATGCAACGTTTGCAATTCGGATTCTTTCACCATACCGTGTGTCGTGATGATTTCGCTGTAAAGTCTCGGTAGGGTGTTGTTGTTCGTAGATGGCGAGCATCGTGTGTGGCCAGCTGAAGACACGAATGTGTCGCTCTATGTTACGCCACGTCACTGCTTGATCGGACTAAGACATCTGCAGACGCAGCAGGAAGGAAAGAGGAACCAATCCATGAATATTCCTTTGCAGTCATCGTCAGGGTCGTAGGCAAGCAACCGATGCCATTTGTACTTTTGTTCACAGTTGCATTCGCCGTTGCATTTCTTAGTTTGGACGGCCCTGCAATATTCAAACAGTCTAATCAAACAAAAGTTTACAGCATTAGTACGACAATAATAATAAACATAGGACTTATCATCTCATAACGACAGTGTTATGAAGTTATATGAAGGACAGTTTTACATGTTTGCTTGGCATTGGCAACAATTTAGTTTGTAGCTCTTTTTCAAACCCCTATTTCCTAAACCAGGTCTAAATATCAATCAGGCAAAGTCAGAAATCACAATTATCAAATTATATGAACGCCGTTTTTATGTATTCCTGTGGCATAGTCATTTATTCAATTTTGACCACTTTATCATCTCTCCATTCCCTGCAACCGGTCTAAATATGATATACACAAAACTGTTTCAATTTCAGGATTATCATATTATATGACGACTAGTTTTTCGTATTTTGTGTTGGCATATGTAAAAATTCAGTTTTGAACCTTTATCAATCTCCCCATTCCTTATAACCGGTCTCAATATCATACAAGCAGAAAGGTTTCGATTTCAGGACGATCAAATTATATGAGAACCCTTTTTACGCATTTCTGTGGCATAGTCAATAATTCAAATTTGAACCCTTTTTCATTTCCCAGTTCCCTATACCTTGTCTAAATATCACACAGGCAAAAAAGTTTCAATTTCAGGATTATCAAATTATCGTAATGCCATTTTTACGTATTTTGTTGGCATAGGTAAGAATTCAGATTTGAGCCCTTCTTGACCTAACCACTCCTTGTAACAGCCTAAATATCATACAAATAGAAAGGTTTCCATTTTAGTATTATTAAATTATATGAAAGACATTTTTACGTATTTCTGAGTTTTACGTAAGAGTTGAACAGTAATAGAGGAAATGAGTACTCGAAAGCTTTCAAAAGTAGAACTCTTCTAAGACAGAATAAAACAGAAAGTAAATTGACTTTCAGTGCATCAAATCGATCATCCAATTTAATTTTTCCGTTTTCAGCTTTTCCGTGTAGTGTTTACTTTACCCACGGGGCCTTGGCCTGATTCTTCGTCAATTGCCTTTTGTGTCTGCAGTAAGGTTCTTTAGTTGTTTCAACAGCACTGACAATAAATCTTGCGAAATGTGTGTTTATTGACATTAAATTAATGTACGGTTAGAAGAGAAATGCTTTAATAATCAAAATCAAATGTTTGTTCATTAATTATTTGTTAGGATCTCTTTTTCTATAGTTTTAGGCGATTTCATTCTTTTCAGCTTTCTAAGACAAAAGTTGTTGTTATCAAGAGATGAAAACCATTTATACGGCTTTATACCTATCCGTTTCTACTTTCACTGTGTTCTATGTACCACACGAAGCACCGCTATTAATGATGATCTCAAGTATGAAGGTTCAGATTTTATGATCTTATAGGTGGATTACACGGTGTCAGGAAAAAGGCTTTTAAACTTGTTGAACAGGATCAGAATACGCTTTCCAACCGAACCAAATATTTTGCTGATTATGCTCTGTTTCCAAATCACCTCATAAATAATCAACATCTTCTCGTTTAATCTTAAACAATTGTAATCTCTCTTTCTTATTTCTTTTCTATTTTCAGTTTGTAAAAGTACTTTTCGTATTTAAAGATTTTTAGAAGCAATTTGAGCCCAGGGCATTAACTGCATTTAGTGTGGTTGAAAAGCATTTTACGACCTTTTGGGAACAAATAAAATGCCCGCGACTTGTTTGGTTACTCACTATTCACAGCGAATTAAAGCTAATTGCCCAAAGATGAAAGGTTATATCGGAATAATTTGATACGGCCTTTTGGATGCGATGGAGTTCTTAACAAGATCTACTAACCTCTCTATACATTTTTTTTCTATTTTTTTTATTTGGCCATTTATTATTTAATTTTGAATCGATAATGATTCTTTTTCTAATTTTAATATTTATCGTACGCTGTATATTTATCTTGCAGTTTTCAGACTACAGAGATAATCATATAAGGCAGTGCCATATTTCAAAATTTGCTGAACTTATGACAATTCTGACCACAGAAAATGTCCACTTAAGGGATTCGGGTCATAACTATACACCAGCTTTCTTTCTAACTGTAGGTCGCAAGTCTGCCAAGGCCAGTGTTCGAACCCGGGTCTCTTAAAATCGAGGCCGGTACTTAATCAGCTGAGGAATCCAGGTCATGTTACTTTTCTAACTCTGTTCCTCACAAATTTAATTAGCTATTAAAATCTATTGATGTAATTAATAACTAGAATATTGGAATTTTTTCCGTTATCATGAAGAGAGCAATATAATAAAATCTTGGGTGGAATTTCTGAAGTTTTTAGGATCATGCCACAGCACTTTGAAGTTATGTCACTGCACTATTTGCCTTACTAAAAAATCAATATTATGAGTGGAAAAGAGTTAGGCAAAAGAGCTTTGAATAACAAGTTTATTTTTTGATGAATGCTCGCCGAGAAGAGAAGCGAGTAAAAAGAAATATTAACACAAAATATGACTAGATCTTCTAAAACTTTCAGTTTCTGATTAACTATTGCCCAAAATATCCTGTTTTTTTCTTCGTTAAGAAATGAACATAGACAAATTTTGGAGATTAATATTTAGAATAAATATGATAGTTTAATTTTTTGGGGGTGGATTCAGCAACTGGGAGATGCACAAAAATTAGAATTCTTTAAGCATCATCAGCTAATAATTACAAGATAAAGACTTTTTATAAACCATGTTTTTAAATTTTCTGTTGAATCATATAAACTTGACAATTCTATGTATTAATATATACTTTTTTAAAATTTTTTTTGATGAATTATCCCATTAACTTGAATGAAAATGAAGTTAATTGAAAGTTAACTTGCGTTTAACTTTTCGTTCCCGTTTCGGCCAATAGATGGCTGAACCAGTCTACAAAACAAAATTAACTGAAAATAACTGAAAATTAATTTAATTCTGCTTAAAGATGGCTAAAAGTATTAAATAAATGCAATGTCATCGTGTTCTCAGCTATTCCAAAAGTTTCAAATGTCTAGCTAGTCGGGAAGTTAGTTAAAAATTGATTGCAAGATTTGTACTGGACAAACACACACGCAAACAAACACACAAACAAGAAAGCAAGTTAATAAAAAACATGGTAAAAAAAGTAAGGTACGAAGTACCTAAAATGCTAGTCATTTGTTGCTGTTAATAAGCGATAAATAAGGTTATCAATACTGCACTTCAATGAAGATACTATAATCTCTTTCAAGACAGTGAAAACAGCTAAAATATAAAACAACTTCAAAGTTGGTCCGAAACTGTTACTTGTTTTGGAATGTTTGACCTCCTTGTTAACAATGGATACGCAAACTTATAAACATTTAGTGAATATTTTTTCTGTGAGTCCCTCCATGTATTTGGAATTATCACACATTTAATCGAGATGTTCCCTTGTTTATTAAACGAGTCAACCCTCCATCCTCGGGCGACTTTCATGTGCTTCTGTACAAAATCGGGGAAATATTTTTAATTTATTAACATACAACTGGCGGAAAGAGTGAATATCGCGTTTAAAAAAATATAGAAAACAATTTAAAAAAATAAAACATTTCCTAGATACAATATTATGTTGAATGATAAGCATTTCTTTTAAACAATATATCTTAGAAGTGAAGGCCTAGATGTCCACAGTTCGTTAAACAAAGCACGTAGGGATATTGTCCCAATCTAGCTGGCCAAAAGTCAGTTTTTCAAAACGCAATCGAGACCGAGAAAACGTAGCTAATAGTGAAGGAGTATAGTGTAGTGATGCGACATCGATAGCAAAACATCGATATTCAATATTAAAACATCGATATTCAATATTAAAACATCGATGCTAATAAAACATCACCCAAAAACCATCGATGTTTTTGAACATCGATGTTTTAGAACATCCATTTTTAAAACTGGTTTAGTAATCTCTAATATTAATGTTACTTCCGTTAGTAGTGGGTGGGGGGGAGGGGTGATTTAATTTTACTCTCCGATTGGGCAGGCACAAATGACAAAAACTTGGTTGCTTTGGGCTACATTGATGACTCAAAATTCTCGGTGTAAATACCGCCATGTTTTGCCTTCAAATGTCCAGATAAATTCGTGGTATTGCCAGAAGTTTTGAGGGACTTAAGGCAAATATTGCATTTCTCTAATTTGTCAGTGGTTTTGTAAAAATATTTCTAAACGGTACTTTTTGGGAACCAGAACAAAACAAAAACTTAAATGGATGCACTCGTGTATATACTATTTGTAAAATAAAACCCCATGGAAGGTTTTGGAGTGTCAGGAATATTCCAAGCGCTCTGATTGGTCCATTGGTTGTTAATTGCCATTTGTCTGTTTGTTAAGGAATCATTCCCCCTTTTGTATTCGTCCTTTTCAGAATTCAGACTTACATTTACTGAGTGTGAAAATTATGCTACGTGGTAAATTTTTTTTATTACGGTACTTTTTCATTTAAAAAAAACATCGAGACAACGTAAAACATCGAGTACAAAACATCGATGTTAAAAAAAATATCGTCTTCAATAAATCGATGTTTAGAACATCGATGTTTAGAACATCGATGTTTTGAAAACATCGACATCGATGTCGCATCCCTAGTATAGTGGGGGAATCTACTTACGCCCATACTTGCTCCCCAGTTTGATTCAATTACAGTAAGACCAGTTTAAACTTGATAGTAAACTGATTATCTCCAATCTCCAATATTAACTTTGACTTAGTGACAACATATTTGAGTGTTATTTTTCTGTTACAATTAATTACTGATACTAAATAATTATAGATTGTGAAAGGCCAAGTATGTACACGTTTGTATTTAACATGAATTTGCTTACATTTGTTGATTTAAAATAAAAAATAAGGAGGTATGAAGGATGTAGTACATTTGTGTAAATTTTTGTTGGTAATTACACTATTCGTTAAGGAATTTGTTATATTTCCCGAAGAGTCCCGATGATTTGTACTTTATTTGAAAGTACCTTATTTGAAAGTGATGTTGTAAATAACTTTGAAAAGTATAGCTGCTAATAACGGCTAATTTTGAAGATATTTCTTTCTGGTGCAAATCTACGAATATAAATTCATAACTGATAATCTTTTCAAAAAATCCTGAAATATAAATTTAACTAAACTATTTTTATTATAAACTATATATATAAACTACATTTCTACTCTAAATCTTCATTTTATGGAAAGATTTTCACAGTTATATTACAAATTTTAGTTTTTGAGACAATTTATATCACATAAACTACATTTTTTTTGCCAAATAAAATACAATTGCAACCAAAGAATTAACTGCTAACGATTTTTTACAATTAATGCTAGTCCTAAGTGTGGCTACACGAATCCTGTTTATTTAGAAAATTTATTTCCAAAGAAAAACTACTTTAAAAAGTGTAATAATGTGATAAAACTAAAGTAATATGAGCTTTAAGTATTGCATGAACAACAAATATTTTTGACCAGCTACGTCCGACAAATACCCCACTGTGCAACGTCTCCCTGTATACAAATCTATATATATGAAACAGTCCCGTATCTGACTGACTGACTGACAGATAACGCACAGACCAAACCGCTGGACCTAAAGGGTTGAAATTTTGCATGCAATTCTTCTTATAGTGTAGGAGTGCACTAAGAAAGATTTTTGAAAAATTCTTAGACCTTTTAAAATTAAATTTTTAAGGTGTTTTTGTAATATTCTTCAAAGTTTGCATTTAAAGTAATAATTTCAGGGTTATAAAATTTATATCGCGAGAAAGATCATAAAAATTCCCTTAAAATGAAATCTTTTTCGAATCTTTGCCTCCATTTTCAGATTTTTGGTGAATTTTTAAAGATTAACTTTTAGAATTTAATTTATTAAATGCTGATCACGTGGTTTCCTTTTTTTTGTTGATACTTTAAATTAATTTTGGGTCACGTGCATAACAACGAAATAAATTGACAATTATTTTTTCTTTCTAATACGATTGGACATTATCCAAAAAAATATTAAAATACAGTGAAACAAATGTTCCTCAAACTGTATTATATTAACTGTACTATATTCTTTAGTATGTTCTATTAGATTTAATTTCAATATTTTCCTCTACATTATTTTGTCTATAAAAATATCCGTTACGATTTTTTTTATAAATACGTATATTTTTCTTGGCATTAATTGCATACGTTAACCGTTGTATTTATTAAAATATACTATATATATATATATATATATAGATATATTTATTTATTTCATTAATTGCATACATTGGCCGTTGTATTTAATTTGAATGTACTCCGTAGCGAAAGCACGAGTATTCAGCTAGTACATAATAAAATTCATTGAGAGGGAAAATAACGTTTCCCGCTGCTCAGGTACTCTAAAAGTTCATTGTTTAGCGATAATAGCGTGGCCCACCGAAATTAACTGAATACATACAATGCGATTTTGGCGTCGCCCGAGGCTGGAATCAAATAAGTCTCTGAATATTATGGGCAATAAATTATCCTCAATCTGAAACAATTGCGTTCCTTTATTTTTCGAATGGATCAAACATACTGTATCTGATAATAATATGTCAATAAATATACCTTGTAAGTATCAGAAAAAGCATGATAATAATTTCAGTGGATGCTTAATAACATTTCTGGAGACCCAAAGCTCTTTTCTGTTTTCGAGGAGCGTTAATAAATCTCTTTAAATAGTTCATTCACTTCAGTTCCGTAGATCACAAAGCCGTAAAGCCGAAACCGACCTAATGGGTTTAAAGTCCTGTGCCGGGCCTTTTGACCTTCGAGGGTCAAAAGGGCGATCTGATGGTTTGACAACAAATCTTGAATACCTTGTAAGCTTGATAGGGGGGGTATATTTTTCTTCGTGTCTCTCATTCGTATTTAACTGAAGAATACAAACTTAGTTCTTAACTGCATAATAATTTCTGTTAATACTTGAAGAAAGCAAGAATTTTTTATGCAGCCTTAACATTATAGTACTAATACCTGATTAGTAAAATTAGAGTTTCCTAATTTTAGAGGAAAAATCTCTTTATCCTTTTGTAATAGTAGCCTTTTTTACCATATTTTTATTAACTCGCTTTCTTGTTTGCTTGTTTGTGTGTGTGTGTGTGTGTGTGTTTGTCCAGTACAAATCTTGCAATCGATTTTTAACTAACTTCCCGACTAGCTAGACATTTGAAACTTATAGAATAGCTCAGAACACGATGACAATGCATTCTTTTGATACTTTTAGCCATTTTTAAGCAGATTGAATTCATTTTCAGTTAATTTTGTTTTGTAGACTGGTGCAGCCATCTAACGGCCGGGACGGGAACGAAAAGTTAAGCGCAATTGATTACGCATTTGATACCTCTTTATTACGCATTTGATAATTTTCTTTCAAGTTGATGGGATAATTGATCAAAAAAAAATTTTTTTAAGTATTTATTAATACATAGAATTGTCAAGTTTATATGATTCAACAGAAAATTTAAAAACATGGTTTATAAAAAGTTATTTTTATCTTGTAATTATTTATAGTTCTGTCATAATGAGTTTGTTTGGCTGTAATTCAGTACAGACTAAACGACTAGCAATAGCACCATTTATATATATTTAAGTTGATAAGTCGATTCTTTGGGCAGTCCGTGAAAGAAAACTACTGCATCAGTTTACTTCATTTTGGTCTTAAACGAAAGATTTTAATCTATAGATGTGTCAAATTTGGTTTTTGTAACCGCTATTTCTTTTATTTAGCGATAATTTACAATTAAAATTGCTTTCTGAGCATGCTTAGTGACATGTTTAAATCTGACTTTAGATACTCACTAAGCACGAGGCCACATAAACAAATTAATTTGTTTCTGCGCATGCTCAGTGACATGATTTAATCTGGATTTAGATACTTACTAAGTATGACACTATATAAACACGTTAATTTGTTTATTCCGAGGAATCTCTTTAGCACTCTCTCTGCCATATTTGTTTTTAAGTATTTTTGTGAGATATAGAATTAAGCACGTCGGAAATTGTTTATTTCGCACTGTTTAGTAGCCATATTTCATTTTATTGGGTTCAATAGTAATTTTTTAAAGTGTATTTCTGTATTCTTAATATTATGATTTTCAACATTTGGCAATGATGTGTTGAGTATAATTTGTGTATTAGTACATTTATTTACTATCCAGCCGTCATGTTTTGACGGGTAACAACTAGTATTTGTAAACTAGTATTTGTCACCTCTAAAATGAGAAAAAACAACCAAAAAGAGCTTTGAACAATTTTTCGCAAATGGCCGAGGAATGGAGAATTATTAACAACCAGAAAAACTTCACACTTTTTCATATCTATTAATCATTGTTAAAAAAAGTACTATTCAAAGCAAGCCAAATTTAGCTAACATTCACGATACAAGGGATAAATACATGAACAGTAATATATCAGAACTACATCCATTATTTGTCTTATAGCGTAATCTATTCAAGTTTAGACGAAAAACGATTTTATTTTCAATTACATTGTTGCCATCCGTTAGCTGAGAAATGGATCTTATTTACGGCAAATTTGTTTGGTTTCAAATAAGGACACGTTACTAATGTGGCTCTATTTAGCTCTAAGCCGAAGAGAAGTGAAAAAACAACAACAAATAAACGAGTATTTTTCAATTCCTACTATTAGTTCACACTCTCCTTATATTTATATAGTTCAAACTTTCAATCGTTAATAAAATACTTTTTATTCATCCACTCAAGTTCAAATACTTTTTTTTTAACTTGTAGTGGACGACACTTGATGTTAATACAGTTTTTTCAAATATTAATTCATTAATTAAATTAAATTTATTAATTTTAGTTTTATATGGGAGAAAAAAATTTCTCGGCAATAATGGTGTTCACAGAATCGAGCCAATATCAGTGCAATTCCCCGCCAAACGCAATTCCCCGCCAAAATGTAACTAAAATAAAATTTTTCTTTGTTGACCTAAGTAGGAATTGACTTAAAATTTTTTTTTTAATATTACTTGTTTAAAGTTGACTTATTAACCCAGATTGGTGTCATTAAAATCGTGTATTGTTGGGTACAAAGAGATTACTTTGCATAATTATGAGAAATATTTAATTCCATTTCTCGCATTATAAATAACACGAGAGAATTAAAGTATGTAATTACATTTCATATCGTACCATTCGGCGATAATTTAAGTTGGAACTAAATTTTGGCGAAGGACAAGAATGCCACTAATAGATCGTAAAAAATAAATAAATGAAATATATATGTTTCTGGATTAAGCAAGATATTGCACCTCTAAGTGGTGAAAACACAAATTGTCGTTAATGAGAAATATAGTCATTTTTAATTATATTTCAGAGTTAAGTCGCCTCTAAATTTATGCGAATGGCATGTTCCTTCACTGCTGCCATCTGTCGGCAGAAAGAGAAATATTATCTTCGGCAAAACTATTTTATCTTCAGAAAATTGTAACTAATTTGGTAATGGGACTCTAGTCCGAAAAAAAGAGAGCGAAATGTCCTTAAACGATGGAAAATCGTGTAAAAATGTCACCAAGACACTCTTTGTTGAGTTCGGAACAGGGGAAAGAATTTCATTTTCTCGTAAAAATAATTTTAACGTACGATTACGTTCCTCCATAACGGTCCTCCGGAAAGCAAAATTTCAGATGTCCTGCGTCACTAGTTAAAACTTTGAGCGCCAAACTCAGTCTGTATCGCTTGGGCAAGCAGTAAATAGTCAAACAGGAAAGTTAGAATCAATCTTACTTATCTCCTTATTTTCATATCAAAATAAGGAGAATTATCAATCCGTACACTTCAATAATAAATTATTAAGACAGATAAAAATACTTAACTATATAAGCGATATGATACCAAAATTAGCTTGAATTTTTCAGTACTTGCTGAAAGTATACATGACGGTTGGTCTTAGGGCAACCGTCAGCTGAGCCAGGGCCCGGGGCAAAATAATACAGCGGGCCCCTCCCCACTCAATATTTGAACATTGTATACATTTTTTAGTCAACTCTTATTTTAGCCGGGCCCCCCGGAAGCCCGGGCCCCGGGGATTTCGTCCCCCCTGTCCCACCCTGACGGCGGGCCTGGTTGGTCTAGCAGTAAATAAATGTCAGAATGAGAGTGAAATCTGACTGCATCTTTTAAGCACAGTTCAGTTTTGAACGAATATTTAATAATTTTAGAAAAAAAAAATTGCCTCTGAGAAAATTCCCCTTGATAAAACCCCAACTACACAAAATGTTAGGCTTAAATAAAATTCTAGGCTAAAATTTTGGAAATATTGTATAGTTATCATTTAAGAAAAGGAATTGCGTAAACTCCTAAACTAATATCTGTTGATTTCAGAAAAAAAAATTGTATCAATTAGAAATTGGATTTTTTTAACCGTACTACATAAACAGGGTGACTTCCACTCAATACTTGGCTAAAACTTTGGATATGTAACCGAATTACCAAAAAATAAACTGAGTATTACCTATTGTATATCTAAATATATTACAAAAAAATATTTCAGGTAGTCTCTTCCAACGAAACTTCCGCGGGTTATTAATGTAGGATTACTAATCGTTGCTTACCTCTTTTGTATGCTTATATGTATGTATGTGATGTATAGATGTATCTATATATATGTACATATATATGTATATATATACATATATATATATGTATATATATATACATATATGTATGTCAAAATTTTGACGCATTTTGGTACTTTTCTGTTTGACTATTTACTGCTTGCCCAAGCGATACAGACTGAGTTTGGCGCGCTGTCAAAGTTTTAACTAGCGACGCAGGACATCTGAAATTTTGCTTTCCGGAGAACCGTTATGGAGGAACGTAGTCCTACGTTAAAATTATTTTTACGAGAAAATGAAATTCTTTCCCCTGGAGAAAACCTAACTACATAAACTGAAAGACTTCCATTCCATTCATGGCTAAAATTCTAGAAATATTGTTTAACTTGCAAATACCCATGCTTCGCGACGAAACACAGGTGTACCATCCATTACGTAATCAGGTTCATTAAAATTATTCATTAAAATTTCGTCATTTAAATTAACTTAAGCAGTAAAATGTTGTCATTCCTCACAGAAGTTCACCCTGTAATTTAATGGCTGTGATTTGGTATTAAATATAGATTTAATTTTTTTTTTATTTTGAGAATTTAAACTCTTATTTTACCCTCCCCCCTTTAAAGGTTGGATTTAAATAAATAATCTTAGTGAGCACCGAGAACAATAGAAAAATTACAGTGCAAAATTTAAAGGGGTAATCCAGTTGAAATTCAATATTAAATACGGGTTATAGATTTTAATTAATTAATTTTTTTTTGGGGGAGGGGCAAAAAAGCCCCTTTTAAAGGTTAAAAGGGGCTTAATCCCTTTTAATCCCTTAAAGTTTAATTTTTTAAAAATGATTCCTTAGTGAGCACCTAGTGCTTAGTGAGCACCTAGTTCCTTAGTGCACCTAGTTAAAGAGGAACCACCATCAAAATTTCAGCCTTCTGGACCGTATGGTTCCAGGGAGGGAGTGATCAGTCAGTCAGTCAGTCAGTCAGTCAGTCTGTCAGTGGTATTTTGGTATTTGGCTTATATATATATATATATATATATATATAGTCAGTTATGAAGATAAGTTTAGTAAAACCAAAATTGTAGAAAGAAAATATCTAATAATATTAGAAAATTTGTCTATATCAGAGATTAATTTTCTCCCCTAAGGGATCACATACCTCGGCAAACTCGACAAACATATCCCTATTTTCAATCATCAGTAGTTATGAAAATCTTTTATTCAGGAATATGAAAATTTTATTGTGAGTCAAAAACACTTTCTTCTTTATAAATATGGTTCTTGATCTTTTGTAGCTTGAAGAGAAGTTTTTAATGTTTTTAAATTTCAACCATTTTTTTTTCAATGTTATGTCATTGCGCACATACTTGTGTGCGTATGTTAATGAATACATACATATTTTTTAGATTAAATTAAGTTATATAATATATCTTTAAAATAGCAAACGTTGAAATCAAAATTCTTAGTTCTTCTTAGAAAAAAAAATTAATTTTTTTTTTTAAATTTCAGAAATTTTTTTGATAAATTTTACTGTAATTCAGATTTTTGTGGTAGGAATGACATAATTGTTTGTCATTTTAATGATGCATGTTTATATTGAAAGCGTATAAAATTTCATGGTATTCTAGCCAACTGTTCTGGGGATATCATCTGCGCAATGATATAACAATGTAAACAAAAATGGTTGAAATTTTAAACAATTAAAATATTTCTCTTCAAGCTTAGAAAAAGTTGAGAGCCATATTTATAAAGAAGAAAGAGTATTTAACGTACAGTAAAGTTTTCACATTTTTTAATAAGTTATTTTAGTAACTACTGATGATTGAAAATAGGGATAGGCCATGCCAAAATTGGCTTTCGGAAGCGAAATTTCGCCAAAATCTCGCTAAACCGGTCCGGATTTGGTACTACAACCTAGGGATATGTTTGTCTAGTCTCTTGGTCTTTAAAAGGTACCTGACCCTGAAAATCTTAACTACATAATCTGAAATGCTTCTATTCATTAGGGAATAATTAGGCGAAAAAATTGGAAATTTAGTCTAACTACCACTTTGGAAAATAAATTGGATGAACCCCAAATTGTAATCCTCACAATTGGTTCCCCAACTCTGATGCGACACTTTATTATGCAGTTCTCATCTACTATTAAAAAAAATTGAATTTTTTTTTTCAATATCTTCCCCTCTTCGCTTTTCACTTTCAAAATATCCACTGTCTGCATCGCATAATCGCATTACGTTTACGATAACAACAATAATAAAAAGGTCCCGGGTAATCATTGAATGACATTTCTCCCTCGCAGTTGAAAGAAATCGAGTCAAGCTACAAAACCCGCCGTCAAGGGGTCAGTCGCCTTTTGTGGACCCTTGACCCTGGACCAGTGTTTCCCATACCGCCCACGCTTGCTCTTTGGCTGACCCCAACGAAGAATCCTCTTATGCGGAGGGTGCATTCCTTTGTTCTCTTCCTTTCCACGCGGTGCGCTATCTCTCTCCGTTTGAGACTTTTTTCATTTTTCGTTATTCTTTTCAGCATTTTTAATATAAGTGATGAAGAAAAGATGGTTGGAGGTAGGGGGGAGGGGGGGGGAAGAATGGCTTGAAGTCACGACGATTTGCAGAGGCAAGATCGCTCTTGGCAGTGGTAATTGCTCAATTACATCTTTGCCGTGGAGGTCAGGTCTTTTACCATTTTTGTGAAAAATCTGAACACACACAAACTCTCTCACCGCTTGTTCTTTGTTGATGTTACAGTTGTTCGTCCGAAGCTCTTACGCTAGAAATTATTTTTCTCTCCTCCTCTTGCAGGAATTTTCCCACTGGTGTTGCAGGACGTTTAAAGAACTATTTGGAAGCGTATTGGGTTGTAATAGGCTCTTTGCGTCTTGAGACTGAGTGTTTTTTTTTTGTTTGTCATTTTTCTAGGGAAGATTTTTATCTGCGGCGAGATTCTTTTCACGCTAATTTGCTTTTATATGACAGAGCTTGTTTTGTTCGCATTACAGCTCTTCAGAACGTTGTACTAAACAACCAAGGTGTTTGTTACCGTGATCTATGAAATATGCTTTTAGTGGTTCAAGATATGTAAATAATTTTTATGCTAACATAGTTTAGTTTTAGGAAATGGATACTAATCTATATATTTAAGTTGCTAAACTGACTTTTTGGGCAGTCCATGAGAGAAAACTACTGCATCAATATACTTAATTTTGGTCTTAAACGAAAGATTGTAATCTGTAGATTTGTCAAATTTGGTTTTTGTAACCTTAATTTCTATTAATTAGCGATAATTTGCAATTAAAAATTTATTTCTTCGCATTCTCAGTGGCATGTTTAAATCTGGCTTTAGAAACGCAATGCTTCTGCGCTTGCTCAGTGACGTTTTAATGAACACGTTTATTCCAAGGAGTCTGTCTAGATATCTCTCTGCCATTTTTTTATGATGATTATGTTTGTGAAATATAAGATTAAATTTGGTGGAAATTATTTATTTCGCACTGTTTAATTAGCGATAATTTACAATTAAAAAATTGCTTTCTGCGCATGCTCAGTGACGTTTTTAAATCTGGCTTTAGATACTCACTAAGAACAAGGCCGCTTAAACACATTAATTTGTTTTTGCACATTATTATAATTTTCATCATTTGGCAATGATGTGTTGAGTATAATTTGTGTATTAGTACATTTATTTACTATCTAGCCGTCATGTTTTGACGGGTACCAACTAGGATGTTTAAAATTTCACTGTCTACTCATAAAAAAATAAAAAAATAAATTACAATTTACTTAAAATAGAAAATTTTTTTGCCCTCTTTCAATTTTTTTTTTATATCTGTAAGTATTATAAAGGGGTAAATTGCGACAAACAATATTTATTTTGTGGCTAATCGATGAAACTAACCTCAATAATGCCGAGTTGCTTTAAGAGATGTATTATGAATAGTTATGGCCAAATCGTAGAAACTGGTGTCTCCATTTCATAATATACTGTTTGAAGTAAAACTTTCGTTTTGTGGATATTCCCTCAAATTAACCTCCATAATGCCAAGTAACTGCAAGAAGATGTATCAGCAATAGCTAATGTGAAATCGTAGAAACTGGTATCTCTGTTTCAAAATATACTGGTTAAAGTAAAACTTTTTCTGAGATCAATGTACTAAAACGTTAATATCCTAAAATAAAAAGGTTCGAAATAAAATACAAACTACTCTTAAGATGTGAATAGGGTTTGTAAACAAAGAAACCATCTTTTTCAAGAAATAGAAAATTTCTTTGTTGAGTTTTATGATAACTTAAATGAAACCTTACTTAAAAACTGTTTGTAGTTCATTTAATTTTTTAAAAATTATTCGTGTTTTCATGTTTTCCAGTTTTCCGTGCACATACGTGAATTAATTAGCTCAGATAATTGGAAGTTCAGCGTATAAAAAAATCAAAGCTCCTGGAAAAGGATTGATTTTTATAGAGTAAACCTAGTTTGAAAAAAAGCGGAATACCGTCTTATGATATAACAGTTTTGATTAATTGTGACAACACAAGAATTTAGTTTACAGAGCTAGTCATTTATGCAATAAAATTTTCGTCTCTCGTATGATTTCTAACGTAAAAATAACTGTGCAGTAAATACTTTTAGAAATGACTCACAAATTTCTTTTTGCATAGAAATGTTTATAAGTTTTTTCACTCGTTATCTTCCCAATATAAATTTCTTACGTTACTCAATTACAAATTCTTCTACGAAATACTTAATGGTATTTTCCTAAAACTTTTTAAGGCAAATAAGGGAAATAAAGGCTTTGAACTTTTATTTCATTATCTAATTCAATTAAAATTAATAAACATTTTGAAGAATATACAATATCTTTGTCAAAAGAAAGTTTGTCCTTGAAATGAAAAAATATAATTTTTTCAGACGAAATGAGAAAATTAGGGGGAAGGGGGAAGAGACAGAAAACCAAGTATTTCTTCCAGAGAAATAAGCTCATCTGTCCCTCGTATTTGTCGCTTTAAAACACATAAATAAGTCACATCCGATACCTACTGCAACATAATGTATACAGCAGGTAGATTACAGACGTTATTTCCCGAATAAAACCGCGACCTTTCGTGACCCAGTCCGATCAACAGCGGCAAAGGGCCTACCGCTTTTAGCCTCGGAAGCCTTTTGTAAAAAACTATCACCCCCTCAAAAAAACACACCCAGACCGTAAACTCGCGAACGGCCTTTTTGAAAAAGTTTCGCCTTTTATTTCTCTTACCTTCTCTATTTTCCAGTCTGTCATCGGCAAAAGAAGCAGAAGCGTCACGCTGGGGACCTCTAACTTTTGCCTTCTTTTTTCGGATATTTTTTTTAAGAACCACACCTTACTCGGAGCCTGGCAGTAATAATTGAATGCCTTCCCCCGTTGCCAATCTCTTATCGTCGCCGGCCATTAGCTAGTACCTTTTCTTTTTGGGCCCATAATCTTCACCTCAGGGGGCTGACGACAAACTGACGACCCAATGACATCCAGGGCTATTTTAAAAAAAAAACCTGATGCTGCAGCCTATGAAATCGGAAACAATTCGACTCAAAGGTATTTCTCTGGCAGTAAATGAATCCATAAAGCCACATTATCTTAGCTATTGCTTACTTTGGAAACTTGGATCGCATGTTGCAACAGGACATTTAGGTAGTTGAATGTTGATTCTACAATGTAATCGAAGAAATGTTGTGAAATGAAAGATAAGGATTTAAATATAACGTATTACCAAATGAAGATTCTGTAAATGTAATCCCAAATTTCTTTACCTACAACTATTTTTTTTTCAGTGCAGTTAATTAATTTGAATCAAATTTATTTTCCTTCGATTCAAATAGCATATACCTATCACATCTTCATCAAAGCCCTTGATAAACAAAGCTTGAAGGAAACTAAGTTGGAACAATTCCAACTTAGTACTTTACAATTATGTACTTTATTAAAATTTTATTATGTAAAATCCTACGGTCCATCCTGTGATAATCTTCCTCTCCCTCTAACACCAGTATAATAGTGTAATCCATGTTTTAGTATGTGTACATTTACAGATGCCGGACCGCAATTTATAAATATTACATTTCAGGTGAATATAATATGAATGAGTGTTTGAAGAGTTTATGGTCAATAGGTTCTTCTATTAAAATGATTACTTTCTCAAATTTTCCTTTCCTAATCACTATATAATACCACAATAGCCAGAGAAATGGGAAAAATTTTGGACGAAATTTTGTTTGACTTTACCTAAAAACTTATAGATGGTTTCCATGAATTATTTCCATGGAAATCCCTGGATTTTCCCACGAGGGTGAAACTGCTTAATAATGCCCATTTTGTGCATTTTTTTGTATTTTCTATTTGTAGTCTCAAAGGAAAATGATTACCCCGTGCAATAAGGATTTATCTTTTATGAAATGCTGGGTCCTGTTATAAAAGATTTAGGTCTTGAGGGCACCCTTGTTGGTCCCCATACTAAAAACAAGTAACAATATCTTTGAAATTTTAATTCTTGTACTCATGTTCTTATGGTCCCGTATTTCTGGAGGGTGAAATGTCAATGCTTCATTTGCCTACAGCGATCAAGTTCTGATGAAATGGAAAACATAACTTTTTATTCTGATAAGACTAATTTCAAAATTTCCCTTATTGCCTGTCTTGTACCATTCTGTTATGCTCTACTCGAATTCATGCCTTGACTCCGTATGCTTATTTCTTCATTTCGAGACCTCTTCTAACCTGAGAAGGGATATCATGAGTTTTTGCAAGAGTTTTTCTATCTGACTTGAAATGAGAAAATTATACACTACGTTCAAAGATTGAAACTAACAACAAATGATTACCAAAAAGTTATACTTCAATCTTCAATGAATCTACACTTACTGTTTTATATTGTCTAAAGAGATCAAGTTAATGGGCTCTTCAATGAACATTTTCGCTTGTCATAAAACTAGAGTGAAATCACAAACTTCCACGGTTAGAGGATCTTGACACTATTGTCCTAACAAAGGAATTTCAAAATGTGCTAACTGCGTGATCTGAATCCATTTTCATTGATCTTCATCCCAGTTGCTCTCTCTTTCTTAGCACAAGTCTATCAAAGTATGTCTTTATAAGCAAATCTTACGCAGTTAATGTCAATATCGAAATTCGTATCGATAATGATATAGGATTAATCATATTATGATTGCTATTGAAGTTTTTTTTAAAAATAAGCTTATCTGTAAGTATCTTAAATATTTTGCAGCATTATTCAACATTCTTCATTTCTACAAGTTATCCCAATAATCATTTATGATGGATAATACTTTTCTGTATAAATAAAAGCCAAATATCACTCACTCCCTCACTCACTGATCACTGTATCTCTGGAACCATATGTCCTATGGATCTGTAATTTTGAGAATGGTAGTTCCTCTTAGGCCCAAGGGGTTCATTAAGAAATCTTTTTAAAAAAAATCAAACTTTAACGTAGATAAAAGGGGTTAAACCCTGAGACCAAAACTTACTGACTGATCACTGAATCTCTGGTACTATAAGGCCTAGGAAGCTGAAATTTTGCATGGTGGTTCCTCTAAAGCTCTAGGTGCTCAATAAGTAAGCTTTATAAAAAAATTAAACTTTTAAGGGGGTTAAAGTAGGGGCTTAAATCCCTAAAATATAAATCTAAGACTTATATTTAATGTCGGTTGACGGTCGTTAAATTATATGGTGAACTCCTCTAAGAAATTACAACACTGCTAAAGTCAATTTAAATTAGATTAACCAAATAACATAACTGATGGTACTAATGTAATCTGTAGTGAAGCACGGGTATTAAGCTAGCTAAATAATAATAAATTCCATTGGAGAACTGGTAAAGCATTGTTGTACATTTATCTGAAATTATTGGGTTAGCCCAAAAGTTGTAAGATGGCTCTATAATAGAGCTTAATTGTCTTTAATGTCTTTCGAAGCAATTTTGTTAGATTATGTTGTTACAGCTGCCCTATCAGCGTGCATGTAAAACAAAAATTTATCAAAACAGGGGAATTTTTGTGTAGCCATTTTAATATTCAATATAGATGAAAATGAGCAACATTTTCTGCGTATTACGCTCAAGAAAAAATAATAAATTCCATTAGAGAACTGGTAAGGCATTGTTGAACATTTTTGTCAAATTATTGGGTTAGCCAAAAAGTTGTAAGATGGCTCTATAGTAGAGCTTGTCTTTAATGCCTTTCGAAGCAATTTTGTTAGATTATGTTGTGACAGTTGCTTTATCAGCGTGCATGTAAAACAAAAAATTATTAAAATTGGGGAATTTTTGTGTAGCCATTTTAATATTGAAGATAGATGAAAATGAGCAACAATTTCTACGTATTGCGCTCTGTTATTTTAAGAAAGGTAAAAACGCAAAAAAAATATTTATGCAGTGTACGTTTTGGGAAGATGAAATCATGAACTTGTGAAATCATGAAGTGGGAAAAGGTAGTGGTACAAAACGGTGATGATAATGCTCAATAGAATTATTAGTGATAATCAAAATTACGTCTTTTATTTTCGCGTAAAAGAAACCGAACGAACTTTTTAGCCAACCTAATATCAATAATTTATCCCTTTTCAATATGTTGTCGCTCCCTGCACTATTTTTTTTTCTCCATTCGGGAGATGCATTCTCGGTACGGCACGTCCACAGCGCTAGTCTTCACTTATATACACGTGACAACCACCAACCGCGCTAACTAAGGACCTATTCCTTGCCGACATAAAAGCGCGAGGGCCTTGTCATCGCTCGAATAGGGCCCTGTATGGAATGTAAACATTCGGTAAAGGGGAAGTCGAAATATGTATCCCCCCGCCGTGAACGAATGAAAGTACATCATCGTTTGATGGTTGCTGTCTCTTCCATCAGCCAGTGCTAGGGGACTAGTTCTCCATAAAGCAAAGAGCGGGGAAATTTCTTTTCTGGATTCGAGTTTTTATTTCTTCGGGGTTAAAAGATTGGTATAATTCTCATACCTACGTTTTGAAATTCTCTCAAGTACAATCATTTTTATTTCATACTAGCTGAAAACCCGTACTTCGCTACGGAGTACATTCAAATTAAATGCAACGGTCAATGTATGCAATTAATGCCAAAAAAAAAGAAAGAAAGAAAAAAAGAAATATATTTATGAAAAAATCGTAACGGATATTTTTATAGACAAATTAATGTAGAAGAAAATATTGAAATTAAATCTAATAGAACATACTAAAGAATATAGTACAGTTAATATAGTACAGTTTGAGGAACATTTCTTTTACTGTATTTTAATATTTTTTTTAATATCCAATCGTCCGCCGCATTAGAAAGAAAAAAAGTCAATATATTTCGCTGTTATGCACGTGACGCAAAATTAATTTCAAGTATCACGAAAAGAAAAAACCACGTGATCAGCATTTAATAAATTAAATTCTAAAATTTAATCTTTAAAAATTTACCAAAAATCAGAAAATGGAGGCAAAGATTCGAAAAAGATTTCATTTTAAATGAATTTTTAGGATCTTTCTTGTGATATAGATTTTTATAACCCTCAAATTATTATTTTAAATGAAAACTTTAAAAAAAGTTACTAAAACAGCTTAAAAATTTACTTAAAAAAATCCAAGAATTTTTCAAAAATCTTTCTTAGTCCACCCCTACACTATAAGAAGAATCGCCATGCAAAATTTCAGCCCTTTAGGTCTAGCGGTTTGGTCTGTGCGTTATATGTCAGTCAGTCAGTCAATTAGTCAGTCAGTCAGTCAGTCAGTCAGTTACGGAACTGTTATATATATACAGAATGTGAAATTTCGCTGTCGTACGATGTGTAGACTCACTGCTTAAAATGGTGGGAAATTCATGGACAAAAAATATAAACATGATAAATACATAGAAACTTTTTTATCGGCCAATGTGCTAACTCACTGCTAAAAAAAGGATGGAGTTATATCGGTGGCCTAGTTCTAAAAGGGCCAATTTAAAATTTTTCCAGATTTTGAGTTATTTATACCAAAAGTTTCCATTTTAGTAAATCAGTAATTCTAAAAATCCTAATGTCAAATGACAAACATAAAGATATTATATTTCCATTATAATATCAGCCAATGTCCTTGACAGTGTTTTCAAGGGCCAAAGGAATATGTTTTATATAAAACAGTAACAGATGAAAATTTTTATACGATAAAAATAAGGTTTTTTTACACTAACAATGAACAAGCAAATAATAATAATAATAATGTGACACGTAGTATAAGAACGATATAACATTCATCAAAATGTTCGATATCTTTGAATGCCATTTTCTCGAAATTAACAATTTTGACATTGGACCTTTTAGAACAAAGCCCCAGATATAAATTAAGAAAAAAGATTCTATACGCAAAATGTAATGTAACATTAATTAAATAAATGACCTACAAAATAGTAAAGTAACAACCTACACTCTTTCAGAAATGCCTACACTCTTTCAGAAATATATATTTTTAATTCTGTAGATTATTATTAGTTCCAAGGTGTTATTGCTGTCACTCCAATAGATCTGTGTTTTTCCAGTTTGCTACGATTTGCAATAAAACATGCAATATAGCAATGCCTTGGATACGCTAAACAGATGAAAGAAAAGTGATAAATTTATTCGATAACACCTTGATGCTTATTACATCTAAAGTCTCGAACCGAGTTTTTTTAAATATTTTTTTTATTATTGTCAGTATGATTTCTGTAAAGAGTATTAGCTGTTTCTATTTTCTATAATTAAGAATAATAGTCTGTGAAATTTTTAACAATGTTTAATTTTATGTAATGTATTTTATTCCATGTAGAGTAGATTTGGATTACCTGAATATCGAAAAGAAGCATTTAAATGGTGATGAGAACATTAGAGATATCTCAAAAGTTTATTTTTCTAGATAAAAAATTACTACTGCATTAGAAGATAGCATTGCCCTACACAGCATTTTTATGCTGTACTGGTTTTGCAAGCCCTGCTGTACCTCTGTATTTTTAGTCTATTTTTCTTGTAATGGAGTTTTTCAAGATTTGTCATCTTTAAAAACAGATATCTAAAACTCCTTACAAATTATCTTTATGAAATTTTGTATAGCGCACCTTTGTTCTATTTCGGTTCTTTGTTCTATATAAAATTCCCTTTGTATATAAAAAATGCTATAAAAATTTTAAAATTTTGTTTTTAAAAATTTTAAATTAAAATTTTTTTGTTAAGTTTAATTTTTGATATATCTGCCTAACAAAGAGCCCAATTTCCGAAAAATTTTCCATTTCGTACATGGGAAGTCAAGTATTTATAAAAAATATAATTATATCGTATATAATTATCTCGTATATAATTATTAACGATATTCAGAATGAGATCGAGACTATTTGGCACCCATGGCTAACCCCGTGGATTGGATGACCTTTAAAAATAACTACGGGGACCTCTTCCCATAAAAGTAATAATTTAGTAACTTTAGGGCCTTTGAGGATATGTGTTAGTGAGAAAGACAACTCTAAATCTTATCCAAAGTTTGGCTTGACAATATTAAAATACTGTAGATGATATCGAATATCATCTACAGTAGTGATTTCCAGACTTGCTTTGACGTGAACCAATGCCTGATTTTTCAATAACATCGGAACCAGTATAGGATTTTTCAATTATCAAGCAACTTTAATAAGGTTTTTTGACTATAGAAAAATCCGTATACGACCAATTACCAATAATCACGGAACGAAAAACCTATATATTGCGGACACCGCAATACGCCCTAAATTTAATAGGACATTAAATGGAACAAAGGTATATTTTATTTTTGTTTACAAGCATTTTAAAGATTTTTCCCTCCTCATGCATGTATTTTTTTTAATATGAAATTCCCTTTGGATATAAAAAATGTTTTAAAAATTTTGAAATTTTGTTTTTAAAAATTTTAAATAAATTTTTTTGTTAAGTTTAATTTTTGATATATCTGCCGAACAAAGAGCCCGATTTCCTAAACATTTTCCATTTCGTACATGGGAAGTCAAGCATTTATGAAAAAAAAAATATATTTTTTAAACTTAATTTTTACCTAAAATTTTTTTCCGTAGTAAATTTTGTGTCGGTGAAAATATTCTAAACTTTTTTACTCTGAATCAAAATTCCTAAGGACAGTTTAACATACAGAACTACAGAAAATAGAACAAAGGTGTGCTGTGCAAAATTTCATAAAGATAATTTTTAAGGAGTTTTAGATATCTGTATTTAAAGATTGAAAAACTCTATTACAAGAAAAATAGACTAAAAATACTGAGGTACAGCAGGGCTTGCAAAACCAGTACAGCATAAAAATGCTGTATAGGGCAATGCTATCTTTTTAGCAACATGCGACAAATTTATGCTAATTTGCAGTAAGAGTTTTTGGTGTCACTGTTGTGAATGAGCGCTGTCTACTTGCTTGCAATATCGCGTAAGCCTGCATCCAATAGAAGCGAGTATTCAATAAGATGCATAGCAGCTGATACTACTGTTGATTCTGATAAGACGTGAATTATTAATTCATCAAGAATTATGAGTAAATAGTTTAATAACATAACACGCATCATGCGCAAAATGCAAAATAGGGGGATCGCTCATTTGTTATGTACTAATTAAAAGGGTTTTTCTCTTTACTGGACAATTCATCTTTTGAGGCACACCACCTTTAAAATTCCAAAAAATCGATGTTTGGTTTTTGCTATACTCTGAGTTTTGGGACATTTCTGAACAATATACAAAAAACCGCATAAAAAAATTCGCATTATTTCTCGAGTTATGAGAGTTTATGTAAAGCTCACTCTGTTGACATGGCCCTGTATATTACAACTTCAGTTTTCTCAAATATGTAAATTTTTGGATTACGCGCGCTGTTACTCCTAAACTATGTGTTCTAGACATACAAAATTTTTATCAGATTTGTATTTTAAGCTTCTTTACATACTAAAACCAAAAAATTAAAAATAAATCTGTAAAAAAAAATTTTACGCTTTAAAATGTTTTTAAAAAATTGCTAAATTTTAGTTTTTTTAAATTTTATATAATTTTTTCAATTTAAACTATATTTTTTGTATATTTTTAGGTTTTACATTAAACTTGAGTACATTATTAATTTAATTTGACCAAAAGTAGTTTCTGTATGCATATTTCTTAATTTTATGATGCGCGAATCATCCAATGATTTTTTTCCCTTTTTAGTAATGTGTACATTTAAAAATAAATCTAAAATTTATTTATGGATTTACAAGTTCTATTTTTGTATAAAATATAACTGAAGAATTGTAATTTTGATATAAAACAAAAAAATTATATATATATATTAATATTATTGGAGTTTCAGTAGCTCGAATTTGATCATGTTTACGGTCATTTCAGTGCAGTCAAAGGTAGTGTGCCCCCTTAAGGGGGCACATGACCTTAAAGCTCGACGAAATGACTGTATATATGGACTAATTATAACCCCAAAAACTCAAATAATATTAGAAAAAGAAATTTTCTTTCTTTATACATATAAAGTATATATCTTTAAATATGTCATATATAAAAATGGAAATTATAAATCTATAAATAATTTTCAAATTAGCAGTTTAGAATTTTATATGATTAACTGGTGATTTAAAATCATAAAGTTCTGCGCGCATCATAAAATTGAGATATATGCTTACAGAAAATAATTAATGGTCAGATTACACTTGTAATATATTTACCTGCATTGTAAAACCAAATAAATTGTAATGAATATTATTTAAATTAAAAATTGAGCATAAAATTGGAAAACTTCAAAAATTATTACAATTATTTGCATAATTTGTCCACTTAAAAAAAGTATTCCAGAATTGCACATTTTTCTGGTTTTAAAAAGTAGAGTACCATGAAATATACACATGAGTGTAGTTTTATCAGTTTCCTATTGATAGTTTAAAAGTAATGCTGCACACAATCTCAAAATTAGCAGTTAATCATATAAAATTCTAAACTGCTAATTTGAAAATTATTTATAGATTTATAATTTCCCTTTTTATATATGTCATATTTAAAGGCATGTACTTTATATGTATAAAGAAAGAAAATTTCTTTTTTTCTAATATTGAGTTTTTGTGGTCAGAATTAGACGATATTTATAGTAATTTCGTCGGGCTTCAAGGTCATGTGCCCCTTTAAGTCCCTCAAACTAATAATATTGTTAATAAGCCGTCGGTACGCTATTTGATTCTAAAAGCTCCGTACTATGCCTTAACCTAAGAAAATAAAATGTGCCTTTTTGGTGAGAATTTCGTATCCTTGACTCCTTTAAATAGAATATAATTTCCCTCTACAAGTATTACGGCAGGTTGAAATATTTGCTAGAAGATTTACTTAAAAGCGATAGCATCAAAGTTATGAAGACTGGTCTCGTCTTTTTTCGTGCATTTCACTTACATTACTATTTAGATCTATAGAAGATAGAAAAATTCATATATTTCTCAGTGAAACATTGTTTTTGAGACTTCTGACAACTCAATTAGCTGACCAAGGCAAGCTCAGACGTCCCGCTTTAAATAAGTTGGAAAACGGAGAGGATCTAAATCTGTCCCGACAACCATAAATGTCTAAGCACCGGTAGCTGTAATTGCCGTTAGCCGCGGGAGAAGTCAAGTAACCTGCCTGGCAGAACAAAAATATTTACTTTGCATTTTAGTTTTTCACTTTGGGGGGATTTCGGAGCCTTGTTACCATCTCAGTAGGACACTCGCCAACGAAGCGATGACCCAGAGATAAAGATACTAAGAATTTGGAAGATGTAATCGGAGATATTTTGTTGGATAGTTCTGAAGATTTGTGAATGGGGGATAAATGTATGCCGAATGTAGGTCGCTGGGATTATGTCAAACGAGAAGAGAGCTAGCTCTGTGGAGGTTAACAAGTTCAGACAACGAAACTTGAATGCGTCCAAGTGATAAGTGGGAAGTACAAGGTATAAATATGTTTCCCTGTGAGCACTTTCGCTATTTGTACTATTCAAAGTGACTTTAAATCACCTGTTATCTTGTCATTTTATCAAATGATTTTCTAAAGATGGAAATAATTTAAAGAAAATTCCCATCGTAAATACCGTAGGCAATTACAGTAGGACGGATGGGTTGGTGTAAGAGAAAAATAAACATACAGTCGAACCTCCATTTATCAAACTTCCCCATATCGAAATTTTCTATATATCGAACTCTTAGCAAATATCTATGTTCATTACATAGAAAAACTGTTTCTATATATCGAAAAAATCTCTATATATCGAAATTTTTTTCATGAGATATTGGGGGATTTTATTCCACTTTAGAATAAAATCTCCCAATTTTTGGCGTTTGAAACAATACGTTGTGGACTTCAATTCGCGGAAAATGTCCCTGATGAAGTTTTTAGTGGACTGAATAAATGCCAGCATTTCTTTGATGAACTTTCCGCAAAACTGGCTGTTCAGTAAGATATTCGTAGTTTTTTTAAACGAATGTAACTGTGATCACTGTAACAACTGTCTGGATTATTGTTTTTTTTTAAAGGTATATAGTACTCAATAAATCTTTCATATTAATTCATTTTTTAGTTATTAGCTTTCATTTAATGTGATTCGCATATAAATTAGAAATGGAGTTTCGTATACAAAAATTAGCTTTAATTTTAATGTTTTAGGAGAATTATGATAAAACTAACGCCAATTCTATACATCGAAATTTCTATATATCGAATTTTTTTCCGGCATTTTGCTACTTCGATTTATAGAGGTTCGACTGTATATATCTATCCAATATTGGAATTAATAGAAATGAGATCCAAAATGAATGAAAGAGTTTACCCAAGTTTGCTGCTTATTACCATGTTTTTATTAACTCGCTTTCTTGTTTGTTTGTTTGTTTGTGTGTGTGTGTGTGTTTGTCCAGTACAAATCTTGCAATCGATTTTTAACTAACTTCCCGACTAGCTAAACATTTGAAACTTTTAGAATAGCTCAGAACACAATGACAATGCATTATTTTAATACTTTTAGTCGAAAAAATTCGCAAGGTGGCGCTTCGATGGAATTCAATGCTTGCACTTTTGCGTAACGGCGTTTGACGATTTTGAAAACATAATACATATGAATTTAGTTTGTTTTCAAAAATATTGTGCGAAAAGTTAAAAAAAAATTATGAAAATTAAAGTTTATAAAGTCTGTGGATAGTGGAAACGACTGAAAAGTGATCAAAATTAAATGAAAGAAAGTGAGAAAGAATAATTAAGTGAAGGTTTGTGCAATTTAGAGAGAATTGTCAAGTTTATATGATTCAACAAAAAATTTAAAAACGTGGTATATAAAAAGTTCTTTTTATCTTGTAATTATTTCTAATAATAAATGAATCTATACCGTTATGTTGACAGTCACATGAGGAAGTTTTATTTTAACAATGCGTTGTTTTTATGAAGTACAAGACCACCCATGACCACCCATGTTGAGTCCCTATTGTTCTTTAGTTGTAGAGACAACTCAAGCTACGAGTAATTTCATAAATTACTTGAATTAAAGATATATTTTGAGATTTATAATTTAACCAAGAATTCCATTTCGTTTATGGCATTGACTAGCGGCCCGTCCCGACTTTGTCCGGGTTGAACAAAATATTATACCAATAAATTTCCAGTTGATAGCCAATAAATTGTAAATCTTTTTTTACCTTAATAATAACCTAAATAATACCTTAAATTAATTTTAAAGAAAAAGGCGTGCGGGAGAACGGCTAGGTTCGAACCGCTAGCGTCAGAACAGAAGCCCACCGCGATAGCACCACGCTAAGGATCGTTGAATACTTCGGCACAAAAAGCGGTAGAGGACAGTAGCGGTAACAATGGAGATTGTTAGGATTAAGCCCCTAACTTTATTTCTACTGATCAGATATACATAATATATAGCCTATGTCCATCTGGAATAATGTACCTTTCAAATAGTGAAAGAATTTTTCAAATAGGTGCAGTGGTTCCGGAGATTACCCTCCACGTACAAAATCGCTCTCTCTTTATATATAAGTATAGATAGCACCACGCTAAGGATCGTTGCAGTGGAATTTTTCAAATAGGATCGTTGAAGACTTCGGCACAAAAAGCGGTAGAGAACAGTAGCGGTAACAATGGAGGTTGTTAGGATTAAGCCCCTAACTTTATTTCTACTGATTAGATATACATAATATATAGCCTATGTCCATCTGGAATAATGTACCTTTCAAACAGTGAAAGAATTTTTCAAATAGGTACAATGGTTCTGAAGATTACCCTCCACGTACAAAATCGCTCTCTCTTTATATATAAGTATAGATAACACAAGAATCGAAATTACATCTTTTTCATTATTTTGAAAAATAATTTGTCTGGGCTCAAGAAAGAATGCTTTTATGGACAATTTTAGGTTATCTGTCATCGTTAAAAATTTTCTTTTCTTTTTCACCGCTGCTAAGCTACAATATTGAGTTAAAGTCACTGTACTGAAAACAAAACAGTGTATAACAGATTCATCGTTCTCCTGACAGATCGCATTTTTTGGTCTAGTTTTAATGATGAAAGTTTCATAAATAAAACAGAATTGAAAAAAAAAAAAAACAGAATAAAAATCGTACATCGTAAAAATCCATTTTAAGAATGATCATGGAAGAATCATAACGGTATATGATTTATGAGATTAAGACACAAAATGCATAAGAACATTTTTATTTTGTTGTCTAAAAACCTACTACAGAGCTTTTTGAATAAAACGACACAAACCTCCACGTTAATACGATGATTAACTTGCCTTGTATAAAATTTTTAAAAAATATTATACTGTCTGTGCATAAATATGTCTGTCTATACTTTGAGTCTGTTTATGTCGGAAAGGAAATTTGCCCGATTTGTCCTTTTAAAAGGATATATCAAATTTATTCGTGTAGTACCTCTATGATATTTTATAAATTTTTCTTTTCTTCTTTTATTATTTAAATGTTTACAGAATTTTCTATTGTTACTAAAAATTCTGCGAACGTGTTCCCGAAGGAAAAAATTGACTTAAAATAATGTTTTGTTTTCCCTTTAAAGGAATTAAGATACTTTGTAGGCAAAATTTTTAAAACATCCCTAAGACAAAATAATGAAAATACATAAAATTCAAAAATCCTGGGCATGATTTACCTAAATTTGTTTCGTTCTTTTTGTGCCCATGTAGGGATCGCGTATAGTTGCAAATATGTCGCATGAAAACGAAGTTTTAGTATAATTTTTTTAGCATTATTACAGACAGATTTTGAATTTGGTGTTTTGAAACTTCCTGGTCATGCAAACTGGATTGAAATTGTCAGCTCATATATATCCTTTTCAGTTTACTCAGAACACTTCCTGATGAAACCAACAATTATTAATGAAACGTATTTCTTTACAGGCTGAATTATTAACAAACTATTGTAGAAATCCAATTAACTCGTTTAAAGAGATTTTATCTCCTTTATCTGCTGAATTATCGATTAACTGTCGTAGTAATCCAATTAACACGTTTAAAGAGATTTTATCTCCTTTACCTGCTGAATTATCAATTAACTATCGTAGAAATCCAATAACACGTTTAAAGAGATTTTATTTCCTTTACCTGCTGAATTATCAATTAACTATCGTAGAAATCCAATTAACACGTTTAAAGAGATTTTATCTCCTTCATCTACTGAATTATCAATTAACTATCGTAGAAATCCAATAGCACGTTTAAAGAGATTTTATTTCCTTTACCTGCTGAATTATCAATTAACTATCGTAGAAATCCAATTAACACGTTTAAAGAGATTTTATCTCCTTCATCTGCTGAATTATCAATTAACTATCGTAGAAATCCAATAACACGTTTAAAGAGATTTTATTTCCTTTTCCTGTTGAATTATCAATTAAATATCATCGAAATCCAAGTTATATATTTGGACCATCAGGAGAAACATCTTGAATGTCTCATTGAATTAAAAATTATTAAAATTTCGTGCACTTACTGACAGACTTCTTGCTGTATGGCTTGTTGCAGGTGCTGCGTATTGACAATCGCCCTTATTTTGCCGGCGCTGTTCGACGCCCAGTATGGAGTCACTATCTCCACCGCCGACTCACATGCGTCGACTCTGCAGGAAAAAAATATATATAATTCAAAAAAAATGTCTGGTAAGACTTTATTATTTCTTGAAACATTGAAATATTTACCGATCTATCAACTATTCTTTCATTGATGCTTATAATTGAATGAATCAATAAAGGGACAAATGTGCAAATTTTCAATGTATCCTCTAGTTCAGCGATTCCCAATCGCACTAGGGTGCCACAAAGTTGGCTTAGGGTACGGCGTGACATTCTTTTAGGATAAACAAAAAAATATTACTAGGGTCTTCTAAAAATAATTATTAACTTGGTATCAAACATTTCTCTAAGCACCAGTCGCAAGTCTGACATTAATAAAACAAAACTCTTCTTGGTGATTTCTATTGCAGTCTTCTTGTGTAATATTACACTGAAATCCCATTGATATATTTGAAACTGTATAAATATATTCTAATCTGGTGTTAGTTACTTATATCTTTCAATAAATAAATAAAATCAGCAAGGGAGTAAGTATTTATTTGAACTTAAATTTGACATGATCCTGGTAAAATTCCGCTTTCATTTAATATTTAAAAAATTTTAAAAAAAGAAAATTTTAACAAGGGCGTCGAGAGTTTCTAATCTCATTCCCAGGGCACCAAAAACGCAAAAAGGTTGGGAATCCCTGCTCTAGCTCAACAATACTTTGTAGCACTAAATTTTTATTGTTATCACTTTGACAGATTTGAGTTTTTACCTTTCAGCTGACATTTCCAATAAAATAAGTAATATAGCAATGGCTTGGTGACGTTTAACTGAGGAAGAATAATTACACGATAAAAAGAACTTTTTATATACATGAAATTATGATTTTTTAAAAATAAGATTTAAAAATGTTTACTTTAAATATTTTAAATTTTTTAAAAAATTAATATTTAAAAAAACTCTGAATCAAAATTAAAACTTATATATTTCTGTTTTATTAAATGAAAAATAATTCAACAAATAATACTTGAGTTATAACGATTAAATTACACCACTTAAAAAAATTTTTATTTAAAACTTTTTTAAAATTTTATGAGAAGTTTTAGGATGTGATTTTGTTTACAAATTATTATTATTATTATTGTTATTATTATTATTATTATTTTAAATGCGGAGGCACTTGTCGCGAAGACATTCGCCTATAATTCACCGCAGTTTTGCTGGCCATTTTATTATGGGGGCGCCATATAGGCGGACCAACATTGCCCCCTATGAAGGGACGACACAAACGGAGGCATTTTAGTGGCGCTTAACCAGACTTCGATCCGAGCACCCTCAGCACCGAAAACCAGCGAGCTGTACCACAAGCCGCCACGGCCCACTGTTTACAAATTATATGATTAACCATCACAAACATTTTCAAAATTCTAACTCGATAAATAAATTTTTTTTTAATGTGTCCCGGACCCCTTAAAATAGAAATAATAGTCAAATATATTCAATTAATTACCACAATGTCATCAGCATAGAGCCCGGCACATTTTTTTTGTCCTTAAACTAGGAGTTCAAGAACTTACTGTATTTAAAAAAAGGGTAAATTTTTTGACGTATGAGTCAAATGTTTTCATGCTAAGTTTCTGATAATTTCCAAGACAATTGAAAAGTGTTTATGGTTTAAATAATGTAGCCAATATATCCATCTATATATATAAAACCCGTAGGTATGCGGCACAAAAATCAACGATATTTCTACACTCCGAATGGCAACGGCTGCAACTACCAGATGTAAACATTAACGGCCATCCGCAATTTGCAACCACGTGTCGTCATGGATTTACGGACTGAAATCAGGAATGCTCGAAAGTCAGCTACACGATCAAGAGAAAATTGGGAACAATCTCGAGAAAGAAAGTGAAGAAGAAATAATTTATTAAGAAAGAGGCGTGAAAGAGAGATCATAACTGATTGTGAGGTTAGGCTTAATCGTAGCTAACATGCAACCGATAGCCAGTAATAGTTAATTTTCTACACTTTTTTCAGTACTTGCTGAATGTTTACTTCATTTTATAAGTGAAGAAATTTTCCCAACAATTTATTATTTGATATGATTAAGTGTAGATATCTGAATTGTGAATCATATTACATACAGAGTGATGTAATCCACACTATATTTTAGTACTTGCTGAATTTTTACTCCATTTTTTAAGTGAAAAAAATTTTCTCCAACATTTTCTTGTTTGATGTAATGATAAAGTGTAGATATCTTAATTTTGAAAAATAGTACATTAAGAGAGGGATGAAATTTTTAAAATCATCGGTGTTGGGTTTCTCAGTCTTATCTTTAACTCTGTTCTGGAGTAATGGAAATTCACATTTTTTAATCACGATGTTTTAGAATCATCCTTATAGAGAATACCCCTTAACAACGTACATTCATGATGACAGATAATGGTAACAATCTTTACATATCTTACTTTCAGTTGAGTTGTTTTTCAAAAGAAAATATAAAACGAAAAGCGACCGTGCTGGCTGCGCAGTGGCTAGTTCATAAGAATTTAAAGTATCTATTCAGAAGATTGCTGTAAAAATGTTATACGATATCAGTGACATCTCAATGTATGTGTCTTCAAATTCGAAAGTTCATTTAAGAATGCCTATAATTTATTTCTACGTAGCAGTACACTAAGAATGGGATAGAAATCTAAATTAAAAGATAAAAAATTAAACGAACTCATTTGTATACATACCGATGGTTGAGATTTAGAACCTTATAACAGTTGAATGTCAAGGAAAAAGTATACACTTTAAGACACTAGCTAGGGTTTTATGATGAAATTATCTAGGGTTTTATGATAAAATTTTATGCTGACCTACTTGCCAAGAAAGGAGCCTTGGTGGCCCAGAAACCCACGAAGGCACTAACATTCTATTCTTTGAGGCTTTTAACAAATATGACTTTCAAACACAACTTTAAATTGGAAGCACCTTAAGACAAGAGCTGGACGATTCTTAATGAGAACACCACTTCCTCATGCCCCAAGAAAAGCTGTTGTTGTATGCTTCAGATTGTTGACAAAACGTGACTGTCTGAGGTCTCATCTCTTCCGTATTGGCATTGTTGATTCTCCTGACTGTGCTCTTTGTGACTCTCGTCAACCTATGACAGCCGGACATTTGGACGTGTGCTCTGCATTAAGTGGTTTTAATTTTACTGTCGAAATTATTTCCAATCCAAATTACTCAAACAGATTATAATTTTAGGGTGAGTCCCAAAATCTTGTAAAATATCGATTAGTTTTTTAAAAAGTATTTTAATTAAACAAGAAAACACGATAAACAAATAAAACAGAAAAAAAAACTGAAAATTTCAGTTTTTACTAGCAATTAAAAACAAAATGTATCCAAAATAAAGTAAAGAAAACTTGTTCTTTAAAAAAAAAACACTTTAACAGATTTAGTGAAATTATGAATGTATTATAACTGCTTGCATAATTTCCCTAAATCTGTTAAAGTGTGTTAAATAAAACTAAGACTAATTTAATACAGTCTGCATTCGTTATAACGGCCGCCTATTATAGCGACCGTTCCAATACAACTACCGGTGCGAAAAGTTCCAAGTGTCCCCTTTCATGATCTGTTTTTTTTTTTTTACATTCCATATAACGACCCTGCAGATCATTTAAGCCCAACAGAGTGTCCAAAATTTACTCTGTGACACAGTTTTTAACTGAGATGGAAAATTGTTTTAAAAACAGCTTAAATTCACTAAAAACAAACAACCGTTTCTGATTATATTTCTATGAAATAAATGTGAGTAAGACATCATTTTTTTGTGATTTCATAATTTTACTTTAAATTCTAATTTTAGAAATTATCGTTCTCTCAAATTGTTTGTAATTTAATTAATTTTCATTGCCAGTGCATATTTCACAACAAAGTGAACAATAGTATGTACATAGTAATCGTGTACTAATATGGGATATATTTAAAATTTTAATTTTCTCGTAAATGTTCAACGAGAATGTTCAAATGTTCAGTTTATTATATTTTTATGATTTTTCGCTATAGCGACCACTCGTTATAAGGACCTATAGTTTCCATAGTGTTCGTAATATCGAACGCCGACTGTACTATTAATATGACATAAGTAAAGAAGTGATCATTTTCAACTAACTCTCTATATAGTTAAAAGAGTGATACAATTTGTAATTAAATAAACTGAAAAAAAATTAATATATTATGTAACTTGGCAGTATAACAACTTTTAAAATTGAATTAATTTTGTTCCCTTAATTGGAATAGCATTGCTAAAAACTTCATTTTATGTTTAATTTTTCATAGTAATCGTGTACTAGTATGGGATTTACTTAAAAAATTTAATTTTCCCGTAAATGTTAAGAGTTTATTATATTTTTATTACTTTTTGCTATAGCGACAACTCGCTAAAACCACCAATTTCTATAAGACGCGAGGGTTCTTTATATCGAGCGTCGACTGTATTATTAATATGACATAATTAAGAAATAATTCCTTCCATCTCACTCTATATATAATTAAAGGCGAGATACAATATGTAAATAAATAAACAAAAAAATTAACAGATTATGTAACTTGGCAGTATAACCTCTTTTCAAATTGAATTAATTTTGTTCTCTCAATTGGAATAGCAGTGCTAAAAACCTCATTTTATGTTTAATTTTAATTAGTAAACTTATTCTTTTTCTTTTATATCTTACACACATCTTTAGTTTCAGTCCAAGGATCGTAAACAAGCTTCAAATTATTTATGTCTCTTTTTTATCTCCTAACGAGACAGTGAGAAAAAAAATCCATTTTTTTACCACTGTGGGCGTCAGTCAGTGTTTTATGATACTATTAAAACGTTTATATCCACTAAAATCCCCAATGTTTTATCTTCTTATGTGTTATTAGCCAGTCTAGTATTAAATCATGGTGTTTTTAAGACCTTTCTTTATTCCTTTAGAACTATATACAGACTGGGACATCTCTAATTAAAATTTATTCGAAAAATATCCCTGACTGTAACTTTATCAATATGTTTATTTTTATGCTGATTTGTCTTTGGAGTTATTCTTATAAAGTTCAGAAACACGAAACGCTATTTTATTAGATTTGAGCTTAGGACTGCAAATTTTAGCAAACCTCTAATTCATTTTTAACTGCAGCCTAAAGTCATCTTAAAAGTTGCGATTTATTTTTAATTTAGTTTTATTAGCTGTTAAGTGTGCTACAATTTCAAAACTTTAAAGTTTTAAGTTGTAATTAAGGTCTGTACTGAACACAAAGGCAGAAAAAAAATTGGGAATTAAATTGATAGTTTAAATAGTGTTTTGTTACAGTAAAATTTCTCTTTAAAGAAATACAGTTAAAAATACTTTTAACTGTAGATGAAGTACAGTTGAACCCCGTTAAAGCAAACCCGGTGTATAACGAACTCACGGATATAACGAACTAAAATTTTGGTCCCGCCATTTTCCTATAGCACGTAATTTAATTAGTATTGTGTTAGTTTAATGCAATTGGTTGTAGTCGATTTAATTCATTAATGATCATTTTTAAAAGATTTTATCATTTTTTAATACATTATTATTGAATACACATTGCAACTAATGAGTTATACATTTTGTGAACTCTAGCATTTTTCTTAACGGTTCGGATATAGCGAACAACCTGATAAAGCGAACAAAACCTTTGGTCCCTTGAAGTTTGTTATAACGGGGTTCAACTGTATGTATGAAATTAAAGTTTGAACAATGAAATCCTATTAAAAATAGTTTTTTGTAAAAACATTAACCCTTCAAAAAACGTAATTTGGTTTTCTTTTTTATACGTATGCTAATTTCTTGTAATTTTCTAATCCATCTTTAACAGCAACTTAAAGTCATCTTTAAAGTTGCGCATTTATTTTTTATTTAGTTTTATTAGCTGTTAAGTGTGCCATAATTTCAAAACTTTTCAAGTTTTAAGCTGTCATTTAAGTCTGTACTGAAACCAAAAGCAGAAAGAAAAACTTGGTGAAGGAAATTTTGAATAGATGTTATTTTTCAGAGTGGTCTAAAGTGCTTATTAAAGTGCCATTTTTATGCCCTCATGGAAATTATTTTAAATGAATTTTACAATAAATGGCGCTTGAATCTTAAGAGAGGGATTGTTGCAGCGCTGCAAGGTTTATTTGTCCTTCGCACTACTGTTCTAGAACTTTTTGAATCTATCACCATTTCGTTTACAATCACCAGTGATAAAGTCAGTAGTTGAGACTTGCTTTTTACATACTCTTCAAATATATGCCCATAGCGTGCGAGTCACAAACTCATCCAAATTTCTAAAGTGTCCATATAAACAACGTTCCACAAGATAAACTTTATTGTTAGACGGGATGTTCAATTGACTAATTGAGCTGGGAGCAATTTAATGAAACTGTCAATACATCAAAATTAGGCATTTTAGAAACCTGAATAACACACAACTTAAGTAACTAAAGTATTATTTCCAACTAAAACATTCCGAGAATTGGAAATTTTAAGCATAACTGGGGTAAATGTGTAATAGTACAACGAAACCTATCAACAATACGACATACAACCGTACGATTGTACAACAAAACATACAAAACGTACAACTGTAAAACGAAACACTTATAAACGACATTCTGAAAGATTAATTTTATTACTAGATTGCATGTTCAATAGACGAATTCAGCGGAGAGCAACTTTAAGAAACTGTCCGTTAACATCAAATTATAGACGTTTTAGAAAGCTGAGTAACACACAGTTTAAGTCAAAGTATTATTTTCGACTAAAACATTCCGGGGATTTGGAAATTTACGCATAACTGGGTTAAGCGTTCAATAGTACAACGAAACCTATCAACAATACGATATGCAACCGTACAGTTGTACAACAAAACATATCAAATGTACAACCGTAAAACGAAACGCATATACACGACGTTCCACAGGATCAACTTGATTATTAAACTTATTCAGCTGAGATCAGTTTAACGAAACTGCCAATACACCAAATTATAGACGTTTTAGAAAAAGCAGTACTTACTTATTAGGAGAGGCTCCGAACGCCGTCCTTGCACGCTTGTTTCTGGAGTGCACAGGATGTCCGTCGTACGTCTCATATTGATCGAATCGAAAAGCAGGGGTGCTATTGTCATCTTCGGAACCCCCAAACGAATATTCTCCTACCATGCGCTTCACTAACGCTTTGTTTTCGTCGATGAATTTCTCTATGCGGTCTCTAAAGAAAGATACAATTGTAATATGAATTTTTGCCTCCGTTAGTTATGCTTGTCGTTTGAGTTGCATACATTATTATTTTAAATTTCTAATACAGAAACCTCTGAACAATGTCCCCAGTTATACAGAAAAATAGGGGAAAATGCAAAACTGTAGAGGAAAACAAAATGGAAAATACATGAACAAGAAAAGCAACTAGATAAAATTCTCATACGATCACGGGCTTCCTAATAACGTCTGTACAGAGTCCAGGCATACATCATTATGATTAAACATATTTGCGCATCATTTAAAAGTCATTGTTTGTCTGTAATCCAATACAACCGATACGTTGCACGTATATATGCAAAAATCGGTGTTTCTGATATGACATAGCTGATATGACAAAGCTATTACATATACTTTATGATTACTGTATACCTTTATAAAGTTGTACAGAAGGCATATTTTTTACGCTTATTTATCTAATGTTATACCGATTACATATTATCGGAATATTTATTGAATTTCAGAAATGTCATAGGATGCTGTTTGAAACCATGGTGCCTTAAACAAATAATAAACATTTGAATTTAAAGTCGTCTAAGGTTAAGCTTGGACTACACTTCCGTGTAGTCAAGCTAGTCAATGCAATTTACAAGTTGAATTAAGGGGTTTAAATTTAAATCTTTGTGAATGTTATCGTTTAAAATAAGGCTGTTCGCACATTTTTTAGACGATTTTGGTAAGCGGTAATAAAAAAATCATTTGCTGCAAAAGAAATAATTGCAATTGTACTATGTTTTTAAACGTCAAAATTATCGTCTACGGCTTGAAAGTTTTGTTTTTATTCAAAATGGCGTTTTTAGCAAAGCAGTGGTTCGAAGGCAACATTTATGCTCTTTCCGAAGAGAAATATGCATACTCCGTTATCCAAAAACGATGTGAGAGTCATGGTTTTGTGATATCTAAAGCGTCGATAGGTAATATCGTCAACAAGAAGGGAAAAAAACGTCAAATCGGAACTTCAAGTGGGACAAAAATTTCAAACAAGTATCCAAGGAAAAAAAGGACATCTTCGACTATTGCAAAGGTACGTTGTTTAATATTAAAAGAAAATCCCCCTAGTCAAAGGACAGTTGCAGAATCATTAAAATGCTCGGTGTCCACTGTAAACAAAATGATAAACGTTGATTTAAATCTTAAGAAAGCGAAAAAACGCAATGTGCATCGTCTTCTTCCAAATCATATCGCTGAGCGCAGGACACGCTGCAGAATTCTATATGATAAACACTTATCCAAAGAAAAATGGAAAACAATTGTCACAATAGATGAATCATGGGTGTATTTAAATGATTGCAAGAAAAAAAGAGCCATCTATTATCATAAAAGGGGAGAAAAAAATTTAAGTACATGGTTCAAAGAATCGAAAGAAAGTTTTTCTAAGGGATTCATGATTGTTGCTGGTTTTTCTTATAATGGCAAGTTAAAAATAAAGAGAGTCTGAAAAAATGTCAAGATTAACTCCAAATACTATAAGGAACATATTTTATCGCCAATTTTTCTGAATGAAATACAATCGCTTTACCCACAGTGCCATCAATCTGTGAGACTCCATCAGGACAAAGCTAGCAGTCACACATCAAAATCCACTGTAAATTTCCTAAAAGAAATGGAACAAAAAAACTGGTATCAAGGCCATACCCTTCACTGATATCCCTACTAAATCTCCCGATGTATCACCTATGGATTTTTGTGCTTTCGGACTTTTAAAATCTGCATTATCCAAACGTCGACCCAAAACCCTTAGAGGACTCTGGAAAGCTGTTCAGGAAGAATGGGATAGAATACCTCTTCTGACACTTCAAAAGGCATTATTATCCTGGAAATTGCGGTGTCGAAAGATAGTTCAGAATAAGGGATGTCAAATGGAACATTTAAAACACAAGAATTTTATGTAATTTAGTTTTGTGAATACAATATACATCGTCTAAAAAATGTGTCAACAGCCTCTGTATTGTCTTTCAACTTCTTTGCTGACCTGATCAAAAGCTCTGATATTTATTATCATTTTATTTAAAGGCAATCACATCTTAATTTCGCTTTAAAACTGCGTGTACATGTAGTTTCATATCCTCTGAGGAAACGATCAATGTTTAGAAATCAATCTCTTTGAAGTATTTAATATCAGACCTCTTAACAAATTGCACTAAAAATTTACTTATATTGATGTTATCCTTATTAAGCATAAAACTGCGCATTAAACAATTTTTTTAACCAGTAATTTATTTGATGCTATTTCTATTGCTTGTTACATGCAGATTTATTTATTTGAATTTCAAGTACCTTAGGGGACACTTTTCGAGACAATGGTGCTTTGAACTAATAAATAATCTTTCTGGATTTAGAGTTGAGGTTAAAAAACTGCTATGTACCTATTTACTGAATTTTATTCCTCTCTCAGGCATTCTGATAACGCACTCGAAAAAGTGCAGATAAATAAATAGTAGGATTAAACTTTATTAATCTATTTACCTTCTGCTTCTCCTCTCCCTGCCAGCCCGGTCTTCTTCCCCTTGCGTCACACTGAGGGAAAAAGCAGAAAAAAAGAAAAATTTAGAAAATTTCTTAGACATTCAGCCAAATTACGAATAACGGGATGGCAAGGAGAAAAGAGCCTCATGCAGAATTAGACACAATTCATATCATAAACCATTTCAGGGAAGTAGAATATTTCGAATGCGACATATTCTAACACGAGAATGACTATTTCTCATGAAAAATATTTTAAAATGCAGGGACTCCACAGTAAAATTGACTTTTTCGTATTTGTACTAATCTCAAAAATCTCAATTTCCCGAAGGGAGGGAAGTAAAATTAAAATATTTCGAATACGACATATTCTAACGCGAGAACGACTATTTCTCAGGAAAAATATTTTAAAACACAGGGACTCCACAGTAAAAGGTGCTTTTACGTATTTGTATTAATCTAAAAAATCTCAATTTCCCGGAGGGAGGGAATTTTATTCCGCTGAGAAAATTTTAATTATAAAAATAATGATGATGATGATAACAACAATAATTTTTTGCTGCTAATGATAGTATTAACCGAATATCTACTATTAACTATAATAGTAATAATAATAATACAACTATTCTTACGTATAGTGTTCTACTACTCCTTTTGCTTCTACCACTAAATTTACTACTATTAAAAACGAGGCCACCGAATTTAAATATAATATAAGAATTTCAGTCTTATTTCAATTCTATAAAACAAGATGTTCGTTTTAGGAACTTATAAAAAATTACTTCCTTGAATTCGTATTGTCCATAACGCAAGGGTCGGAATAATTAATTTCTCATCATTTTGAGATGTAATACATCCATGGTCACAAAATATTCGAATATTTTCCTTCATTTTACGAAAGTAATAGTGCAATTTTATTCCTAATAGTTAGCTTTATTTTTGTAATTAATAAGTGCTGCCATGAACCAAAGATTCCTCTTTCAGACGATAGATAGCAAAGATGAAATTTGCAACGGATCCGATTTTCTTGATCTAAATGATATATACGTGATGAAATGTAATTTTACCTACCTACCTACAACTCTGTAGCCAATAACTCGATTTTAACGCAGCTTGTTTTATTCTTTTTCTACTCATATTGGAAATACCGTATGTTTAGAGATATGGGACTAATGTCAGGTATTTTTGCTGCATTGAATTACTCAGAATTTAATACACAAACAATAACGATAAAAATGGTTATTCTAAGATTCCCCAGTAGCTTGAGCAATGCTGTTCATACTATCAGCACATTCACAAATACATGATGTTTAATGATAAAAAATAGTGCTTGAACAAGTACATACTAGAGGTGAGGCCGCTTGGTTTATAAACCCCAGAAAGCCGGAGTCCAAATAATTTGATTAACTTTACCGGGATGGTCTCTATGATTTCGAACAGACTTCTGTGAACTCTGGCTCACTAAGCTGTTGAATTCAGAAAATTGCGTATATTGAAATATACAAAGTACTTTCATAAATGTAGGTTTTTGCCAAATAATAAGCTATCAAAATATTAAGGCTGCTTCGGGCACAAAATTATCCTTACATTCATTTTGTAATGATTTTTTGACAAAATGATGTCTTTATATAAATTCATTAGCTGAATACCCATGCTTCGCTACGGAGTACATTCAAATTAAATGTAACGGCCAATGTATGCAATTAATTAAAAAAATATAAAAAAATCATAAATTAGATATTTTTATAGACAAAATAATTCAGAAGAACATATTCAAATTAAATGCAACGGTGAATGTATGCACTTAATTTGTATGTTTAATATCCATAAAACATACGATTTTGAATTAAATTCTTAAAAAACTTCCCTCTCGATTAGTCTAGTGGTTAAATTTTATCTTTTTCCGTATTTCAATATTTTTTTGTCAGTTTATTTCGTTTTTAGGCTCGAGACTCAAAATAAATTTAAAGTATCACAAAAAGAAAAGAAACCACGTGATCAGCATTTAATAAATTAAATTCTATAAATTAATCTTTAAAAATTCACCAAAAAATTAGAAAATGCAGGTAACGGTTTGAAAAAGTTTTCACTTTATGGAAATTTTTATGATCTTTCTCGTGATATAAATTTAATATATTATTTTAAATGCAAACTTTAATGAATGTTACAAAAACAGCTTAAAAATTTAATTTAAAAAAATCTAAGAAGAATTTTTCAAACATCTTTTTTAGTGCATCCCTACAGTATAAGAATATTCGCCATGCTAAATTTCAATCCTTTAGGTCCAGCGGTTTGGTCTGTGCGTTATCTGTCCGTCAGTCAGTCATTCAGTCCGTCTGTTACGGAACTGTTGTATATATAGATTATATCACTTATCAAACAAAAAATACCCGATACTGGGATTTTGAGCCTCTCACCTTGAAAACCAAGCCCGGACTCACCTCTAGTGCATTCTCCGCATCTGTAAACTTCAGGGTTGTTGTTTGCTTATCATAAAGCATTCTTGTTAAATGATAGTATTCTATCAACAATTTTATCAAATTATTATCAATACACTAAATATGATTGGGAAGTTGAAAATAATACAGGTATCAGGAAAAGCTTGAAGATACAAACTCAGTTAAAATGACATTCAGAGGATAATGAAGACTTTCAAGGCAAAAATATTCGGGGCACGCATTCTAAACATTACAGACCGTTAAATACAGCTCATTGGGTCTAAGGTATTTCCAGTATAAAGTCTCTGACCTGTACAACAGCCGCCTTTCGCTGATATTAAGGCTGAAAAAAGCTTTTTAGCAGTGATGGATAGAAGAGAAGAAAGAATATCTAAGAAACATTTTGTGGATTGGTAAACCTTATTTGTATCTGAAATCAGTAGAATGTTGTAAATACCTCCTGTTACAACAGAGATAGATCCAAAAGCCACAGGGCATAAGAATGAACTTAAAACAACGATATAATCTTAAACTCGTAACGAAAAGATTTAGAACTTTAATAAAAATATATATTCATAGGTGGTTTGATTTTAAAGAGTTATTAAGATGACTGTTGTAGAAGTGAAAATAGTGTAATTCCCCACGGTGTGTGGACAATAAAGAATGTATTATAAAGGATGCAGAGGCAGGGGTAAATACAGGACTGTAAAACAATGAAAAAATAGAAGAATAGCTGTCGGTGTGGCCAGTGATAGCGATCTGAAGTTTATATTTTACAAGATGGATGGTCGTTATTTTATGGCCCACAGTAAAAACGTCAGAGGAGAAGAATCAAAGTTGTTTTACAAAATAAACGTATGTGGGGGGGAGGTACTACATAGCCTATGGACAGAGGCGACAGAGGCGGTATAATAAAGGACCAATTAGGGATAGGAACCACTGAAAGAGAAACAGCCCACTGCCCAATGAAAGTGAGGGGCGTGCTAGAATGCCCCCCCCCCCTGTAAACGGACAACAGCTTCGCTAAGGACGGAAGGAATCAAAAAAAAGGAGACGAATTTTTTTTAGATTGGCTTCCTGAGAGTTAGATGTCGGAGGCTCTCGTCTGCCCCATAGCCGTGGAGGAGTGCCCATATCCCACCAACGTGTTCCTGCACTGGAGATGATACTGGGTCCCGGTCGCCGATGCTACGATCATCGTTGCATACATCCGTTATAGTAAGTGCCTCCCCGATAGACTCTAAAAATCATATTTGACTCTATAGTTTGCATCTGCTTCTGGGTATTGTACGTCAAAATTGTTAATATAAAACTGATTGTAATACTATAGCTCTGACATGTTAATTGAAATTTGGGTTATCTAATAAATGTATGTGTAAGGTCAATGCGTTGTATTCCTTGCTTGTTCCAACCCTTGCATGCATCCATTGCTTCTAGGTGATTCACTCCTATAACTGTTATAATCAGCCTCAAAGCCTCCTCCCATGAGGGTGTTTTCTATGCATTTTGTTATCATCTAATGTCCATTCAGAAAGTAGAATTTCCATTGTGTTACGGTTTTGACTCGAAAAAGGGTGAATTATACATAACTGCTATTAATGCAAAAAGCCTTCCTTGCTGTAGATGTTCCCAACAGTCCGAAAGTTTTGCATTCCAATGAAACTTTTGCAAGCCTAAATGGCGTAAAGAGGAGAAATAACTATCATTTATTTCGGTGGGGGGAAAAATTTCAGCATTCACAGACCCCAAAATATCCCATCTTTCTATATAAAAGCCAATTACCACTCATTGACTATCACTGTATCTCTAGAACCATAAGTCCTAGAAAGCTGAAATTCTGTAGGGTGGTTCCGCTTAGGCTCTAGGTGCTCATTAAGAAATCTTTTTAAAAATGCAAACTAAAACAGGCTTAAACACCCAATAAAACATTGACTGACTGATCAATGTATCGCTGAAATCATAAGGCCTAAGAAGTTGACATTTTGCACGGGGTTTCCTCTAAGGCCACTTAGAAAGTATTTTTTTTAAATCAACCATTAAGAGGGTTAAAAGGGGCTCAAGCCCCCCAAATTTAAAAAAAATCTAAATTCCGTATAAAATGTCAGATCACGGTCGTTAAATTACAGGGTGAACACCTCTTAGGAATGACATTTTCTGATATAGTTAATTTAAGTTAAAAAAAAAACAAATTACATAATTGATGGCACTAATGCATTCCGCTGGGAAGCACGGGCATTTTACCTCGTAAACATATAAAACTTTAGAAAACACTAACACTTCGTAATTGTTGGAATGATAGCATAAATGTTCAGACTGTATAAAGGGGAAATAAAGATTGCAAAGTTAAGTTTCAATTGCCCGAAAGGACAAAACAAGCAGCGCTCTAAAAGGCTGAAAGATGGTGCAAGTGATGATAACGATAGTCTAGCTTGGTTTTTGGAGGTTGAAGTGGTAAGAGGAAATGGCGACTGGGTGGGTAGAGAGAGGAAAAGAGTCATCTCTTAATATCTTAAACGTCAGTTGAATGCATCTTGGATGGCAGGTCACTAACGTCTAAACCTTCCCCTCTGCACAACATCTCTGAAGCACACTCGTTCTTTTTACCTTCTCCCAGAAAACCATCTTCTGATTGCTTTTTCGGTAAATGAAAATAAGTACTCAAGTCAAACTAAAATATCATTTTGTGAACTGTTGAAATGCAGGAAATTCTGGGAACACAAAACCTGTTTTCTGCTTATAAAGGGTACTTTGAACTGTTGTTAAAAATGAATTACATCAATATTTTTGAGGATTCTTACTTTTACCGATTTTTTAACTTGTTTTCACCTTTACAGGTCATCCTGATGTTGAAAACTGTAGGTAAAACTCTTTTCTTTATTTTAATGCAACCTCCGCAAAGTCTATTGATCATATGGAACACTTGACTTGACACTGAATTTCCCCAGTATTAAGGCTGCTATGTACAAACCCCATTGGATTCGCTCACCTCAATGTTAACCTATGGAGAAAATTTGTCCACGGATTGCCGACTTGGATTCAAAGATTTGAAAAAAAAAATTGTACTCCGTCATAGAGAAAGAAATTTTACATTTGTGTACATATTTCGTTTTTTTAAATGCAATAAATATTTTAAAATGCAAATTATTTTGGAAAAAATCTGGTATACTGTGTTTTAAACGCTCATAAATTTCTTCGGTGGACGAAATTTATAAAATGAATCCTGTAGTGCTTTGCAGAAAACTTCAGGCTATCTGAAAATATCAATTTTATTTGATTATCAGCATTTATGTACCTGTAAATAGTTGATAAAAATATATTTTAAATAAAAAATTTAGGGGCAGCGCTTAACCCCTCTATAGAGAGAGAGCCATTACAATCCCTCAAAATGTCAATCCTAAGGGGTGTGTGGAATTCTCTAACTGTCAACTGGACTCCTCCCACCACAAGAGTCTGCAAGAAAAGGAAAAGGGAAATACGTTTTTTTTCTTAGTACATAGCAACCTTAAAGTGTATAATCCTGTATTATTATAGTTTCGCAAATTTACACTTAATGAGCGAAACATATTATCTGCATTCATTTTTCTACCTGAGATATTTTAATGTGTGCCCAGATTAGGGATGGGATATCGAGAGCAAAATATCGATATGAGTATCGATAATAATATCAGATATTAATATCGATATCAATATTATATCGGCACTAAAAATATCGATATTTCAAAATATTGAGGATATTTTAAAATATAAGCGATATTTCAAAATATCGATAACACATTTTCCTTTCAATAAGCAGCCAATCGTATTTGGAGGAATGATTGTATAGTAAAATAATATATGGTAATAGCACGATAAAAAAAATATCGTAATTTATTTTAGTAATGAAATAACTTTTCAATAAATAATATTTTATCAAACAGTTCTACTTAGAGAAAGAAAGAAATCCTAGTTTGAGTGAAGCAATGGCAACACTCAGTGTATGTAAACAAATTGGAAGGAGACTTTTATTTAACAATGTATTATAGTTTTTTTCATCCATTTCTTTCGACAGTTGAAGATAGATTACAATTTTTCTGTATAATTTTCTGGAATCATTTATTTTTTCTCTTGGGTTTTGAAATTTTTCAACCCAAATTATTAATAATTATAATTATTTCAAATAAATTCTTTTGAAAATGTGTAATCGATAATATTGGAAATATAATATCGATATTCCCATAATATCAGAAATCAAATATCGATAATAATTTCGATATTAGATATCTAATATCGAAAATATTAAGGATTACATCAGGATATTTTCGATATTAGATATTACAATATCTAATATCGCTATTTCGAAAATATCGATATCAATATCCCATCCCTTGCCCAGATGCAAAAGTGAATCTGAAAATTTATTAAGACCGTCTTACGAATGAGTTTACAATCGAATGAATTGCTAGTTTAACAAATGAGGGCTGAGATAGCCGAGTGGTAGCGCGTTGGACTTTGGATGTGAGGGCCCAGTTCGAATACCGACGCACACTAATCAATACCTTCATGTCTAGACCGTATATAGGCCCGTTAAATCAGTAGACCGGAAAGTCCTTGCAGGAAGTCAATGGGTGGGAGGAGGTGCTAGCCCTTCAGATGTCGCTTCTGGAGGTGCTCAATCAAAAGTGAGGTGGAACCAAGGGAATAATGTTGATTCCCCTGTATGGTGCTACCAGATAAAAAGGTATAAACAATTTCCACAGTTCTGTGCGAATGTGTCATGACAAATGCCTTTCCATTAAAAAAAAAAATGTATAACATATGAAAAGACTTTCAAGATTTTCTACATCATGTATAACCTACTTTATAAAATACATTTAAAGTACAATATTTATTATATATACTATACTTAGGGATACTTAATTTTCGTACTTATAAAATAGATGCGAATAAATGCGAAAAATATTTTTTCACTACTTTTCGGCCGAAAACTCGGTGATAAATGGCTTTTTAAGCGAAATTAGGTAATAATAGTAATAATTTTTTAACATAATTGCTTATTTAAGACCATCAACGGTCTTTAAATTAAAGATCTCACTATCGAAGACTTAAGGAAGAGAATGTGGAGACCACTACAATGTTAGCTTTTAACTAAGAATTTTGATACTTACCTAACCAAGTAAGAACAATTGAGATTATTTTTAATAAATGCGAAATGTTTGAATTTATGTATATAAATATTTATTTTTGCGAATAAATGCGAAATTTTATATTTTGAATTTATTTTTTAGCCAAATTTCGATATTTTTTATGCGAAATTTACGTACCCCGCATTTTACCCAACAAAAAATGTTCAGAACTTTCAATTTTTGCTCTTTAATTTACGAGATAAGAAAGCAGAAAAAGATTTTGTTTCCGTTTTTTACTTACTTGTACGTGTAAAGAAGTAAAACAGGTTTGGAAATAAAGGATTATAAATGATTATAAGATAAAAAAAACTTTTTTATATGCCATGTTTTTAAATTTTCTGTTCATATAAACTTGACAATTCTATGCATTAATAAATGCTTTTTTAAAAATTTTTGATGAATTATCCCATTAGCTTGAAAGAAAATGAAGTTAATTGGAAGTTAACTTGCGTTTAACTTTTCGTTCCCGTCCCAGTCGATAGATGGTTGCACTAGTCTACAAAACAAAATTAACTGAAAATGAATTCAATACTGCTTAAAGATGGCTAAAAATATTAAAATAATGCATTGCCATTGTGTTCTGAGCTATTATAAAAGTTTCAAATGTCTAGCTAGTCGGGAAGTTACTGTCCGACCACGGAAGCGAGGTCCTTGGAAGCTGTTACGCATGCGCGAGAAAAGCTAGTCTACTTAGAAAATAGGGGAAAACGTCATATTTTCGGATGTGTTTGTTTATGAAATACTGAATGTATTTCAGACTGCTTTTTGTCCGCAATTTTAAAGTTATTTTTTAAAACTTTATTTTTGATCGAATATTTGAATAATAATTTCAAAATAATAAAAAAAAAAGAAGCAAATCTATTTAAAAATAGGAGTTTTATAGGAGTGGATATTTTCGGATTACATCACAATCAAAATTATCTAAAGCTACGCTTTCGGTGGTTCCTTTTTTCTGACGTTTCCTCGGAGATTCAAATTTTGGAGTTTCTTCACCCTTTGCTTCTCTGCGTATTCTTTTTACACTGGACATCGATATCCCGATCATTTCACTAGCTCTCTTTAGGGATTGCGAAAGTGGAACAATAACATTTCCTTCTAGTGCGTCTTTATCACACAATTTAATTACATTGTGTATTATACGTTTACAATCACTACGGAACGGCTTATTCCGAGCAGTTGTGTTGGGTAAAGGATCCAGTAATTTTAATATAATAATCAAAATAATAGACGAGGAAAAAGCAAGCAAGCGCAGTTAGTAACCGATTCTAAAGAATGTCGAGAGAATATGAGACTTTCCCCCCCTCCTTCCTCAGCAGCCTTACCTACAGAGTGAATAGAATCGTCTTGGCACTATGCCAACCGTGGTTCTTCGTACTCAGGTCGGACTGTAGTTAAAAATCGATTGCAAGATTTGTACCGGACAAACACATACACACACAAACAAACAAGAAAGCGAGTTAATAAAAACATGGTAAAAATACATTTCAAATTGTTGAAGAAATAAGTTGTACTATCTGTGATAAAAACTGCTTTCAGTTTTCTTCAAAATGAAATATATGGATAATTACTTTGGATAAGTGTTTCCCGGTGAGGGACAGTAGAGTTGATTTTTCCGCCGAATACACGGGTAACCTCTGAGGATTTCTGCACATGCTTCCAGCCATAAAGTTAGAGCGAATACAGCCAGGCTCGCCTATTGAAAAAGTAAAAATATGTTAGATCACTGTAACAAGAACATTAGCTGTTTATTAAAGCAAACTAAATTAGTGGTATCTTTTTATGAACATAAAAAGATTTGTATTAGCCTGCTCTAAACGAGTAGTAAAATTATATAATAATTACACGATAAAAAGAACTTTTTATATACCGTGTTTTTAAATTTTCTGTTGAATCATATAAACTTGACAGTTCTATGTATTAAAAAATGCTTTTTAAAAATTTTTTTGATGAATTATCCCATCGTGAAAATGAAGTTAATTGGAAGTTAACTTGCGTTTAAGTTTTCGTTCCCGTCCCGGTCGATAGATGGCTGCACCAGTCTACAAAACAAAATTAACTGAAAATAACTGAAAATGAATTTAATTCTGCTTAAAGTTGGCTAAAAGTATCAAAAGAATGCATTGTCATCGTGCTCTGAGATATTCTTAAAGTTTCGAATGTCTAGCTAGTCGGGAAGTTAGTTAAAAATCGATTGCAAGATTTGTACTAGACAAACACACAAACAAGAAAGCGAGTTAATAAAAACATGGAAAAAATCAATTTATTGTGGCATCACATCTTTTAATATTTCCCAGCGCTTTTTTTTTCTAAAAAATGGTAAATAGCTTCCAGTTGTTTTATTATTCAATAAATTACTCATGAAGCATATAGAAAAGTCTGCTGAATAGTGTATCATTCGTTACAAAAACTTTTAAAAAAAGTTATTTAATGTTTTCTTCAAATGGTCTTTTCACGTATTTCTGTATAACCATATTGTTAAAAAACTTGACATGTGTCCATTTTGTTCACTTATAAAATATATGTGTCTGTGTGTGTGTGTACCTGCATCAAAAAGTGCTCGGCGTTACTGAAAATGTTTGTCAAAATACGTTTTATCCAACCTTAAAAAAGGAGAATTAAAAATAGAAATAATTTTTGTACAAGCTATAAAATCCTTGGTACTTAGCTAATATTTCGTCAGGAAAAGAAAAAAAATCAGTGCTGAATTTTATTTTTTTCATTTGATTTCTTAAGACAGAGTTCCGAGAAAGTGTCAAATGGTCAAAAAACTCTCTCCAAAAGACATCTCATTCAAAGCAAAGTAACTGTCTCAAACGAAACGCTTGACACATTTTTACATACTAGAGATTCTTAAATCGGATTATAACGTGACTCAGTATATTCCAATTCACTAAAAAGTAAGCCTTCTTTCGTCACTTTTGACAGAAGAGCGTACGAAAGAAGATAAATAATAATCCATAAATACTTTTAAACCGTCAGTCGCATTCACTTAGCAAATACAAGCTCACACTGCAGCTACTAAGTCCATGACAAGCTTTTAGTAGATCTTTAGCAGTATTCCCCCCTACTTCAAAGTCAGCATTCCTGCTCTCCACTAACTCCAGCTGAAGTTGCAGGTGTGTAAACATAAACATAAACATGACAAATCTCTCCATAATCCACTTTTAAGGGACTCTCCACCACGAATACAAAGTCTTTTAACTTTCTCTTTTTCTCACGCTATTTATCCTTAACCCTCAGAAAACCACGGTAACTGACCGTTTAGTGACCTCTGGAGGAGAGCCATTCTGCATGAAAGGCACGCGCCTAACCTCTCCAGAAAACCCCACACCTGCCTAAATGTCCATGGATGATAGTTTAAGTGGCAAGGTAAGGCTTGCCCGTTTTGCTACTTTTGCGGTGCGAGGCTATTACTGTTTGTTTCTACTGCCTTTTGTCTCGAGTGGGTTTCATTTGTAGTGTTTGCTAACTGTCTTTCATTGTTCAATCAAGCCAGCCGCTCGGAGAAAGGCTGTTACAGAACATTAACGTAATTGTTTAAGTAAGTGTTACTTTGTTGTTAATCGACGTTATTTAGCAGTTTGGCAGACTAAACTACTTACGGGAATTAAGGCGGTTAGGTTGTGTTTTCGGGGTGTGATAATTTGAGCTAAATTATGTTCAATGAAGAAATACTTTTAGCGTATAAACTTTTAGCAATTCTTTCTCGGAAAAAATTACTTTAAAACGTTCTATAGACTGGACAGAGTCCTTTGTACTCGTTTCAAACTTTCGGGTCAGTTTTTCTGTTGATGGCAATAAAAGCGGTTTATGTGTCTTTAGACACACTGATTATCCTGAAATTAAAAAGTCAAGACCCTTTAAAAATTTAATCCAGAATCCTTCATGTATTTTTATAGATTTAACAAATTCCTAAGCAATTTTTCTAGTTATTAGTTTTCTAGTTAACAAGTCTTTCATCTAATCGTTGTCAAAATCAAAAAGTTTAGTTTAGGCACAGTTTAGGAATAATTGCGGTATATTCCTTGGAAAAAGGAATTTAGAAGTCAGCTTAGACTTTAGAAGTCGATGTCTTGATGTTCTAAAAAAAATAAACCTCTTAAATTTTATGGTTATTCACTTACTTGTTTTTCAGTTTCAGCTAAATATGAAAACAAAAGCAGTGAGTTACAACGCAGCTAAAGAAATCAAAGGGAGGTGGGGTTTCTCATGATATAAGGGGCTGAAAATAAATTCTTTGCACATGGTCTTAGAAAAGAAAAGACAAAACCTTTGTGCTCGAGGAATACACAGGAAATCCAACGTAAATAAAGCACAAATAGCAGTAAGGTGCAATTTTGCATACCGCCGTTTCGAAGCTGCAAAGGAGCTTCTCGAGCTTCTCGAGAAATTTTCGAGAAGCTCCTTTGCAGCTTCGAAACGGCCGTATGGAAAATTGCACTTTACTGCTATTTGTGCTTTATTTACATGGACTTACTTGACAAGATAGTAAGAAGTAGTAGTAAGAATTATAAACACGAATCGTTATGATTACAAATGTATATTTTTATTATATTTATAACAGAAGGGAATAATTAAAAAAAGTCCAAAATAAATTTAAGGGTGTATAAATATACGCAGTCCCCTTATTTATTTGAAATATGGGAAGAAAAAACTCTTCACTTATAAGAAAAACAAACAAACATGAATTAACATTGGAAACAAATAATGGGCAATTAATTACAGGCAACTTGAGAAGCAATCGAGAAATATGAAATCTCTTGCAAAAATTAGTGTACACACATAGATTTCTACGTTAATATCTATACCCAGAAAAAATTTTAAAATGGGAAAATCTTTAAACCTCAAAACATTATTAGCGTAACCTTATTAATTTTTAGCGGTTACTTTTCCCATATTTCTCCGTTTTCTATTCCTTATTTCTTTGACTTTAATTGTAGTATTGCTTCCAAAATAAAAACATTACTTTAAATTAAATTTGAGCTTTGTCAGATCTCATGGGCATTTTTAGAAATTTTGAATCAGTTTTTAATAGCGTTCTGCTAGAAGACGCGTTTTAATAACATATAAATAATTATAAAAAGGAAATTTTGAATTTTAAGTTCAATTCCATTTAAAAAGACGGCTAATTTTTTAAAAAAAGTTGCTTAACAATCATTAACACACAACTGAAACGTATTAAAAACGATTTAAGGGAAAGAATACTTGCTTGCATAAATAAATGAGTGGATAAAAATTTGTCGACGTTTTTTGTTAATTTATGCATTTTTTATATGAAACTTATTTGGGAGGTTTAGAAGGTTGTATGAGGTCTTATTCTCCTATACATAGAATACAGTGAAACTTCTGCAGACGTCCACCTCTATTCGACAACCACCCCTCTAAGCGGCCATATTTTGTCCAGGGGCGATTAAAGACTCGATATAGTCAATGTTATGGTAGAAACCTCTTTTCAATGGCCACTTTTTCGGAACCATGACTACCGCCTTAGAGAAGATTCACTGTGTATATATATATATATATATATATATATATATATATATATATATATATATATATATATATATATTGACTGTATTGAAGATTATTGTGTTATATTTTGTAAATCTATCTTTAATCTCTGGCCCTTTAATTTAGTTGTGAGATACAATGTTCACTATTCTTCCTAATTAACATATAGGGAGGTTTCGAGTAGGCGTATCTACTAAGTGTCTGATTTTCAAACAGAGAATGATCATAGCTGGAAAAAGCATTCTCTGTCTGAGATCCAAAACGATGTCATTCTAATTTATTGTACAAAAGAAATCAATGTTTTATCTTTTATTTTTAGCGAATGATGTATGGCTCGAAATGAAATTACTTATGCATATTTGATGGATGAGTCTAAAGGACGTCAGGCCGATGATAGATCAGCTCCTTTTGTTCGGATTCAAATGTGTTTCAAGTGGTCAACAAAGACCTGTACTAAATTCGACTGGAAAGGGGCGTTTCGGAAGGGTATATTTTTCTTTTGGCCATCAGCAGTAATCACAGGGTTGTGCTCACTGCTAGAATTTATCATCTGTGGCAACTACTGAAAGGTAATCGTGAACTGCAAAGCATACCGACACCTATATTCTGTTGTTGATTTATTTGTCTTAGGTATTTATTGCTGTTAAATATTGAAGCCATGCATCATTATCATCATCATCATCAGTTGCACCACAGCCCGGTGCGGTCGTTCCATTTTGCCCATAGTTTTCAAAATTCCTAAAAAAATGTAGTAAGTAATCGTTCGCATAAAGCTCTTCTGAATTTTGAACAAACATTTGTGTATACTACTTCAATCCAGTTGAATGATTTAGATATCCAAAAAATTTTGATCTGCTCCCCGTGCCTTAATGCATAGTCAATCATCGGAAGCCCTTTACCGTCAGTGCTTCTAGTAATTAGTCGTACCAAATACTGAAGTTAATTTGTCTTAATCATTTTGAGCCCTTTTTGTTCATTAGAGCTCAATTTTTTTAATCTCCGGGCAATAGTCCTATGACTTCACAAACTGCACTACTAAACATCAACTCGCAAACTACCATAATTCGAGACTATCGCTATTGAATTATCTGCAAAAAATTGTCCTGACTTCACAGACTACACTACTAAACATCACCTCAAAAACTACCATAATGGGGACTGTCCAGGGCCCGATTTAGAAAATTCTGGACTATAGGCACAACTCGGGATGGGGGCCCCCTAACACTGATGTGGGCGTAAAATTTCTAAAATTAACACAAAAAAAAATAATCATGAATCATTGTGAAAGTACCATTTTACGAAGAATTGGCTATTTGAAGCGTAGAAGCCTAGAAAATTATCAAATAACAAAAGCCAATACAACATTTTAACTTCCTCTTTTAAACATTAATACAAAGCAACCAGAAAAACTTATTAATCCCTCATATAGTACACTATAACATACATATGATGAACTATACATGCAATTATACATATGATGAACCAATCAATCAATCAAATTTGAAAGGCTATATAAAAAAAATTGCTATTAAAAGAGGAAAAATAAAAAAAATTTAAATTGGGAATTTTTTCTTTTTTTCCTCTTAAAATTCAAATTTTTGGGGGCCCTCAACATTCGGGGGCCCCTAGGCCTGGGCCTACTGGGCCTAATGGAAAATCTTGACCTGGGACTGTCGCAATTGAATAATCTCCGAACAATAGTCCTGACGTCACAGACTGCACTACTAAACACCACCTCGCATACTGCCATAATGGGGACTATGAATATCGCAATCACCGTTCCACAGTTGAATTCCATCATCTTTTGTAAACTGCACTTTTAAAACCTCTCCGATCTGCTCCCCACACCTCAATGCATCTTGCTCAATGCTCGGAAGCCATGTAACCTCAGCGTATGACATATAAATCCCGTTTGATTTACTATGCTTCTGGTGAGCATTATATAATCTAGCATCTGACGGTAAACAGAAGTTATGTTCTTGTAGTTGGCACGCATTGAACATACCAAAGTAAAAAGATTATCCCCTGTCACACCAAGACAACCCCCCCTTCTCTTTCTTTTTCTCCCTGCAGGTGATGTATGGGACACCGTAGGCTCGTGTCCTTTCCAGTTGTCAAAACAGCTGTTGCTCTCATGTTGTGGTAAGATGAAGAGTTTGCTGAGTTGCAGCTTGGTATGTCTTCGTGGAAAGATTACCGGAGTGAGTGGTGAGAGTTTAAAAACGGTTTATCGTAATGTAACAGAGTGTATCTCGTGTTATCTACCCGACTTCATTCTTGGAGACTTCATGCTTTTGTAGAGACATAATTTTGTAGTTCATGAAGTCAATGAACGACGCATTTCTCATACCTTTGGAAAACTGTGGTGAATTTTTCTTATGAAAGATTCTTATTTGCGTCCGCAAGAACAAGTTATATAATTTAAAGAAATAAACGAACATACAAAAAAAAATTAATATTGAAGACGAGAAACAATATAATTTTGAGTTCATTGTTTCAGCTTATTAAGGGAACAGTAGGCTCTCAAAATTGTGAAATTTGTCCAAAAATTCGATTTTTTTTTAAAATTTTATTGAATTGTGAAACTACGGACGAGAAGGAATGTGTTTCAAAAATAATTTTTAATTTCTGTGATTACTTTCCTTATAAGCATTTGTATTTAATTTTGATATTATGTGGTTACTAATAGCAACAACTTTAAATGTGTTTTTCTCAAAATAAAAATTTTCATGTCATACGAATATTCAAACTGCTCCAGGCAGCATTTCTAATTATCGTATTGCTTTGAAATTTAAGTTTTATGTACTTAACTGTATATCAAATAAATTTTATTGAAAATAATTATGCTTCGTAGCTCAGAATTTCTAAATTTTGTACTAGAAAAGATGATTTATAGGTATTTTGCAAAATAAAAAGGGGGTTTACAGTATTATTATTTTTTTCGCTTTATATTTTTAATGAATGCTTAAAATAAGCAACAAGTTCCATTGTTAGTTCTATAAGGTATCCTGTAAATAAAAATTACCATATTATATGCAAAAGAAATGCGCATGGAACATTTTTAATTAGGCCAATTTTTGATTTAATTAATAATTCAAAATTCATAAATTATTAATATTTCATCTTTAAATTTTAACCACTTTTACATATCTATGGTACTAATCACATATTCAAATTTCAAGCAAATCCCTTCAAAACAAAAAAAAAGTTAGGTTTGAAGGTCCACTGTCCCCTTATAAACAGAGAGGGAAGGCTATCTTTCTCCGAGTGTTAAAATATATCTATTTTTTAGCACAGTGTTTCCCAACCAGTGTACCGCGGCACTTTAAGGTGCCGTGAGGTCGGCCAGGGATGTCATGCGATTTGTTTTGGATAAACAATAAAACATTAGTAAGGCCCACTTGAAATAAATATTAAGTTGAATTAAATACTCTCACGCCCGGCATATTGTGGCACAGATCGATGCACTCGTTCCTGAGGGAGAATTAACTACCCTCATGCTCACAATTATTGGACTTGATATCAACATTTGTATTCTAAATATCCATCGAAAGTCTCACACTAATAAAACAAAACTCTTTTTAACAATTTCCATCGTTAGTCCTCTAGTGTAATACTGTACTGAATCCCTTTTTTCTGAAACTGTATTAACATATCCTAGCGTTTGTTACTCATATCTATATATATAAAACAGTTACGTAACTGACTGATTGACTGATTGATTAACTAACTGACTGATTGACTGATTGATTAACTAACTGACTGATTGACTGATTGATTAACTGACTGTTTGACTGACTGACTGACATACAACGCACAGACCAAACCGCTGAACCTAAAGGGCGGAAATTTTGCATGGCGATTTTTCTTATGGTGTAGGGGTGCACTAAGAAAGATTTTTGAAAAATTCTTCTTCGATTTTTTAAAGTTAAATTTCTAAGCTGTTTTTGTAACTGTTTTTGAGTTTGTATTTAAAATAATAATTTGAGTGTTAGAAAATTTATATCAGGAGAAAGATCATATAAATTCCTTTAAATTGAAATATTTTTTGAATCTTTACCTCCATTTTCTGATTTTTGGTGAATTTTTAAAGATTAATTTTTAGAACTTAATTTATTAAATGCTGATCACGTGATTTATTTTTCTGGTACTTTAAATTAATTTATCGTCACGTGCATGATAATGAAATAGACAAAAAAAAATTTTTTTTCTTCTCTAATGCGGCAGACGATTGGACATTATTAAAAAAATATTAAAATAAAGTAAAAGATAAGTTCCTCAAACTGTACTACAATAACTGTACTATATTTTTTAGTATGTTCTATTAGATTTAATTTGAATGTTTTCTTCTACATTATTTTGTCTATAAAAATATCCCTTACGATTATTTTATAAATATATTTTTTTTGTTTTTTTTTACATCAATTGCATACATTGATCATTGTATTTATTATAAATATATATATATATTTATTTATTTTTTGGCATTAATTACATTCATTGACCGTTGTATTTAATTTGAATGTACTCCGTAGTGAAGTGCGGGTTTTCAGCTAGTATTTCAATAAATGAATAAATTCAGCAGCAGAGTAAGTATTTATTTGAACAAATTTCGCATGTTCCTGAAATATATTCCACTTAAAAGTGTCCAGGACACAAAATTCTTCAAATTTTTGGAAAAAATTTTACTGCATTAAAAAAATTTTATGTTCTTTTCCGCTTAAAATGACGATTAAATCGTGTTTCTATCTTAATTAGAATTGAAGATATTAATTTTTTTTTCTACATTCTTATAGCAGCCAATTTTTGTTTAAACCTGCAAATGCATTTTTTAGTATGATGGTTTTTTTTTTCACAATTTTTCGTCTTTAAATTATTATGTACAGAACCGTTTAAGGTAAATAATTCAAACTTGGAACATATCTTTTTCAATTATTTTAGTTTAATTTTGATTCAGCAATTTGAAAAAATATTTACGTTTGAAAATACGATTTTTTTAAAAATAAGTTACTAATATTTTTCAAAAAATCTTAAATATTTTTAACTTTATTAAAATTAATATTTTAAAAACACTGGATCAAAATTGAATTTTATATATTTCTGTTCAATTAAATGGAAAAATTTTCAAATTCGACAAATAATATTTGAGTTATAACGATTTTAAATTACCCCTCTTTTTAAAAAATTTTTAAATTAAAAAATTATTTAAAACTTTATGAGAAGTTTTATGATGTGATTTTGTTTACAAATTATATGGTTAACCATCACAAAAAATTCAAAATTTTTACTCAGTAAATAAAAAAATTTTAAATGTGTCGTGGACCTCCTTAATTTAATATTTAAAAAACTTAAAAAACTAAAATTATAACAAGGGTGTCTAAAGTTTCTAATCTCATTCCCTGGGTGTTATGAACCTAAAAAGGTTGGGAATCCATGTATTAGCAAAACATAAACATTACACGTTCTCAAGAATCATAAATGCGTTATGTTACATTTAGTTTAAAAAATTTAATTAAAAGCTATTATCTTTATAATAGCTTTATTTTCATATGCTTTTAAACAACTATCGTTTTTTTTCATATTATGTTGGTTTTTTATTAATTGAAAATTACGGGTAGTTAATTTCGTTTCCGGAAGTTCTTATTATCTTATTTTCATATGCGTTTTCATTTACGAATTTTTCAAATGTTGGTTAAAAAACTTTTGTGTAATTTATACATTTGTGGGTGTTTAATTATGAAAATTAATAAATTTATATTTCTGGATGTTTCAGTTTTTAGTGGTACTATGATGAAAGGCTGAATCTACCAAAATTCTGAGGAGTTTATTATGGAGAGAAAAGGAATTTAATATGTAGAGGATGTGTATAGGAGTTTAATGTGGAGAGGAGTTGAATGGTTTGCAGCCCTCAATCAAACACTTCATTTTTTAAGAGGCAACGCTGGAGTCATATCATGGTTCTATTGGAAATTTCTGCTAAACCTGTAATTTCGGCTTCTTTTTTTCCCCCCCCCAATGATGAAAGGCTAGATCTAGCTAAATTCTGAGGAGTTTATTATAAATTTATATATTTTTTAATGGGGTTTTCCTTTTATTCATGTGTATAAGATTTCACATGTTTTTTTTCTATGTTATTTATATTGTGTTTCGATTTAAATTAATTTTGGTTAACAAACATTAGACAATTTGACATTTTTACTTTTCAGATTTTAGTGCTACAATGATGAAAGGCTGAAATTCCTAAATTCTGAGATGTGTATACCATTTCACATATATTTTTTCTATGTTATTTATACTGAGTTAATTTTTAAATTGATTTTGGTTAACAAACATTCTTAAAATCCCGGGCATCACCGGGTACTTCAGCTAGTAGACAAATAAACCTTTTAAACTTATATATATATATATATATATATATATATATATATATATATATATATATCATTGATAATCGTAGATTGACAAAGAAGATTGGCCGAGCGGTGGCCCGGTTAGCAAAGGCGTCAAGCCAGTGGGTCGGGATCCGAGGGTCGTGGGTTCGAGGCCGGTCGCTGACAAAATCCACCACCCCGGCCACCATGTTCACTAATGGTGGCCGGGGCACGTAAAATAGGGCGTGGCTGCAATGTCCTCCAAGTTCTCAAATTTACCTCTGGGGGTGCTGGGTCAGGTGGTCTGGTCCCGCCACTTGCCTCGGTTCAAAATTCGCGGACCATCAAACGGGTGCAGTGTGGACCCACCCCCTGTGGTGCACCCGGGGCAATGCCGGCCGGTACGGCGAAGTGGTCTCCCGATTCCGGCTCCCCCTGGAGAAGAGCCTAGGCTCAATTCTCCCAGCCATTATATATATATATATATATATATATATATATATATATATATATATATATATATATATATATATATATATATATATATATATATATATGTGTGTGTGTGTGTGTGTATATGTATATATATATATATATATATATACATATATATATAGATGTATGTGTATATATATACACATACATATATATGTATGTGTATATATATACATATATGTATATATATACATACATATACATACATGCATATAAACATATATATATATATATATATATATATATATATATATATATATATATATATATATATATATATATATATATATATATAGTGTGAAACATTTGTAATGCCAAACCCCAATGTAGATAAATTTCTAAAACCAAACCTTTAAGGACTTTTCCCACGCTTCTCCGTCTTATTTCAACTGTACAGAGATTAGGGGAAAAGAGGAAATAAAAAAATAACAAAAAAAAAACAACGCATGAATTTATAACCCGCGTGTGTGTTTCTAATCCACCCTCGCAAACCATAACATGAAAAAAAAAACCCCACCAAAAACCAACCAAATAATAAATGCGTCCATAGCCTTACATTAAAGCCTGACACCAACTGCACAACAAGGAGATTATTGTAATGTCCTATTAAGAAAAGAAGTCATAAAAAAATTAGAAAGCTCTCTCTCCGCTATTTAGAAAAGAAAAGAAAAAGGAAAGGGGAGAGGGGGTGGGGTGGGTACCCGAGGAATTTTTCGGAACATGGCCACACTCCGTAGTTAACCCCGCGGTACACCTGTCAGAGTGCAGCATGCTCCGCACGCCCACATTTTGCAAGGGGGGTTGCCGGAATGGAGAGAATGGATTTGATGGTTCTTTTGGGAGTATTTGGCGGCAGAAGACCGTCTTTAGTCTGATGATGACCCGAAGAAAGCGATTAACCGCGAGCAAGTGGAGAAACGAGGTTTGGGAGATACTTCCTTTTTTTTTTAATACTGGTTCTGGACTTTTGCTTCTAGAACTTGTCGATGATCGTTCTGGATCAAAATAAGCTATTCAAATGAAATCTTTTCTTAGCGTTTTACAAAAGAGCTGGGAATTCATTGAAAGGGGGAACTCTAGTGTACTATGGGGTGGTCAACATATATGAGACTGACATTATTCATTATGAGAGAGAAACTCTCGGAGAATACTGTGAGAAGTAGAAAAATGCTTCCTCACCTATCAAGGGCTTTGATCAACAGGGTTACAGCTTCAATCTGCTATGGAAAGTTACCCATCACTATACTAGCGAAATGCAGCTTAAAACCTAACCCTAGCCAAAAAGTTAATTCTTCAGGGGAGAATGAAGTTAAGTACAATTTAGAAATACTAAATACCAATACTAAATACCAAATCAAATTTAGAAAGCTGTCATGACGAAAACAGTATTAACAAAAGCTAACTTTAGAAAAATAATAATTACAAGATAAAAATAACTTTTTATATCCCATGTTTTTATATTTTCTGTTGAATCATATAAACTTGACAATTCTATGTATTAATAAATACATAAAAAAATTTTTTTTGGTGAATTATCCCATCAACTTGAAAAACAATGATCAAATGCATAGAGGTATCAAAAGCGTAATCAATCGTTTAGCTCGTGAATTGGAAGTTAACTTGCGTTTAACTTTTCGTTCCCGTCCCAGCCGATAGATAGCTGCACCAGTCTACAAAACAAAATTAACTGAAAATGCATTCAATCCTGCTTAAAGATATCTAAAAGTATTAAAAGAATGCATTGTCATCGTGTTCTCAGCTATTCTAAAAGTTTCAAATCTCTAGCTATTCGGGAAGTTAGTTAAAAATCGATTGCAAGATTTGTACTGGACAAACACACAAACACACAAACAAGAAAGCGAGTTAATCAAAACATGGTAAAAGTGCTTCCTCGCCTATCAAGGACTACGATCAAAAGGTTTACAGCTTCAATCTAATCTGGAAAGTTACCCATCACTACACTAGCAAAATCCAGCTTAAAACCTAACCCCATCCAATTCTTCAGGGCAGAATAAGGTTAAAAGCAGTTTAGAAATACTAAATACCAATTCAAATCTTGAAAGCTGTGATGACGAAAGAGGCATTAATAAAAACTAAATTTAGAAAAATAATTACAAGACAAAAAGAACGTTTTATATACCATGTTTTTAAATTTTCTGTTGAATCATATAAACTTGACAATTCTATGTATTAAAAAATACTTTTTTAAAATTTTTTTGATGAATTATCCCATCAACTCGAAAGAAAATTATCAAATGCATAATGAAGAGGTATCAAATGCGTAATCAATTGTTTAGCTCGTGAATTGGAAGCTAACTTGCGTTTAACTTTTCGTTCCCGTCCCGGCCAATAGATGGCTGCATCATTCTACAATACAAAATTAACTAAAAATGAATTCAATCCTGCTTAAATATGGCTAAAAGTATCAAAAGAATGCATTGTCATCGTGTTCTGAGCTATTCTAAAAGTTTCAAATGCCTAGCTAGTCGGGAAGTAAGTTAGAAATCGATTGAAGATTTGTACCGGACAAACACACAAACACACAAACAAGAAAGCGAGTTAATAAAAACATGGTAATAAAAATCAGTTCGGGTGTTTGCATAACAATTAACTATAGGCACATACTGCCACTAAAACGTCTCTTTAACCTTTTTGGTGCTAAATACTTATGACGTATTTGAAACTGATCTACGGAATACCTTTGTACAGATATGGACTCAAGCTATGGACCTTTAGACATCGCAAGGAAGTCACTTTAAGTTTTTCTTTCTTTAAGAAAAACAAAAAAATTCCTTTGAAAGTGTGCTTTCAAATTGACTTGATTCACAATTATTATTATTATCACACCAGTTAAAAATGTCTTCTCCTTCGCTATCTCTTAAATGTACATCCATTGAATCAAATTTGTTATACATTTTTTAGGCCTCGTTAGGCTTCACAGAAATATCTTCAGACGTAGTTGATAAGCAACAAATTAAAAGTTACAGAAAGGGGAGCTCATGATGAACTTCTTTGTATTACGGACATAAAGAACGTGTGAGGGTGCCAATATTTCTCCCACTGACCAACTTCATGAATGCATATAAATGTCCAAAGCTTTTTGAGATACTAAACGTACTGATACCTTAGCACTGAAAGAGCTAAAAAGCGAAACGAAAAAGTAATAACCTAGCCAAATGTGAGGAAATCCATCAATCAAAATGGCAGAGCATAAAGCTGTCAAAATCAACACTTGCAAAAATCTAATATTAAATGCATTACTCATTCACAATTTCACAAATATTTTTTACCAACTGTGCCGTACATAAAAATACTAAATGTTGCTTAACAGTCCCTAGGATCATGCTACATACATGTAAAAGTACTGACACATGTATTTCGACGGTAAAACAAAAGATTAAAGAAATTGAGAAATGGTGCGCAAGAATTTCAAACCAAAGTGACATATTAATTAATGATAACAAAAAGAATGCCTAGAGTCCCCAGCAGAGATATTCTTGCCGGGCTATATGGGGCCTACACAGGTGCTCTCTATGGGGCCTAGCCCAAGCCTCACAGCTTAAGGGGCCAAGTACCTTATACTCTTCACATCGTTTCGTCAACCTGTAGATCAAAGACTTTTTGAAAAAAAATTTTTTTACCACATTCATATGTCTGACTGCGAATAGTCATAAATTCTGAAGATTTTCAATGTCGAAATTTATCAGGTATACAAAAAGGGGCAAAACCTGTAAAGTGACCAACTGTTGCTCAACTAACAGGCAAATGAACTGTTAAGATGTTTAAGAATTTCTGACTTCAAAAAATGCCTCCAGAATAATATCACAGACATATTAACAATGCAATAAAAAAATAAGTAAGAAATTTATTTGTCAAAGTGTCATTCAGTAGTCACCCAAAGACCACCAGTCGTAGGACATAAAGAACTGTCTTACAGCAGAAAGAACAGATTTCACAGGTAAGTAAGTACATGTTGTTAGTTGCTACCCACTGTTGATTCATTCGTAAGCACAACTAAATTGTCTTTTCATAGTTTATTGTTTGGTCATTCATACATAACTCGACATAGACAGGCATTCAGTTTTTCTCTTTACATTTTTATTTTATTTTTCTCGTTAAGTGCGGTGATATATTTTGAGATACTACGTAAAACATATTGGGGTATTTAATTGCCTCTTATACAATGGGAGCTTCTGTAGATGATGTGTGATAACTGATGAAAATTCGAATTTTGTAGCGTTTTGTCTCGCCCTCCAGATGTATCGCTTCGCATCATTACTTAGCTTTCCTAATCAGACGCTTTCCAAAGTTTCAAGTTTTTATGTTCTTCCTTTTGGTAATCTATATATATAAAACAGTTCCGTAACTGACTCATTCATTCACTGACTGACTGACATACAACGCACAGACCAAACCGCTGGACCTAAAGGGCTGAAATTTTGCATGGCGATTCTTCTAATAGTGTAGGGGTGCACTAAGAAAGATTTTTCCAAAAATTCTTCTTAGATTTTTTTAAATTAAATTTTTAAGCTGTTTTTTAAACTTTTTTTACTTTTGCATTTAAAATAATACATTGAGGGTTATAAAATTTATATCACGAGAAACATCATAAAAACTCCTTCAAAATGAAATTTTTTTCGAATTTTTACTTCCATTTCCTGATTTTTGGTAAATTTTTAAAGATTAATTTTTAGAATTTAATTTATTAAATGCCGATCAGGTGACTTCTTTTTCTGGTACTTTAAATAAATTTATCGTCACGTGCATAACAACTAAATAGACAAAAAAAAAATTTTTTTCTCGCTAATGCGGCAGACGATTGGACATTATTTTGTCTATAAAAATATCCCTTACGATTTTTTTATAAATATATATATTTTTTCCTACAAAAATTGTATATATTGATCGTCGTATTTATTATAAATATATATATATATATATATATATATATATATATATATATATATATATATATATATATATATATATATATATATATATATATATATATATATATATATATATATATATATATATATATATATATATATATATATATATATTGGCATTAATTGCATACATTGACCGTTGTATTTAATTTGAATTTACTCCGTATCGAAGTGCGGGTTTTCAGCTAGTGTAATTATATATCATTACTAGTAAAAACATCTTCATTATTTAATTAAAAGCTTATGTACACATTTTCCAGATATAGATGTTTTCTCACTTGTCAGTAGAGTAACGACCGCGTTTACACTTATACTTGTTTTCAATGTACATGAAAATAACCCTCTGCTTGGACTGACGATATTCATCAGAAGTGAAGTCTCTAAGTGAGCATATAATATTACTATACAGTTTAATATAGCGTTTTCATATGCTCGTCGCATGTGCTAGTACTGATATAATTTTTTTTTCACATGCTCGTGAAATCCATAAAAAAACAAGCCATTTAACATTTCAAATAATTACAAGATAAAAAGAACTTTTTATATACCATGTTTTTAAATTTTCTGTAGCGTCATATAAACTTGACAATTCTATGTATTAATAAATACTTTATAAAATTTTTTTTGATGAATTATCCCATCAACTTGAGAGAAAATGAAGTTAATTGGAAGTTACATTGCGTTTAATTTTTCGTTCCCGTCCCGGTCGATAGATGGCTGCACCATTCTATAAAACAAAACTAACTGAAAAAGAATTCAATCCTGCTTAAAGATGGCTAAAAGTATCAAAAGAATGCATTGCCATCGTGTTCTGAGCTATGCTAAAAGTTACAAATGTCTAGCTAGTTGGGAAGTTAGTTAAAAATCAATTGCAAGATTTGAACTGGACAAACACACAAACACACAAACAAACAAGAAATAGAGTTAATAAAAACATGTAAATTACAAGCCATTAAGGCTACGATGTACTAACTCTATTGGATTCTTTTACCTCAATGTTAACGTATGGAGGAAGTGTGTCCAAGGATTGTCGACTTGGATTCAAAAATTTATTTTAAAAAATTGTACTCCGTAATAGAGAAAAATTTTTTACATTTATAGACATTTTTCGTTTTTTTTAATGCAAATAATATTTTAAAATTTAAATTATTGTAAATTATTATAATTAATATTTAAATTATTATAATTAATATTTAAATTATAAAAAAAT